>JAZAYU010000001.1:3323478-3923478 GCA_038501625.1 Corbicula japonica | reverse complement strand
TACAACCTGTGTAAAAAATGACACTAATCATCATATATTAAGTGAACAGGGCTGAAGGTTATAAAACTGAGCAAGGAAACCATTCTCAAATCTCAAGCATCTGATTGGCTGAAATGGCGACTGGTCGCCATTTCAGCCAATCAGATGCTTGAGATTTGAGACTGGTTTCCATGCTCACTTTTTTAACCTTGGGCACTGAAGTCATTCACATGCAAATCGGAAACTCAAAGAGCTTAATTTAAAATGCATGTATTTTAAGTATTTATTCGCATCTGCTTATCTGATTGTTTTAAAGTTTCTGGATGAACCGTTTTCGATTTATTCCTTATAATATGCTACGCCCAGATGGCAAACTTACCTCAATGAAATTACTCGTATTTTATATATTTTACGCTTAACGATAAAAACACAAAAACATACAAAGACCGCAGATGCGATCCATAAGACGTGTATTATATGATTGATAATATATTTATTACACAAAACCTACTCATATGATGAACTCACATGCAAATTTCTGCTACAGTCACGTTTTGACCTATCCTGATGAATTCTTTTTGATTTTCCATCCCGTTGATAAACGAATCCTGACATAGTCTCAATTGTTTAGATTGTGACCTGGAACACTTCCGTATCTGTTCTGAAAAAAGAAGATAACTTCCTCGCTTTTTTCGAAAGATAACACTTTATCTTAACCAAGCATAAAACGTTCAAAGATCCCACTCCAGTATCTGTCAAATGTATTTGATGATGGCTTATTCATTGAATTAATAGTTTTGTTTTATTAATTACTATTATAAAATTCAAACAGTATTTGTAAATTGTTTTAATTGTTTTATTGGTAAATGTTACCGTTTGCAAATTGCGGATTTTAAAAAAGAATAAAGAATAATAAAATCTAGATAATCTAGCTACATCTATACTTGAAGAACTGATTATTTAACATTTATTATGTGACATACGCAACTTTCGACGTCTGCATCAATTTTTTTTCAAGTTAAAGCATCAGATGAATGCCTTCTTCTTACATTCTTAAATTCAGTTATAAACGTCCAGTGTTCAAGGTTATAAGACTGAGCATGGAAACCAGTCTCAAATCTCAAGGATCTGATTGGCAGAAATGGCGACCAATCGCCATTTCAGCCAATCAGATCCTTGAGATTTGAGACTGGTTTCCAATTTCAGCTTTATATCCTTCAGCCCAGTCCTAAATGTATGAGTAAAGAATTCCATAAATACGTCATGTGCATGTTTTCTGCGCAAAAAAAAACAATATGAAGATACACAGTCACCTCTGTTGTAGAACTGTCATTTGGGGCTCGTCAGGGGAAAAGGTGTCTTCGGACAGTTGACGCCTATCTTTGAAATGACGTCATAAATTTAAGCAGAGGACATTATTTATTATGCATTTCGCGGTAAAAATGCCATTTAATTGTCAAAATGTGTAACAAAATCACATTTTAGTCATAAAAAATTGATTTATAGTTGTAATTTCTTTCTTAATTTAGTAAAAACTAAAATATCACTGAAAATGACCGAAGGTACGTTTTCCCGTGACGTGCCCCATTTAAGGTTATGTCTACGCTTGGGAACGTCTCGATGCATCACCAACTGATTTCGAATGTGAATATAATTTTATATATAACTTAGACTTAACAATAATGTGTGATTAACTTGGTGCATAGCAAGCTTTGAGTAGTATATTTTTAATGCATAGATAACCCCAAAACAATACAAATACTTCGGCGAGGTCTTGCCAACCAGACACAGTAAATAATATTCGTATCCCCCGCCTAAAAAGGATAGTTAACACTCACATTTTGTAGTATTTTATAAATTCTGCATTAGCCGTAAATCTTTGAAAAAGTTATTGTTTAGTGTGTCTTAGAACCGACAAACAGTTAAAAACATTGTGTGTAATATAAGGGGTTCCTGAATACTCATAAAATGAACTTTTCATAGTGCTTAAATAATTGCAATACATTAGTTTCATTGCTCAATTTCATCGTGTATTTGAGTGAAATACATCCTCTTTCTGTTTCAGGTTTACTTTTCTACTTTGTATATATATGATTCAAACAAACGACAAGTGAAATGACATATCGATCTTGTGTTATGTCTATATTACCTAAATTTTGTCTTAACATGTTTTCTTAATATTATGCTCATCTTACGTTGACTTACGTTTTTCTTCTTTCATTTCACATGTTAATAATTGATATTGCACATATTTCTCTAGATCGAATTCTACGTTTGCCCAGATATCAGCATGGTGCATAGAATCCAGACGTTCCATAATTAAGCACTCCTTCATGTTGTGAACAGCATCCCTGTGAACAAAAATATGGACCCGAATAATTCATATATAACTGAGATATTCACATTAGGATATTAATAGAATAGATGAAAAGAGAACTTTGAAAGTCATCGAACTCGAAAATTATGAAAATATTGCTGGCTCAGTTTGATTGCGCCTGTTCATGGGCAGTAATGGAAATGCATATTACTGCCCACGCCGTCGAGCCACGGGTTGAGCGCAACTCATTATTTGCATCAAAAAACAGTACAATTTCGATCCATCCCAAACGATGGCATATGCATATGGCGGTAAACATGGAACCTTCAATGCGGTATTTTCAGATTATTTCCATTCCTTGCTCATCGGAGTACGGTCCCCAGGTAAAAGAATGTGTTAGCCCTAAACGAGAAAACAAATGGAAGAACTGAACAGAATAGAATTTTGATCAGAGAATATGAATCCTGCATATCAAAAAACAAACAAACAAGCAAACGCCAAAGGCAACATTTAAAAGATACATTGGGATTATTGAAAAATATCTAAATCTTAGCGGCTGGGATATTGAAACCATCTATAAACGGGCCGAAATATAAAAACAAAAGTAATTTCAGAAGTACTATTAAAATGTGACATAAGTATAAAAAAGCAGGAAATATATCCTTGGGGTAATTGAATGCTTATCTACTTACCGGCATTCTTTTTGGGACCTGCTCTTGTCGGAAGGATAGAATGCTGATTGGATCTCCATGCATATCTCACCTCTTTCTTTCCCGCTTAAATATCATATTTCATGTTTACGATAATGTTGATGTAATATTATGGAAAATCAAAACTATTTAAAACTACTCTTTATTTAAAACAGATATTGCACTTCAAAATAACTGACTGGGATTTATAATCAAAATTCCAAATCGCTACGTTAATTATCGATGATCAGGTAACAAGTAGAACATATTTTGTATTCCTGATATATTGAAAAATGTTAAAATTTTGTCATTAAAATGCAGATATGATTGTTAACGACCTACATTGATTGGATGTGTATCAACTGAAAAGCCTATGGGACAGGTTCTGAATTGATTGTCTTACTATTTTGTGCAATGCCGTCCAAGGTGAGATTCAGCGAGCTTCCACCAGAAGTATGCTGTTGAGGCAGAACAATGTGGCTTCAAACTGTCCCAGAAGCATTTACTTAGTACTTTCGTTTTGCTGTTTAAAGGAAAACAATATACATTTTTAAAGCATTAAGCTGTTAGATAAAAACATTCGCTAATATCTGTAATAATAACAATAACAAATGAATTGGGTATTTCTTTATTTTGGGGCGGGGGTGAGGGTCATGTCAATATTATTTGTTAATTGTTTCGCTTACTTAAATTACAAAATCATCTTTGGGTGAGGAAGGAGCGTTACCAACATTATTGTTGATGGGTTTTGTATTGATGTTGGGTATCCCCACACCCCAGCACAAAAAATCACCTTTTTAATTGTTATTTCTGCACTGAAATGAAAACAATGTTCAAACAGGAACTTCTTTTTTAACTTCTGACACACGCCTAAGTTGAAAGTTTGCCACATTTAAAATCTGCTTTGCTATCCAAACGTGCTTCAGTTTTCAATCTTTGAAAAGTCAAGCTGTCGTTTTCGATTGGCTTGTGTACTTAGTAACATATTACCTCGAATCATATTGCACATCCAGTTTTCTCTATTGCTATGTTTTGTCTCATAAAAGATGTAATAATATTAACCATAAAAAACATGTAAAATAGAATTTTGTACCAATTTTAAAAAGTACCGTCACCTACCTGCAAGCAGTTTCCTCTGATAAATTTTCCAGTTTACTTTCAAAGTCAGCGTTACACTGAGTGAGATTGATTGGTGCGTTGCAGTTGGCGTTAATACTGGCATCTGTAACAAAAACGGTTCCAATGAAACTCCGAGCTCAATCGATTTTTTTTATTCCTGTCATTGTTCTGAAAAGGCCATTGATTATCCGCCTTTAAGCTCAGCAGCGCTTTTGGCTTCTTAAATTGTATCATGTCTGTGTGCTTTTGTATGTAACCTTGTCGGGTTAGTGGGTGGGTTGGAGCTAATGCACCAAGATATCTTGTGCATGTATGATTATATGAAAACATATCGGGGCAAGTGTGAGGTTAGTGCACCCTAAACCTGGTTTAAACTCACCGTTCCAAGACGGTTAGCCTTCCTTTTCGTTAACAGTTTGTGTGCCATACTTGAAACTGATCATTTTATTTACTCACATCTTCATTTCCTGTCTGTTTTGGCTGTGTGAGGAGACTGTGTTCTTCTGACATGCACATTTCAAATTTTATCCTATGGTAAAAGTTAGAATTGAGAAAAATTACGAATAGCATGTAAATATAGGCTGCAAATAGTGTGCTATTCAATTTCATTTTGTGTCATTAAAAAACAAATTGCATGATTAGGGCGCGGGAAAAGGTACTTTCAGACATCTAACGTCAATTGTAAAAATAACAATACATATTGACATTGTGTAACAAATTCTCCAATTCAACATGACCAAATAAAAGATAATTGTGTAAGCTTGTTCGAAAACTATGACAGAAAACCGCTTTACTGTGTTGTGTCCAAATTGTGAAGGTATTATTTCAAATTTCAAAAAGTTAAAAGTAATTAACAACTTGCTAGTTCACACATTCTGCAAAAAATGTGTTTTTTTATATAGGCCTGGTTTTAAAACATTAAAGAGAGGCCAAAATTTGTTTTGAACAATTATAAAAACTTTATTATCGTGTAACGAACTAAATTCCGGAATAAGTTAGGAATCACTTGAATGTATACCTTGAAAGTCTACATGTAGTTCGGAAGAACTGTTTGTCAAAAATCCATGATTTGTTAATTTATTTGAATAGGATATTAAAAACTAAAATGAAATTGTACCGTTAAAACTGGAAGAAAACATCGTATTTAAATGTTAATTTTGCAAAGAAGGAGAAATATTTTACCTTGTTGCTTACGACACAAGTGGTCGAGATTGTGCTTGAGCCGCCCTTTCCCAAATACATAGTGAATATAGCCATTTATGAATACATGCTTGGCTTGGGCCTTGATCATTTCGTCATGTACACACTCACCCAGTTGTACATGTACCCTGAAAACAATGGCAACAACTAGTCATATGCTCTTCATGTTTTTTAATCATTATATACACAAAGCGATCATCTTCAATGTTACAGTGTTAACCCGTTTTCTAAAATCATTGTTTCAACCCATGCTATTGCGAAGAAGGATAATTATTGCGATTTAAACAATAAAATGGCGTATTGCTACGCAATACATATCCCCTACCGGTTAGGCGTAAGATTGATATGGATGGGGAGTAACCAACTGACGATTTTAGTTATTGCAAGTTTATAAATTTAAAGTTTTGTGCGGGGGTGAGGAAACACAACACACCTTACACCCCATTGAATACGACGAGAGGGATAGGTATGTATGTAAACATAGTATCTGAATGATAACTATAACTGACCATTGAAAACGTATCATATAAAAAGTATCTATGATGAAAAACCTATTTTACTCACAGTTTTGTTATTAAAACTTAAAATAAATATTATTTTGGGTGGAGTTCAATCAGCAACGCCCATCCACCGCATCATTTAATAAAGTTTTTAAGTTTAAAAACTGCAGCAATAAAGAGGAAAATATATTTTTATTGGTTGATTGGTGAAGTGAGATTAGGGAATCCTTCCGATCCCTGAAACAATGTATGTCTTTTTGAGTTTTTCAATTGAACAAAAAAGATTTAATAAATAAAACTTGTTTTGGTTGGAATAGGGGGTACTACCATCTACCAGAACCATCTCACCCCTGACAATTGCAACTGAATCTCTAATTAT
Source organism: Corbicula japonica (assembly GCA_038501625.1). NCBI lineage: Eukaryota > Metazoa > Mollusca > Bivalvia > Venerida > Cyrenidae > Corbicula > Corbicula japonica. The sequence goes on along the minus strand of JAZAYU010000001.1, from coordinate 3,917,295 downwards.
TAAACCTTTGAGGTAGAGTCATGGTTTGTATACGCGATACCCCACCTACCAAAGTTATAAAACTGAGCGTGGAAACTAGTTTATTGCTTTTAATATCAGCTTTTAAGACTATTTATAACTTTCCTATACTAAAATAATATTTTCAGCAAGAACAGCTTATTAATAAATAAAAAAGCACTGTAGCTACAGTTCCCTTACCGGCATAATGAATCGAGATCAGTAACATTCCATTGCTGTTTGCAGTCACACAATGGCCCAAGTGTTGCCTGCAAGTCTTCTTTTGTGCAGATGTCTTTTGAAAATATTCCTGGGAGGTCATAGTTTTCTAGCTGATAACATTGGGCAAGTTTCAGAAAGTATAGAACTACTGAAATGACAAAAGTTTGTATGTGTAAGCCTTACTAACAGGAAAACCGTCGAACGGATACCTTTGGCAGAAACATAAAATATTTATTTGCATATCTGAGAAGCCATCAAAACATCTTAGACATGCACACAAGCACTCTCTCACAAACACATATAAAATTAGTAAAGAAAATGGGAGAACAATATGTTTTAGCATAATCGATTGCTGGACCAGTTATCGCTACAAACGAAACAGAGACCTGATGTGCTATCGAATGGAAACGACTTTTAGCCGAGTTCCAGTAAAACAGGTCTAATTTTCGGGGTCACCTAATTAAGTTTCAATTATCGGTGAACATATGGATTTATACAGGATGTTATTTTACAATGTTGAGTGCAACACCCACTGAACTAATTGATGTATGCGACGTTATCAGCTAATAAAACAATGCACTTATAAGCTCAGCCTTGTTGAATGTTATTACTATATAATGATTTTATCAAAAGTGCTTAAAAATAATTATCCACTTGTTAAACGAACACTTATTAACAAAAGTATCTATACGTTATTATACAGATCAACGCTCAACATTTGCAAAACCTCCTATCCCGTAGTACATGTATTCACTATCCACGGTTAATTTCCATGGTTCTATCATATTTTCTATAACTTCTATTTGGGTAAAAATATTATCATAACATTTTGCGTGAACAATTAACTTTAAATAAAAATCTCAGCAAACATTAACAGATATCTCCTATATATTATTTTATATTGCCTTTTCACAATTTTATCACCATTGTTATAACGGATGCTCATTTAGGCCGGTATTCCATAGTTCCGTGATGCGTGATCCGTGTCCGTGTCCGCGTCCGTGTCGGCGATTTTTCACTCACGAAAGATATCGCTTCGCTTATAGATAACTACATGCTTAGCTAAATACATTTCTTTACTAAAATCTAGGTAGCAATAAGTATTTCCGCAATATTCATTTTTGAAATTTTTGAAGTTTTCGCCATTTGCAATGTTTGCGACCTCTTAAAAACAACACTTACGGGCACAGTGGTAAACGAATTTCCTCATAATTTCCATATTCCTATATCAAACGGTACACAAAAGTTCATTTAAGGAAACATATTGTTTGTTAACAATATTGAGACTTGATAGAAATAATCAACTATAAACAATAATACTATTTTAATGTGTTTGCACTCAAATAAAACAATACGTAACAATAAAAACACACTCCTTAAGTATGAAGATAATGTAGCTGATTGGTTGAGGATTACCTAAGGAAGCCAATCGTAGGCCACCCACTTGACATACAACATGTATACGTCACTTAACTCAAGATTTAGAACGGATAAGCTGTTGATCAACAATTATCAACCTCTTGATAGTTTTAAGATTATATAAATAAATCTTCAATAAAATAAAATGTATCGAAAGCAAGTTCTTGTTTTAAACCATTTTTGCAATGAAGTTAGCAAATTACTAGATAATCTACTTTTATCTGTTTTTTTAGTTGTAAATCGAGTTCGAATATCAGATATTTAATATAATTACCTTCACACAATAGATAATAACTACTGATTAAATAAAAACAAAAAATATGACATTTTTATTTAATCCATGGTGGGTGCAAACGGGTATTGTCAAACCCATCTCGTTTTAAAGGGGCCGATTTTTCTGATAAAAACGCGATTCAGATAGACGAAAAACTAACTTTGAACAGCATCTACAGTAACAAATATTTTTAAAAAAAAATGCAAAATCGTTTGATTGTTTATTGACAGAAAGAGAGAGAGAGAGAGAGAGAGAGAGAGAGAGAGAGAGAGCATGTTTGATATAAGTATGTCAATTCAAATAGGACGCCACAAACAATTAACGAAAAGAGAACCTTTGGGGATTCCGCCTTGGAACGGTCAGTGGCAAAACAAATTGCCACTGGGGGTTTAAACCAGGTTCTAGGGTGCACCAACCTCGCACTTGCCCCAACAGGTTCTCATACTAACAAACAAGTACAAGTTGTGTAGGTGAAATTACAACTCACCCATCAGCTTAACAATGGTGCATGCAAAAGCACACAAACTTATGAAACATAAGAATCTAACAGCATTGCAAAGCTAAATGGGCGAGTACTAGTACTCAATGATCTTACCGAGACCAAAGCCCCTGGAGTCAAATTAGCAAGAACACGATGACAGGGATAAACGAAACAAATCGAGCCTTTAGGTTCTGTAATGAAAAGATTTCCCCATAAGCATTCATAAACTCTCAACCCCCTGCCACCGACGTGCAAAGGCTGGGTACTGAAAATTAAGCGCATGAAGATATGCGAATTCATTGTTCAAATAATAAGTGCAGAACAATCAAAGGACTGAGAGTCCTATGCCCGATGTTATAAAACAGAGCATGGAAACTAGTCTCAAATCTCAAGCATCTTATTGGCTGAAATTCAGCCGATCTGAAGCTTGAGATTTAAGACTGGTTTCGAATATCAGCTGTATAACCTTCAGCCCTAGCAAAGCGTAAAACATTTCTTGGGAATCTAGGTAATTCATTTGATAAAAATGTTAGAAAAGTCTAGGTGCCAATTGTTATGATTATGTTTTCTTACTTCGAAAATAATTACCTTAAAACTATTTTTTTCGGCACTGCTATCTACACCCGATAGCTATAATGTACATGTGTATATTATTTGTACGGTTGTTGGTGTTTGGTGGGGTTAAAAGAGGGTAGCAATAATCAATGAGAAAACGAGCAAACACATTTTTTGAAATCGTTCAATATTTAACCATTTCAGACATCTCTTATTAATATAGGATGCTACTTTCGCTTTTAAAACATATACCAGTCCATCAGACATAGAGGTATAAAACACCAACCTTGGCGGTTTTAAGATCATATTAAATGAAATGATTTATGTCTTATAATTACAATTCAAGCATTTGATTTATTGGCCAGAGATCAATGAATTTTTCTTTGCAGAAAAAATGCATTATATAATGGCATAAGATTCTTCTTGCACGAGCCTCGACTTGGTCTTGATACAAAAATTACAACAAAGTTAATGTTTTGATTGATATTACATATCGGATCCATTTCATTTCTGCAGACAACGTGGGATTTCAGAGTAAGTTTTTACAATTACTTTCTTATTTGCCACCGACCGTTCCAATGCGGTAGCCTATCCAGATTTAACTTGTACACTCACTCAAAGTTCTAATTTGTCAGTTTTTGTCCGTAAAGCTTTATTAGAAAGACATTGAATTAACTCTTAATTTGCGATCATTTGCTAGCAACTGTCTTCCATTACAGCTTTCATCTTGTACTAATTAACTTTGGAACAATTTGGCTATCCTAAATTTTGGTAAAATGCATTTCATGCAATTGAAGGATAAGCGACTAGAAAATTGCTTTAAATCGTTTGTTTTATTTTAAAAGTACAACTAGTAAGTAGGGAGAAAAACATATAAACTTATTAATCAGCTGCACTTTTATATAAAAAGTCACTTTTTAAAGTACCCAATTTTATAACTTCCTTCTAATTAAAGACTCTAATTTTGACCCTGCGGTCAAAAAAGACATTTAATTATTGACCAAGACAAAACCGTTCTTTTTACAACCTTTATTGAGATAAGAAAGAAACGAAACTAGCACACACTGTTAACAAAATATTAATGACCGATCAGGGGTGATTGTCTCGAAGGTCTCGTATCTCTTACGACGTTCGTATCTCTGTCGTAATACCATCGTAAGGATTTTTCTGATTGTCTCGAAGAGTTTGTAATGTACGCAACATCGTTACACTCTCGCAAAGTTACGGTAAAAATATCGACCCCATAATTATCTTCATAAGGTTACGACGATGATATATTCAAATTATTAAGTTAATACTATTATAGGCCAAGTACTTTCAATGTTACAAGGCAACAATAAGTTCCATATTCAAGTCATTAACTCAAAAAGTAGTGATACAGGAGTTATCGTTCTTAATATCCCAGGTGGCTTTGTTTATCCATGTGATACATTTCAAGCATTAAGTTAATAAGAAAAGTAGTTTCAAAGTTATAGTCAATATTAGGTTTTTATTAAAGTTGGGGCCCTACAGGACGCCGGCGCCGCCGACGAACCCACCGGACAATAGGATCCCTATGTGTATACACGCTATCTAATTAAATGCAACTGTTGATAAAGCACCATTTCCATTTATATCATCTTGGCGCTTTCTTTATAAAAGAAATAACACACAGCACCCACGTTATACTAATCATTTAATTGTTTATGGTTAAAGAAGAATATTGAATATTTGGTTCAAACATGCAAACAGATGTACAATTTTAAAGTTTTTGTTTACGCGATAACAAATGATACTGCAAGCTGTTGTGTTAAATAAAGAACGTCTTAACGTCTGCTTTATGTTAAGTTTAAAAAAAAAACAAACGAATCTGTAAATTCAGTAATCCGGCAAAGGAAATGTAGATGCAAACTACACTTAACAACTTTTCTAAGTATACACCTTCGTACTAGGAAATTACTGGCTTGGTAATTGAACTTTTGCTCTAAAACATTCAATAAAATATGCAATAAATACCAACGGAGTTATTTTGTAAAACATCTTTTCAAAATGACAGACAACTGACTGCTCACAATCATTTAGAGTACTCGCACCCAAAGAATATAAATTCACATCATTCTGAATGAGACTCCTTTTGGGAATCTTAAGCCCAATGCTAAGAAGCGCATTTCCAAGTTGGCAAAGATTGAATGGTTGGTCCCTCCTGTTTCGTACGCCTCTGCAAAGATCAGACCACAGATTTTCATTTGGATTAAAATCCGGAGTTCGAGCGCACCATGGGAATATTCTACGGTGTGCTCCTCAAGAAAACGTATGGTGTTCGCCGCACGATGACACGGTACGCCATCATGCATTAACAGCAGGTACCTATGTGCTTGAAGACGTGGAAGGACAACCGTGAAAAAGGAATTGTCGCTGATATTCTCCAGAATTTTAGTTCCCTTGGATTAAAACCGCTGCATATCTTTTGTGCATTGGCACACCAACCAAATACGACGTCGTATGTTGGGTCTAAGAAACAAGAACGTTACGATGCTCTTCCAGACAATGAAACAATGACAACTCAGTTTCATTGTTGCAATCTCGTAATCTTTGTCGCAACTTTACGATACGCATAATAACCGATCTACCAAGATAAAAAAACCTAGATCAATAGATCAGTTGGTTAAAAAAACTCAAGATCACTTTGTTTACATGCATTAAATATCACTTTTATTTCTATCCGATTACTATTAAATTTTCGAAGTGTGTGAGTGTTAATATTATTTATATTTCACAGCTTGTTTACATCTCTAGAGATTGTAACAATGTTAAAGATTTCATTAAACGTAATCTTCACACATTAGAAATACTCCTTGCTGACAATTTTGGTTGCACGACGGTGCCAGAGAATTGAACAGTGAAAAAAAATAAGAACGACCAAACTTATTATGAAAAAAGTGTGGGCAATGGCGGGTTATGATTAATCGAGTCTATTCGTGGCCGGTAATAAGGTGTGAGGCATGAAGAGTATCATACGGTTCTATGTTAATCTTTAAAAAGACCTTTGATTTCTTTTATTCATGCCAACATGTTCTTGGTGATTTAACTCTAGATGCTCTGGTCTCAATAAAGTCATCGATACCAATCTATTGTTTCTGGCAGTGTCATTAGCTACATGTTTTAGTGCTTGTGAGCTTTTTTCCCGGCAACGTGTCGAGTTGTGGGAGGATTGGAGTTAATTCACCAAGACAACCTATACATGTTATTTCATTAGAGAACCTGTTGAGGCAAGTGTGAGGTAGGTGTACCCCACTACCCTAAACCCCAATAGCAGTATTATTACCACTGGCCGTTCCAAGGCGGTAACCCTCGCGTTCTCTTCTCTTTTATTATAAATGGTGTTTTATTTAAAAAGATCTTTCTCGCCTCTCTACCTCTTGGCTATGTTGGGAGCTATGTTTTCTTAATGTGACTACTTTCACTTTTTACATCTAGTTTTAGTTGTATGGAAGTATCAAGAAATCGACAACAAACATGAACATTGAACTATATTGTTTTAATATAAACACAATTAACCCAGATGAACCATACTGTGCCCAGTCAATAACAGCAAAATATAATGTTGTAATATATTAAATTAGTACATAGTATACTATGCTGATACAAGTAATTAAAACAATACAATACAGTTTATATCAACAACATATTAGACCGTGCAAATAAAATTAAAAACCAAAGAACCATACTTAGCCAATGCAAGAAATTAACAGGAGCATAATATGCTATACCATTATAATTATGTAATCAACAACATACCATACAAGTTATTAACAAGTTAACATAATATAACTGCATAACTATATGTAAATAACATACATACATTACTGTGCCATTACAATCGATGAAATTGGACCTCTGAAAGATACCGAACACGACAAATATAAAAAATATATTGCAGGTTTGGTTTGATTGAGCCTGTTCAGTAATAGAAATGCATATTACTGCAAACGCCTCATAGCCTTGTCAAGCGCAGCTCAGTATTTCAACCAGCAAAAAGGTCATTAAAGAACCATCCAAAAGGAAGGTGCGCAAATGTCAGTTAACCCGAGACCTTCAATGCATTATTTTCAGATTAATACCATTCCATGTTCAACGGCGTATGGTCCCCAGATAAAAATAGGTTTGCCCGAGACGAGAACCAATAACCTAAATTTAACAGAATAGAATTTCGACATAATAAAAATCCTGCATTTCACAGAATAAACCAAAGTCAAAGGTTAAAAAACAGTACGTACTTTAAGAACTAATATTTACATAAATAAGTATCATGCTTAACAAAGTTCAAATGTCATAGGACAAGATAATATCACTGATTGAATGTACGGGGAGACGTCACATATTATACTGTGCCAATACAAGTGATCAACAAAATACTACACCGTGACAACTTAAGTAATCGACCACTGAATACATTGTGAGAAATTTGTAATGAAATAACATACTTTACCATGCCAACACAAGTAATCAAAACAAACTTCATGACAACTCAAGTAATCGACGACTGAATACATTATGAGAAATATTTAATCAACAACATACAATACCGTGTCAATACAACTTCATATATTTTGTCAACAAAACAATTATAAGTACACACATGTAAAGTTAATTGTTATGTGTATATATTCACATTTAATAATGTATAAGCCTATACAAAGGAAGAGAGATCTAATATTTTACTCACTTGCGACTATTTAACAAACATTTAAGTAGATATACAAATATATACTGAAAAGAAAAAGTTTAGACAGTATTTTCTTTTTAGCCCTTGATATACAATTTGAAAATATCGTGGAAAAAATTGAACATATGTGTTGTTCTCGCTCTTATTATCACAAACACGATTATTTGTTCACGAAAACCTTCCTCATTAGACCTAGCACAACTATTTGTGCGCGACCAGGACTTTTCTATATATGTGATGATCGTCCATCGCGGACAACCAAGTTACTATTCAAATCAATGCGGAAAATTTTTCTTCTATTTCTATATGCCGCCGATTGAAATTTGAATCGTAACTTTGGCGGCTCCATAAAGCATCTTAAACCATAGGTATCTTTAGAAAATTTACATACCTGAAAAGCGACATTCAAGTAGAATCAAAATATGTAATTCTTTATAAATAACGGTTTCGTTTTTTATGCAAAACTCTTTTAAACCTCCACCCATGTCAACAAATTTCGATTTAGGCGCTTATAGTTTACCTGACTCACGTTTATCGATAAATAACACAATTTAAATCGGGTCGATTTCCACCACAGTTTTGATCGTAACTGCTTGAGACGTAAAGGACAGACATCTGTAACAAGAAATATCTTTAAAAAAGATAAACGGCGTTGATGGAAAAGATTTATATATACATGTATATAAGAAAGAAATACAGAGAGGCAAAACAGACACAGTTTAGTTATTTTATTTGTTTTAGCTGTTGACGAACCCTCCCTGCCTTCTTAGTATGACTTAGAGATTAAGCGACCGAATCATGACAAATCATAAGTTTATTGAAAGTGTCTTTCAAAAAAACTGTTGAAGCTGTTGCAACAATTTCATAAAGTGTTTGCCAAGTCGATTAAAGAAGCAATTTATTCAGTTTCAATAAAATACCTCGTGTAGAGTGAGAATTCAAGATGAATAAATGTCATTGAAATTTAATAAATATAAATAATAACAACCTGTTACAAGAGCGAAATCTACCAACTTTTACGTATATTAACTTTAAAAAAGTGTCCGTCCTGAGTATTGAACCCGGGGCCTCCGCTTTAGAGGAGAGAGTGTTAGCCACTACACTACAATGAACTTGTATTTCATACTTGAAATTAACAATCAGTATCAAAGGAACTAGAAAGGAACCAGTAAGAACTAGAAATATCTACACCTCTCTTTCTTTTTACACTGTGTATTGTATGAAAATGTTTACCTGACACCCAAGAATATTCCATATAATATTGTATCTAAGCCATCAATATTGACTTAACTGGTTACTTAAATCGTAAATATGTTTTTCCTCCAATACAACACCCACTAACAACCAATCGAATTAATCTATTTGATTTTTCCGCTGCATAATAATAAAAATCCCACTAGATACCTTTCCACCCTGCTAGATGCCTCTTTGGTGTAAATAGCTACCAATCGAAATAGTTTATTTCATTTTCCCTCTGCATAATAAGAGAATACGAGTATTATTTACAACATTTCATTTGTCGAAAAACTAGGTCAAAAGTGAGCTTAGACAGCTAACGCCGAAAAAGTCAGTATGATAATGGGTCTGTGCTTGCAGTCGAATTATTGAGACTACATTAGACCATGACTGTGTAAATTCAAAATGCTCGAGATGCACGTGCCGATGAAAAACCGACATGGATATTTTCGCAAATTTCCTTTGACACTAAACGTGTATTGTCCACAATGAAAAAAAGCCGGAGTAAAATTTCAGGTAGCTAGCCTTTGTTTCCTTCCTGGCCTCTCCATTAATGACAGAAATATCGCTTTGAAATTTCTAGAAGCGTGTTTACACGCTGCTGACGTAGCAGGTCGTTTTGGTTGGCATTAGCGAACAATATATCGTATGCAAGCGCGATTCTGACAAACTGGCAGCACCAACCTAGTGCGTCGTCCAGGTAGGACGTTGTAAACAACGTTACACGAAGATCGCTACTTATTGACGTCAACACGACGTAATCGCTTCACACCTGCTTAAAAGCTCGTTCAACATCTTAGACAATCCACAGGGGTCAAGAATATTCGTTAGTAACGCTTGAAACCGGCAGAGAGAAGCTCGGCTGCGAGCTCGACGTCCTTACAACGGTATTCTTCTAACAGCACGTCAACGCGTCGCACATTTGAATTGGGCAGCCAGGGCAGTCGCTGGAATAGATAGCGATGGAACATGATCGTTTTCACCGCTTAGTCCAAATTTAATCTCAGTTGTCAAAAAAAGCTGATGGAATTGATTGTTTTGGCGGCGCCGAGGAGAAAGGTTTTATCCTGTTAACGTCTTCGAATATGACTGTTACGGTGTTTGGAGCGCTATGATCTGGGGTGGTATTTCTTATAATGGCAAGACAAAACTCAAAACAACACGGAATATCTTAAATGCCGTCCATTATTGTGCAAAAATCATTATCCCTGTCATTGTTCCTTACATAGTGTAAGGCAATGCTTACGTTCTACAGCAGGATAATGCACGCTGCCATACGACACGTCATAAACGGAATGTTCATGTTGTCAACAACATAAAAATACTCGAATGACAATAAAATCACCTGATCTCTCCCCGATTCAACATATTTGCGACTATCTTGGAAGAAAGGTGCGTGACAGGATTGACGTCAACAACGTCAATGATCTGAAACGGTTATTGCACAAGGAATTGGCCTAAACCCCTATACACATCATTCGAACACTCGTAAACAAGATACGAAATGCGTTTCTGGCTTTAATTTAAGCTAGAGGTGTTCATACAAAATATTGAGTGTAATGTAAAGTAAATTTTGATTTTGACTCCTATCTTAAATCTTAATCAAACTGAATGGCTTTTTATGACTGTGTTCAGTTAATATTGTTGAAATTCATTGGGTATTAAATGATTTTCGTGGTGAATGATGCTTTTGTGTTCAATTTGAATGTTTAACAATTTTATCGTATCAAGTATTCTTACTGTTTACTCAGGAATCTCGATTTGGCGTTACGGTAGAACGCAACGACGCCATGCAACAGATGACGTAAAACCGCATCAAGTATGATAGAATTCATTTTAAAGGAATAGTTTCTTCTCCCATTTGTTTAACGTCTTGGTCATTTGACCATAAATATAAAAATAACTGTTAAAAAACTCTTGTCTTTGCTAGAACTACTTAAGTTCGTTTGTGATAGCAGTGATTATTTTCGTTTTTAGTTAGGTCAGCTGCTGAAGTTTGAATTGAAGCCAGTTAGCACAATTATTCCTTTTTAAACAGCAATAAAATCAAAGTGCCTAAAATAAACACTTGTTCAGCTGATGAAGATATAAACACATTTCTTGCTGTTGCAGATTTCAGCTGACCATGTTTAAGTAGTGCACTCTTTGGACAGTGACAGTTTGCAGGCATCCATGCACAGATCATAGCCCTGTAAAACTCTGAGTTGACTGTGCATGTTTTCAGGACATCATTAATACAGTTGACAACATTCGTATATACCCTGCATATATAAAAACACAGTCGACAACATTGGTATATACCCTGCAGATATAGAAACACAGTTGACAACATTGGTATATACCCTGCAGATATAGAAACACAGCTGACAACATTCGAATATACCCTGCAGATATAGAAACACAGTTGATAACATTCGTATATACCCTGCAGATATAGAAACGACAAGAATATCAGGACTGGAGGTTATAAAGCTGAGATTGGAAACCAGTCTCAAATCTCAAGCATCTGTTGGATTTTGTTGGATTTCTACGTTTACATTTCTTAGATAAGAAACCAGACTGTTCGTGCAAAGGTATTCCAGTCAATTTTATGTTAACTTAATATGTTTTACGCATGGACGATTGTCCTGTAGTATTTTTTCATATGAAAACCTTTAAAAGCAATTGTGAGTATGGGGCACCCTAGAAACAGGTTTTAACCCCAGGTTTCGTTCCAATGTGATAACTATTCGGGTTCTCATTTTCGTTAATTTTTTGTGATGTCCTTTTGAAATCGTCCAAAGTATAAACCGATGCTCATATTTCCCGTCTAACTTTTGGCAATGTGAGGAGGATATGTTTTCTTTATGTGGCCTTTCCTAATACGTATGATTCACTTATTTCTCTAACGCAAAAATGAAATTGTTGCACATTCGTTTTGATAGGTAGTACTGGAAATGCATATGACTGTCCGCACTGCATAGCCCCATCAACTCAACACCTTCACAAGCAAACATTATGCCTTCAAATTGTAGAGCATCAGTAAGGCATTGTTCACTGAAAATTTCTACTTTATCATTGAGGTTTCTATTAAAGAAAATATCAATTTGCAATTTTATTGACATTAACACTTAAAGGTAATTTTCTTTCAACAAAATTTGAGGCGGAAAATAATTTTTATTAAATATCGGTAAACGTATTATATTTTGGATTAATACCATATATTTTGAATGTAAACAATCAAAATGCGATAACAAAATTATTAAGAAGACCACAGTGATTGGACTAATTAACATGAAAATCGGCAAGCATCGTTTTTTTAACACGGCCTTTGTATTTAAATTGAAAAGTTACGCATTACTTATTTTCACCAATTAAAATATCTGAAATAAATAATTTTACAATATCAAATCCTGGTGTGTCACATTCCATAAGTATATAGAATGTCTAATTGCATGTACAAATTATTCTCTTCTTTTAACAAAAATGGTAACACCTTATTCTTAAAACGTATACAATGTACCTATTTTTATGCTTTGATAAACTTACAGACAAATTTCTGATGAGGTCACGTTTTGGCCCTGTCTGATGGATTCTATTTGCTCGGCATTTTTCTTCTTAAAAGATGTAAAGCAGATAGAGAAGCCTTCCCCAAATGGTTCTTCACATTGTTTGTGTTGTTCTGTAATAAATAAAGGGTTCCTCACTCTTACTGGAATAAGCATCAACTGCATAACATAATTATGTAATTATGTCTTGAATTGAAAAATAATTCGTTGATGAAATGTAGATTCAACTGAACTTTACCTGTATGATAAAACCTTCGTTAATATGACCAAATGTAACTAAAGTGCCACCTGTCGGGGCATATATGACCGTGTTATGCAAACTCAACCTGGAACAATAACTAACCAAGAACAAGACTGTGTTCGTAGTACACTGACGCATGCAGACTTGTCATTGGATTTTTGTTTCACATTGTTGCTATTTGGGAATAAAATGTTTATACAGCAAAATAGCTCAGTCGGGAGGGCAATCTATATGTAAGGGATGGGTTCCGTGTTCGAGTACCGGTCTGGCTGTACATTTTTCTCACTATTTGATGCTTAACGTGTGGTAATGATATAAAACAGTTTCGCCATCCGCCTGTACAGTGAATTTGTTAAACATTACACGCTGAAATTCAAAATCAAGGTTTCAAATTAATAAGTGGTTTATAACGCGGTGTGAAACCAGTCAAGATTTTTAGAGTAACCAGAAAGCCAAGTCGCGAGAGCACTCGCCTTGTAAGTGACGCGCTCTAGGTTCAAGTCCCAATCTAGCAGCGAATTTTTACATCTAATCTTTATAATATTATTTTACATATAAAAAACCCCGTGGTTACTAGCTTTCTTAACTCTGTTACTTCGCACATACTGTATTTTTCCAACATTTCGCATTTTAAAGTTGAAAAAATCATATAATTTTCTATTTCAAATTCGATGTTTTGCAAGACATCTTCATGGTGGATCGATTCTAAACGCTCCAAAATTAAGCATTCTTTCATGGTGTGAACAGCATTCCTGAAAACAGAGGGGCATTTATTAATTTAACGGAATTTGTTTGTAATTGCAAAGAAGTAAAGCCGTTGTTTAAGATACTAGTTTAAGTTAGACATACATTTTATGATGTTCTTGCCCATTTGCTCTTATAAAACATTCACTTTCAGGACAGTAAGCAGCACTAAAATATGATTTGGGGCACGTAGGCGCGTAGGAGCAGGGGCCGCAGGGGCCGCAATCGCGGCCCCAATATTTTGGCAAGGGACGGCTCCGCCGCGGCTGCAGAATAAAGGATTCTTTAGCGCTAATGCGAGACCTTAAACGGTAAATTCGGTCTTTAAGATTGTTATTTATGACCTGGAGATCGTTATCGGATTGGCAAATACACAGTCAAGTGTCAATTTTTAGGAACCAGTAATCTTCCGCGCAATAGCCTCCGGTATTAAAGTCACGGATGATTAAGGTCATCCCAGTAAATTAGTGTATGTATCGAAATAATATGCGCTACAGAGAAAAGGCGAAAGTAAGTATGAAGGTGAGGAAAACAAAGTCCTTTTATGTTATAATTCTTAAAGACCACAGTCGGCAAAGTAAACGCATTTAAAAGTAATAAGTGATCATTATGAACGCTCAGATTTTAATTAAAATGTATTTGTTAAACTTCAAGTCATTCCATATGAATCTTTCAGTAAATATGATGAACAAAATCTACTTCAAAATTTAAAATTTTCCAAACAATCTTTTGGTATAAAGAATCTGCAGATCAGTAGGAAGGACTTAAATGAAGTGTCTCTGGGTGACAATGTGCAAATTATAAGAGATATGAAAACAGGAAGTAGAACACTTTTTTCAGAAGTAGCGACTGTGCTGAAACTCATATTGGTTATACCGGCGACAAATGCGTCAAGCGAACGATCGTTTTCGGCGCTACGACGCCTAAAGTCTTACTTAAGATCTACCATTGGACAAGAAAGGCTGAACCACCTGATGGTTCTACACGTTAATAAAGAGGCCACCGACGAAATGGACATTGTCAGTGTTGCTCAAGATTTCGTCTCCGGTATGGACAATCGTATGACCACATCTGGTAGATTTTGACATCACTACCTGTGTTGTATGTGCAATAAAATGTAAAAATAATTTACTGACAATATGATCTATTTATTAATTGATAATCCATTTAGATTAGGTTTGTATATGTAGATTTCTGGGCTATACAAAGAATATAAATGATTATTTAATGAAATAAAATAGAAAACCCTGATCTTATTGTTGCTTGCCGTGTTTAAATACTCGTTTCATATCAAATTTTTAAACTTTATTATGACTGTATACATGCATGTATATAATCGATATGCATTTTTCTATGAAGCCAGCATCGTATCTTCCGCGGCCCCAATGTTTAAATCGCTCCTACGCGCCTGGCACGTCACGGGAAAAGGTACCTTCGGACATTTTAAGGTATTTCATACCCCCAGTTAGTACAGTTGCACTAATGATGAGCTGTGAAAATTAAATTATCATTTTTTCAACAATTTCCAAACAAACTGTTATTATATTGTTACAAACAGATGAATATTGATCATAACAGGAGACAATTGTTGAAAAAAAATGAATTTTGTTAGAAAAGTAATAAAATGTGGTACCTGCTATGTTGTCTAATCCGGGTGTCAAAATAAAGCACTTTCCGCTCAAATATATCAAAAATAATTAATTACAATATCCAGTTTAATGTTCCATCTAGGGTCAACCAGTGTTACTTTTTCTAAATAACTTGAAAATATTGCTCTTATAAATCAAAATCCAAACACATCATCCTTTGTCCCATGAGGTCACTCACCCATGCAAAAAGCATGCAAATCATGCCCACTTGTGTTTACCTGTAGGACAGTTTAATCTCTACATGTATAACAATGTACATCTTGTGTGATGGTATTTGTGCAGTGTTTTGAAATTCATAATAGTCAATGTTTAAAAAGTTATTTTGAAAAAGTAACACTGGTTGGCCCTAGATGGAACATTGAACTGGATATTGTAATTAATTGTTTTGGATTTATTTCAGTGGAAAATGCTTTATTTTGACACCCGGATTAGACAACATAGCAGGTACCACATTTTATTACTTTTCTAACAAAATACATTTTTTTCAACAATTGTCTCCTGTTATTATCAATATTCATCTGTTTGTAACAATATAATAACGATTTGTCCGGAAATTGTTGAAAAAATGATAATTTAATTTTCACAGCTCATCATTAAGATAACTGTACTGTCTGGGGGTATGAATTACCTTAAGTGATATTTTAGTTTTTTCTAAATTGAGACAGAACTTACAACTATAAATAAATTGATTATAATTAAAATGTGATTTTGTTACGCATTTTGACAATAAAATGGTATTTTTACCGCGAAATGCATAATTAGTAACGTCGTCTGCTCAAATTTAGGACGTCATATCAAAGATTGGCGTAAACTGTCCGAAGGTACTTTTTCCCGTGACGCGCCCCATTTCAAAGTAAACATTAACTTCTGTAAGAAGTACATGTATCTTTGCGTTTGTCGTAAACGTTTAGCTATTCCAAAAGCCTTTCCAAAAATCTTTTTTATCAGAAGTGTATTAGAATGAATTGAAAGGATAATTTAACTAGGATATGAATAACATATTTTTGTTTTAAAACGTGAAACGCTTTGGACGTCACCGTGTAATTCACACTACACAATCCAGTTTTCATGTCCTCAAAACATTTGAGAAAGCAACTGTTTGGTTATAAACTCTAATACAGCGATTTTCTATGGCGTTATGTTTGACAAATCACTGCAACTGAGACTAATATAGCCATCACGGCTATTAAAAAGACGACTTGACGAGTCGTTTTAAGGAAGATACTAGTAGGTTATTTTGCCGGAAATGAGACAATAACGACCACTGCATACCAGTCTCAAATCCACAGCACCTGATTGGCTGAAATAAAAAAAAAACTGTCTCATTTTCAGCGAAACAAATGCTTGAGATTCAAGACTGGTCTTCAATCTCAGTTTTATGATTGAGCTTACAAGAGTGCACTACGCAAACAACACCTGCTGTGGGCTCATCGCTGTGCGGAATCAGAGAAGCTTGAGTTTTGCAACGAGATTTAAATTTATGTAGTTCGTGTGTTGTATATTGTTGTTATCAAGGGCTAGTACCCGGAGTGAGTTTGAGCATTATTTGCGGATTAGTATTTTTGATATTGATTAAGGATGCTCTCAAAATAAAACGTCTCATAATATATGCTTTTGGTGTTTATGTCAGGTCACAGTCTTTGTTGGCTAAACAATATGTTCATCGTCAATTTACAGTGTTGTCGGATATTCTACAAAACAAAGAACATATGTACCCAAGAAAGGTCAAAATTAATAACAAATTAAAGAAAATATCTTACAGACATTCTTTGACGGAAAAGCGTACGTATGGATGGAATGCCTTTTCGATATTCCTGCATGTTTCAGCTCTTGCCTTCCCGCTAGAGTGAGAGATTCAAATCAAAGAATATGGCTATGTTCATGACAGTGCCAAAAGATGTGTCGTCTTATGTCTACTTTTGTCTGTCATTCGGGGAAAATACTGAAATTGAATTTTATCAGCATTTGCCCCAAATCACGGACAAAGGCAGATCTAAGGCGACCATTAAATTGACAATCGTGGGTAGTAGTGTTCAACTTTCCCCTTAGAATGCGCTAAATTTCACCGAAAATGGTGAGCTTATTAAATATTTACAAGATCTCGAAGATTTGAATCAATGGGTCTTTCTTGCTGCAATACAAAAACATTGACGTCACAAACCACGTGGTATATAGTGACACTTTTAATGATTTAACATATTGGCATAAATTATATCATTAAAAATAATGATCTCATATGCTTTTAAAGCTGTTAAAGGGGACACAATTCTGCACATTGGATAGGGTAATGCAAAAACTTTGAAGTAATTGGGTTTGTTTCAAAATAAATACTAGACTATATCATCAGGAACATTGAACATAATAATTTGTTGCATGTATTGAAAATAGTGCACGACAGTGTACCCTTAAAACATATGCTTACTATTTTGTGCAATGCCGTCCAAGGTGAGATTCGGCGAGCTTCCACCAGAAGTACGTTGTTGAGGCAGAACAATGTGGCTTCAAACTGTCCCAAAAGCATTTACTTAGTACTTCCGTTTTGCTGTTTAAGGGAACGAAGTAAAGTATTAAATGTCCTTGTTAACGAAAATAGAACGTGCTTAGTAGTTTTCTAGCGGCTATGAAAAAGAAAACTGACTTCCAGAACTGTTCATCATTGTGAAATAAACGACTGGCATACATATTAACTAAAGAACAAACCATAGCTTTGGAGGATTCAGCGGGGGAGGGAGGAGGGAGCGGGGTTTTATGGGGCAATTGCTGTTCACGCCCCCTCTAAAGTCTGACAGCGTTTATACAATAATGTACAATAAACACATTTTAGTTTGTCTACAAGTAAGATGAATTACTTGAACTAGTTACCTGCTTATACGATTGTGTTTCCTTGTTTCATGTCATGTTACCCATATATAGTGCAATCTTGGATTTGCCCCTGAATGCATTAACATGCACTATTTTAAACGTATAGGAACATTTCACCAACCTGCAAGCAGTTTCCTCTGTTAGGTTATGCAACACGCTTTTAAAATTAGCGTTACACTGACGGACAATACTTGGTGTACTGCAGCTTGCGATTCCAGCAGCATCTGTGACAAAGAAAAGTGAAATGAAGTCCAAATGCGGACAGAGCTTCAATCATAAAACCCGAGATTAGAGACCCGTCTCATAACTCCAGATTGTGATTCCTCATTTGGAAGATTGTAACTTCAATGATCTCTATTGTGTCAGTATCCATTTTCGACACATTTACTATTCTATTATTGCAAAAATTATGTGATAACTGTAACAGTTGTTATTATTCCCCAATGGTGGATGAAGACCCGAGGCGCCGCTCTTGGCAATTTTCAGACTCGAGCAGGCACCTGGGTAGAACCACCGACGTTCCGCAAGCTAACTGGTTAGCTTCCTCACATGGAAGATCTTGTCACACCCCTAAAATACCTGCCATTTCGTGTCGGCGAGACGATGTGTCGAAGTGACGAAAACACATAAGATCGAACCAATGCCAATTTGTTTGTGATGATGGATCGAAATGTCGAAGACACGAAAATATGGAGGGTCGAAAAGTACATATTTATCGCGCATTCGCTCTTTGACTTTAAATGCGAATACACGAAGTAAGTTAACATTGAAGGTGAAATAGCGATACTGAAAAATTGTCGTGTGTTCGTTACGGCAGGTAGACGTAAGGAAAGGTCGAACAGTAATTATTTGTCTTATGTTCGCCTTTCCCCTCTAGGAGCGAATACACAAAGACACGACAAAAGAAGGACAACACGAGTTTTTACACCTAACGACACAAACAGTGATTAAAACAGAAGTTCGTGTGTTCGCGTGTGAAATTTCATGATTTCACCTTCAATGTTTCGTTATTTCGTGCATTTTCCTCGAAAATCGAAAGGCGAACACAAGAAAAATATAAAAGCATTATATCGATCTTTCCTTTTTATGATACTTTGACATATCATCTAACCGATACGAACACGTGAAATGGTAGAAATAAGCCACCATACTTAATTGACTATATACTATAGCTAATAAGAAAATTAGATCAGAAGTAAATAGTCTGTTTAGAATTTGATGTTATCATATAATGACTAGATTAATGAATATACGATATGACTAATGAAGTTTCACAGAGTCAATTTGAAATCTGAAATGATCACGTGTAATGTACTTTGGAAATAAAATTGACAGATTTTTTATAAACAGTTAAACGGATTGCTTTGAAGAAAAGAAAATGCAGAAAACGCTTTCTCTTTGCGTTATTCTAAACAAGTTTTTATTACCTGTCTGTTTGCGGCATAAATGGTCAAGGTTCTGTCTAAACCGCCCCTTCCTGAACACGAAATGAAAATAACCTTTTGCTTTTCCTCCGAGAGTGTTGTTTTTCATTATTTCAGATTCTATACATTCACCCAACTCTTTGTGAAGTCTGAAGAAAACGTACTCATCAACAATTTGTTTATACTTAATTGATTACTTTTCAACTCATCCATATTAACATTAAGTTTATAATTATTGAACTGCACATACAAGCGGTAATTGCACATATTTCTAATTAGCGATTATTCTATTTTTCCAAAACGTCAAACGCTTCTTTTTTCCAAATAATGGGTTCATTTTCTTATGCGAGTTCAGTCTATTTTATTTGAAAGTAGGAAAATCAAATTTCAAGAATAGTATTACTAATTCAAGGTGGAAAAAGCTAAGTCAGGTGCACTTTTCTGAAACTTCGTATCGCTATTTTGACACTTTAGTTTATAACTTTTTTATATCTGAACTGTTCCTGAATAACTAAAGGGTCAGGAACACAATAAACAGACATCTTTCCGCATTTAAGGCACATCTTTTGGCAGTTTTCCCTCGACAAAAGCGATAATATTAGGCACGGAGCACTTGAGAATCAACACGAGGCACTCAGTGCTATTTCTTGTGTTAAAGCCGTTTTGACGCATATGAACACTTATTTGAGGTGTTTGTTTTTGTTCTGAGAGCTGTAAGGGCTTTTTAGACTTTTTGCTTTCAAAGAGTTGAGACAATTAATCAAACGTTGAGGAGCACACCGAAGCAATAGGAACACATCCACTTTATATTTAATATATATTAATGTAAGACAATGTCATTGATCTAACTGTTTATCATCACCTTTGTGGGTATAAGTCAGGGAGTTTTTTGGGCTGACGACAAGCGCGTTTGGGTGTTAACCTGGGTGCAAAATTCAAGGTTTTTTTTTATTTGTGGGTAAAAGAAGTCGACATTTTTATTTTTTTTTAAGTTTCACTTTCGGTTTACCCATACGTCTTGGGTGACTGGATTCAGTGGCTGCTAGCAAAAGGAGTTTGCGAAGACATGGTTTGATTGCTGTCACCGAAATTATTTTGGAATGCTCTTTGCAGTTATACGATTCTCTTTCAAAACATCATTAAAACAAATCCAGATATGGGATAAGTCTTACAATTTGGTCTAAGGGAAATGATTTAGTAATATCTGACATTAAGTTACCTACCTGCATAATGAATGTATATCCGTAACGTTCCACTGCTGTTTACAAGTACACAGCGGAGCAAGAGTTCCCTGAAAGTCTTGACTAGTGCAGACAGCGTTTGAAAATACTCCCGGGAGATCGAAGTCTTCCAGTGTGTAACCGCCAGTAAAGGCAATCATTTGTATAATATCTGAAATTATAGTTCAGCATCAACAAAATGATTTTTTAAATCGAGTAATCCCAAATGACATTAACAAAGGATCGTGCAGTCGTACATAAATGAAATAAATTCAAATAATGTCCACTTACTTAGACAATGAAAAACTATACTCCGCATCTTGAAAGTAACTTGGGTAGAAAATCGTTAAACATAACAAAAACGTGCACCAATAAATACATAGCTAATAGAACAAGTGATTAACAAGTATTTTTGAAATTTATTTGCTGATTGGTCAACGATGGATCAAAGGGTCCATTAGATGTTTGATTGACACACAGCGTCAGGTCAGTTGACGTCAACATACTTCACTTATCACACTCTTTGTAGGGCCGAATATTGATATATTGTAAAGAATAAGGAATACACACTTTAAGATTATCTGATTTTTGTTTCGATGTGTTTGTAATTCGCTTAAAACAGGACGGCTGTGTTGTTTCTGATAATCTCAGATGCTGTTTTGATAACATGGATTTGCCTCTCTTTATTCAGCGACACACAATGTCAATAAACCATGCATTTCTCACCTCTTTCAGCTAGCTGCACATAACAACAAGTTAAATAATCCCACGTTTGGAGATATAACAGAAATTTCAAGTACTTGCAATGAAATAAACAGCTTTCCGGTGTACATCGTCCCACTACTATGATACTACTTGTAGGTACTTTAATGTACTTTTTTTACAGCTAGACATTCTATTCAGATGCGCATATTATACATACTTAACGAATGATTTCTTTCACACTATTACTGAATATATCCTCGATTATCTACTTAGAGTTTACATAATTGAAAACCTCATGAAAATTTATATTCCCCCTACTAGGTAGCGAACACGTACGGCAATTTAGCTATTGAGCTAACCGGGACATCCCCCGAGAAAGGTCGGTAAGATCAAATCATTTTAACCTCAGCAGTTGTACAAATATGTTGTGCATGCTTTTCATTTCTGAATGTAAAACAAATGAAATAGGCATACATGTATCAGCAATAGCCATATTCAGAAAACAAAGCATAGCCACTCAGGCAAAACTGAGAGAGGAAAAGTGTGCATAAGATTTAAAATATGTCAATTTCAAAAAGACAATACAAACAATTAACAAAAATAGGTTACCCGAGTGTAACCGACAAGGACTTGGCACGGCCAGTCTCACTGGGGTTTACGCACACCATACTATAGAATTCCCCAAACTCATAACTGCCTACTAAGATTCTCATATGAAAAAAATATGTCCAAGTTGCCTCGGTAATAAACTCCAACTCACCATGTTGCATGCAAAAGAATACAAACACACAAACTTAGCTACATGTAATGGCACTATCAGGTGAACTAGTTAGGTACTCGGTGACCTTAAGGAAATTGACAGAAAAGACTATGCACTCCACTTCTGATTGAAAAAGGCGGCTTTCAACCATATCACAAACAACATGACACTTCTAATTTCGTAACTTTCGTATCTTAGATAGTTCTTACTTCTTGATTTCCCACTTCCATACCAGATATTTCAAATATTAAACACGTCGATACTTTTGAACTTTTACTATATTACTAATGACTAATCCGCACTCATTATTTCTTTACGTGAAATGTACACGAGCGGTTTCATACGGCAAAGATCTTGCTGTTTTCTGTATGTGCCAGAACACAATCCAGTGTAAAAGTAGCAGCCAAAAAACACAATCCCGAGCAAAGTTGCAGACAAAGAACACACTTTCCAATGTGGAAATGGCGGACGCTGAACAAAATCATGTGTGGAAGTTGCGGACACAAAATACAATACTGCATTCCCGCGTTGAAGTGACAGAAACATTACACAATGCAGTTTGGAAGTGGCAGACACAGAACACAATCCCGTGTACAAATGGCAGACACAGAACACAATCCCGTGTACAAATGGCAGACACAGAACACAATCCCGTGTAAAAATGGCAGACACAGAACACAATCCCGTGTAAAAATGGCAGACACAGAACACAATCCCGTGTAAAAATGGCAGACAGAACACAATCCCGGGTGGAAGTGGCAGACGCAGAACACAATCTCGTGTGGAATTGGCAGA
Source organism: Corbicula japonica (assembly GCA_038501625.1). Classification (NCBI taxonomy): domain Eukaryota; kingdom Metazoa; phylum Mollusca; class Bivalvia; order Venerida; family Cyrenidae; genus Corbicula; species Corbicula japonica. Next base: position 3,894,458 of record JAZAYU010000001.1, on the reverse strand, counting down.
CAGAGAGCAAATTCATATACATGTAGTTGTTGCAGAATTAGAACACCATCACGTGTGTTAAGTAGCAGACATAAAAACCGGATGACGATGACACAGAACACGGTCATCAGTGAAATTGGCAGACGTGTTTGGAAATGGCATACGCATTGTTCTGTGATTGTCTTAGTTGTTTCGTTTTGATTGTTTCTTTTACACATGTATGTATAGATTCTTTAGCTCTCCTCAGCGTTGTCTGGGCAAAGATGTCACAACTTATTCAGGTATATTCTGACGTATTTCAACCAGCGGGAACCATTATTTATCAAAATCAAACGATTCGTTTTTATGGGTATGATACATGTTCATGGAACCAAATCTTGTTTAAGTCGAGTTTGAATTTTAAATCTTCTAGTTTGTTCAGATGCTTCGATATAAAAATATAATACCACTGACAAATCTGATAAAATAAATGAAATTTAAAGTCATTATCGTCATCTTCTACATCAATTTCGTCTTTCTTTCCTAACGTCACCCGATTCAGCACAATTAGTATTAACAGCAGCAGTAGTAGAAGCAGCAGCAGCAGAGTCCTTTTTTATACGGCAGCGAGGTAAATGATGGCAATGATTATACATTGTAATTTATTATATTGAAGCGGTTTGTTTCTGGAGTTTTGTTTTCGTAATAAATAATTTCCGTTATCTAAATTTTACGGAGTAAAATACTCAGCCATTCTTAACAACCAGAAGAACCCAGAAGGTGCAAAATGCCGGATTGCCAAACTGATTCCATGAATTGCATGCTTCAAATGAATTGAACTTGATGATATACTTCATGGTAAATTGTAGTAATTTGAAAAGAAAATGTCAGAATTGCCTGCATTCATGTGATCACAAGTTTTACATTGACAAACGTTCAAATGAAATAATGTATGAGATAATGAGTATGTATGTTGATTCAATACGCAATGAACATCATTTTGTCACTGTTCCCCCCTCCAACCCACTTACCCTCCCCAAACTTCCAGGCCCCGAAGAACTTTGTTAGCCTATCAGCACTTATTATAATATTATATCTATGTTCAAGTTAGATCTAAAATACTGTTGATTAATTCAATCAACATTCAGGTATTATACTGTTCATGTAAATCTAATAAACTGTCTAAATGATCTCATAATACTGAAATATTATTATTTTCTTTTATTAGAAGTGTAAACCAAAATGGACAAAAGTCATGTCAAATCATGCTCCAGATAATTAAATTGAAACAAAATGACAGGGACATAATAATTAAAGAAAATCTGTCTCAACTTTATAAGTGTTAAAGGCTTAAACTAGAAACGAACCAATATGGCCACAACCAACAGCGCCATTCCCACATGCACCTCCTCTCCATTCCACCCCGCCCCAACCCCCCCCCCCCCCCCCCCCCCGATAAAGGATGCCCAAGTAATGCTGATACTCGTTGTCAACATTATTGACACCCGTGACGAATTTCTTCTAATTACCAACTCAGACTCTGTAGCTGGCAACATAGAGAAAGTCTTGTGTACAAGTACAAGTACAGATTTTTGAGGCAGCTACCCAGTAAACATCCGACGTCAGAACGACGTCGGATTTAGGTTGGATTTTGGTCGCGACGTCGGCGACCTAAATCCAACGTTAATCCGACGTCGAAAACATGGAAAATGTGACGTCGTTTAGACGTCGGAAAATAAGGTGGGATAGACGTCGGTTTTTGGTCAGATATTTCACTTCTTTACCCACTAGGAAAAATTATATTCGAATAATTATTTGTTTTTTTTTTCAAATTTTCTATACATATGCATAAATTCAATTAAAAAAATACGAAAGAGATTTATTTCTGAATTCGAACACAGAAGGGGAAAAGATTATTTTATATTTGGCAGAGAAGAAGGATTAAGCAAGTATGTTTTTTTTTCGTATTCGTAGTTTGTTGTTAAGGTAAGCCATCCATCATATCCAGAAGAGTATCCAAGGGAGGTAACTATAGTAGTAAATTAGCATAGATTTCTGTCATGCAAGAGGACCAGGGTTCAAATCCCACTGGAAGCTAATTTTTTTTGTAAGCCTAGAGCTTAAATAATTGGCATATTTCTTTTTTTCCTGTGTATTCTGTCATTGACTATAAAATTCTCATGATTTAAACTAAAATAAGCAAAATAATCAAGATTAAAGGGGTTTTCGCTATCAGAATAGTGTATATTCAAGTCATCAATTTGAAAATTTCTAAAACTGGACGGTAAACTTCTCTGAAATTTTGTTTAAATTTTGTTTAAGGTATATAGTTAAAAATGGTAAAGTTTTGTATATTGCACCAATCAGGATTTTGCACAATTTTCATTAATTTAGTCTCGTGAAATAGAAAAAAATGCATTTTTTAAATTTATTTGGTCAAAAAATGTCATTTTAAGATAAATTCTGTATTTATATATTATATCTTAAACTGGTTTAGTAAAATATAACATATTTTGGATAAACTGTCAAAAATTAGGGTTGAATTTATCAATAACAAAAAAATTTGTCACCGATTAAAGAATTTGGATACTTTCACGTTTTTTCTCACTTTTTTAAATAAAAAAAGCTAAAAATCTCAAAAACTACATGGTGAAAATCATCAAAATTTTGCATACAAGTCAGTGGTATGAAGCAGTTGATGAAAATATAATCAGATGTTGGATTCTTAATAGTGCCTATTATGGATGGCTTACCTTAAATTCTAGATTTTGCTTAAACTTGCTCAGATTCATGCCCACTAAACGTGTAAGACACGCGGAGTTGTTTTCGTGAAATAAGTTTCGTCCTTAAAAGGTCTCGCTACTGAACTACTGTTATAATACAAAGCTGATATAACACATTACTTTAAGAAGAGAGGTTTAGAGATGAATTTAAAAACACATTGAATGTATTTTTAAATAATGTTATTACACTGATGGTAATAAAAGGAAGAGGGAAGAGGTTCGATTTTGGTCGGATTCTGGTCGGAATGTGGTTGGATTTTGGTCGAAACCCGACGTCTATCCAACGTCGGGAAATGACGTCTAAAAAAACTTTCATTTCCAACCAAAATCCAACGTTGATCCGACGTCGAGGTCTGACGTCAATCCAACGTCTTTCCGACGTCAAATGTTTCCTGGGTAAATGATAGCCGGAACAAATAAAAAACGGAAACATGTTTTGCAGAATTTGTTTCTTTACTTTGTAGTGTATTAGTTCCAAAACACATATATTTGCAGGCATACTCATTTTTTTTTAAATTGATACAATGCTTGCCGAAACACGGTACCACTTTTCTATGATATTGGCAAGAAAAGAATGTGTTTTAAAACAAGTGTGTTGATGATTTTTTAAATAAAATTGTCCGATATAAATATTATTGAAAAATTTTGTAATTGATTTATCGTTTTACCCGGTTTCAAAAATTTTTATGACATGTACAAATCGATCCTTAGCAAGTTTTACCAATGTAAATTGTGTTCAATATTATTTCTTATTCGGATTTGCTAAGGACGGTGGATTGTTTAGTGCAGGGCTGTTTCTCTCTTCTTTTTTTAAAGAATGATACATCACATACGGGTTTGCTTGTTCCTGATATTGCTTGTGTTATTTGGTTATGTTCAAGAGAATGATGTTCTTTGTATTTGTTAAAGATGTGGTGTTGTTTTTTTTTCTTTCAAAAAACTCTTCCTAAAATGCCGTCTAGCCAGTAACCAAACTACAGACAAAATTCACGTGTTTGGGCTGAAGGTTATAAAGCTGAATTGGAAACCAGTCTCAAATCTCAAGCATCTGATTGGCTGAAATGGCGACCAGTTTGAGACTGGTCTTCAATCTCAGTTTTATTATCTTAGACACATGTCTTTGAAGTGTTCGACTAGTCACTAAGTAGTAAGAGACCGTTGTACCAGCCTCACTCGATTTCTACTTGACATCAAACATTTAAACAAGTTTTTAAGACAAGACAAGCCAAGTAAATTTTATTTCATAACAAAGAACACAAGCTCTACTGAGCTTACAAACCCGACTAGACTGTATAAATACTGTATCAAAAGCGCGCATGGAAATATCGTTTAACGTTTTGTATTGTCGCGTTTTCTACTAGATGAGTGTTCAGTTGAAACTTGTGTCTCCCCCGGGTACTATTTCAGATTAAAAATCAAATTACGAAGGGGGCATAATTCCGTCACATGTGACCCTTTGGCATCATCTTAACCCTTTAATCATAAGAAATATAATTTGAAAGTTAGGTAAAGAAATATTAAGAAATGGCAAAGTTATAGATAACAAAAGGGTTTAGTTACAAAATCCAAGTAAAAAGGGGCATCACTCCATTAAATGTAACGTTGACCAAAAGATATTGGTATCACCATAAGGCTGTTGTCGTTAGCAATATAATCTGAAAGTTTGATGAAGAAATGGCAACGTCATAGCCAACGTTGTGTGACTGACGGACGGTGAACGACAAAGCGGTCCCTGTGTATCTCATTTTCTTCAAAAGTGCGACACGATAAAGTTGAAGGATAATACTTGATACTGCCTTCCTCATACGTATGCTTAGAAAGAACATTACGATTACTCTTTCTGAATTTAATAGAAGCCGCCCTGTTATTGTTATCATAATTCCCGGGTCGTGTTCTAGGATTATTCCAACTGATTTAAATTGACAAGTTAAAATGATCAATTCAATCGAATTGTAAATACTATACTCTCTAAGCCGCCCAACTTTAAATATCCGTTTTTTAAGTGTTTAAAGTAGAATTGAATAAAATATCAGGTCAGATCAATAAGCGCTGAGAGGAACGGACACGCGGTTAACATTGATAAAACTTATTAGTCAATTAAGAAACTCTTGACAAAGTCAAGAGTTATGCACTAAGCAAATAGTCCAGTGCATTTGGTGTCTATGTTTGCATGTACATAATATCCAGTTGGTCAATTTGATTCCAATTCTAAAATTATCCAACATTATTACACTTTTATTCAGAATAGAAGAAAAGTAAGTAAGTACATAATATTGGGATGTTACATATCCAACATAATATGACTTAAGGTTAAGTGTAGAAAAGCTTACTTTAAGCAAGCAAAACATGCTTTTTGTGTGGTTCGCTTTTTGTCAGAGGTGATTTATTGGGGTGGGGGGGGGGAAGAGGTTTGCGGTTAGGAGCAAAATATATGAATCGTTGCGAACTTCCTTAGATGACCCTATATGTAAGCTTGTTTTATGTTCTTGACGACCTCTATGTATTGCCTCAGTATTAGTGGTGTGCCTGGTCAATGCCAATAACCTATTATTCACTGTAAAAAAACCTTTTATTAATAACTATACTCAAATAGAAGCTTATCTGTTTATCTGCGACCAGTGTATTTCCAGATCAACTGGCACATCCATGCCATTTGTTCACGATCTACATTGGTGGCTTTATGGTAAAAAATAACCAAACAATGTAGATCCTGACCAGAAGGCAATGTTGGGCAATCAAACATTTATAACCACTAACCCCACCTCAAGAACAATTATCAACCTTTATGGTTTGATTTCAAGTTTCTGTCATGTTTAAAATGCCTCAAATTTGTTTGGACTACAAAGACAACCAAAATGAGAATGAAAGTTCTTTACTTCATATATATGCATTTTTATCACATGTGAGAACAGTGTAGATCCAGATCAGCCAGAACATGTGTGCCGTCTCATGAGGATCTACACTGTTTGCTTTTTTGTCAGAAATAACATTATAAATAAAAAAGCGAACTGTGCAGATGCTGATGATATGGTGTCAAGGGTTAACACTTACAAGTAACTGCTAAATATCAATGCACTTTATGTACCTATTCTAAATTTCATCTTTGGAGCTGTGATACAATTATACAGCTGGTTAATAGTTGATAATATTTTTATTTTTAAAATGCTGCTCAAAACATCAAACTATACCATGTGATAAAGTTACACTGAATCAATGAGTAAAAACAGATTTTGTAGACAAACTTTATTAAAATAAACTTCAACAAAAACAAACTGGCTCTTAATATTTCCCCAAGTATTAAACAATAGAAGGAATATCAATATATGTGACTGAGAAAATGGGGCCAAATGAGCAAATACCAAAACATTCCTTAACTGTTTTATGAAATAATGAAGTAAAACCTGAGAAAATGTTGCAAATATAGAGCAAACCTACCAACATTATTTAAAGTTATAATTGTTTTAAGATAAAAACCATTGTGGTCATTCATAATGACATTACCCAGGTAAAAACACTACTTCTGACGTATTGCATCTGACATCTTAGATTGCAATATTGCACAATTATATGAATATAACAAGTACTCTGCTGGGTTTAACCCTTTCCTCCATATATACGCATTTTTACTAAATATGTGCATTTTGTGCATGTGAAGGTCGCATTGTTGCATTTTGGTCAGAAATAACCTATAAATCAGAAAGCAAACAGTTAGATCTTGATCAGACGGCACAGATGTGACAGCTGATCTGGATCTAAACTGTTCACCCATGCAATTAAGGTCACTGGTGTATCTATGGAGAAAAGGGTTAATATTGATTTTGCTTTTCAGTTTTTTTTATTCTCATTTTAAAAGACTTTACCTTCATTTTCAGTTTTTTTGAATGTTAAAAAGTAAATGATTGCTGAGGTAACATGCTTTGTGATATGGACTTCACAGAACTATTTTCAAGCATATTAGTAAGTACGGTTTACTATACAATTCAATTTTCAACTTTTTATGAGCACTCAAAATTTTAATTTTTTGTATTAATAACTGTTGCTCATTCGGCCTTATTTTCTCAGTCATTGTCACATATTAAAAGTGCTTTACAAGTAAAATGAACGTTGTTTTCCATTCTGCAATGAACAAGTATAAACATTAATCTTTAGTAAACTTTCTAATTAAAACCAAAATATGCTTAGAATGTACAAATAGCCAATGTAAAATTAAATCAATGAAATAACATATTTATTAATAACCTTTTCCTCCATATGCATTTTTACACATGTGTGACCAGTATAGATCCAGATCAGCCGGCACATCCGTGCAGTCTGATTAGGATCTACACTGGTCACATTTTGGTCAGAATAAACCTAATAAATCAAAAAGTGAACAGTGCAGATCCTGATCAGACGGCTCAGATGTGCCCACCGATCTGGATCTACACTGTTTGCCAATGCAATAAGAGTGTGTCTATGGAGGAAAAAGTTAATGTGAGCATCCTTGTCATTTGCTTGTAATTCTGACCACATTTTACGAACTAATCCCAGCATTTGTCACATTATCAGCCAGTTTAGACCCAGATCAGTTGAACATTTGCACAGTTTCATTAGGGTCTACACACTTTACAACACAGACATTTTAATAACATCTTTAAAACACATCTATAAATAATGAATGGACTGGCAAAAATTGATAGAAAGGCGGTTGATTACACTAATCGTTTACTCCATATACATGCATATGGTTTTAACGTATGTGCAAACAGTGTAGATCCAGATCAGCTGGCATATCTGTGCTGTTTGATACGGATTAACACTGTTCACTTATTGCTCAGAACTAACAAATCTTCAGGGGAAAGTGAATATCTTTATCATAAAGCACAGATGTGCCAACCGTTCTGGATCTACACTGGTTGTACATGCATTAACCCTTTCCTCCATAAATACACCTTAATTGTGTTTGCGAACAGTGTAGATCCAGATCAGCTGGCACATCCGTGCCCTCTGATCTGGATCTGCACTGTTTGCTATTCCATTTTTAAGGTTACTTCTGACCAAAATGCCACCAGTGCAGATCCTGATCAGACGGTACGGATGTGCCGGCTGATCTGGATCTACAATGGTCCCACAACGCTGTGGGAATGCCGTAGCATCGCCATAAAACGCTGTGCAATCGCCTAGAATGTCGAGTGACGGCAATTGTGTTTTGTTGAAAATTACAAATGCCGTGAGATCGCCATTCTTGTGAAAACGCTGTAGGAACGCTGTGCAATCGCCGTACGATCGTCCAGAGCGCCGCGAGAATGCCGTGAGCACGCCGTGAGGTCGCCACGGTTGTTGACGGAGTTGTTAATGGAGATTGCATGGCGTTCATATGGCGAATGCACGGCGTTCGCATGGCGTTCATGCCGATGCTATGGCGCTTGTATTACGATCCCACAACGTTTTCACGACGATTACATTTACCTACACTAGTAATATAAACCAATACCTTTACCTTTTACCTTTTAAATAAAATGACGTCACTTTATTAAATACCTGTGTTTTTTATTTACAATTATAATAAGTAAAAGATGAAATTGATCTCCTTTTTACATACTTTGTTTGGCGATCTGATGGCGTTTTGAGAAAAAGTCAGAACGCCACAGAAACGCCGTAGAAACGCCATGTGTGACACTAGCTTTACAACACAGCCTTAAAGAATAATTGGACTGGCTCATATTGATAAATCAGCAAGTAAAGAGTTCAAAACAGGACATAACTATTTATTATTTAATTTATCAGCCTTCCACAGAATGTAAAATCTTCACAAATCTGACCACACCAATCCACTTAATTATCACCATCCTGACTCAGTGTTCTGAAATCAACCTACCTTGTTAACCGTTAACTCTATTGTGTCTCATATCCAACACCTTTCACTCCATGGGATATGTGTCATATAATATTGGCAACCAGTGTAGACTAAATGTAGGTCAGCCTCCACATCTTTGCAGTCTAATCCGGGTCTACAATGTTCCATTTTAGATTTAGATCAACATATATTTGAGCAAGATGCTTGATGTAGATCCAGATCAGACTGCAGGGATCTGCAGAATGAAATGGATCTACACTGGGTGCCAATATGATTTAAGACCTTTCTATGGAGTAAAGGGTTAAATGACATTGAAGGTAAAAATTGTGAAATACATTATTCATTGTCAACAACAAGAAATAAGTTATGTAATAATTTGATCTTCAATAAAAAAAAATCATATTTTAAAAAGCAAACAGAAAGTGTGCATCTTTAAAACCATTTAAGAGCTAGATTGTAAAAATAGCATTTGTCAATTTCCAAGCACTGTAGACATAGACAACAGTTTCTTTGTTTTATTGAGTAGCATGGACTGATGCAACTGAATTCACTTAATACTAAACAATAGCTTGTCTAGACATCATAGAGGACCAGTCACCATTTCAGCCAATCAGATCCTTGAGATTTGAGACTGGTTTCTAATCTCAGCTTTATATCAGATTGGCTGAAACGGCGACTGGAAAGGTTCGACTGTTGGTCAGTTTGAAAGTTTTGTTTGAAAACCCAAGCCTCAGCAACCATTGCTCAGTAAATTCAGATATGCTTAAGTCAAATGTAAACAAAAAATTTCTGTGACCAAGTATTAAAGCTGTACATCATTAGCATTCTGGAAAAAAAAACTTTTGAAGTTTAAAAATTTATTCAACTTATCTGGCAAATTATCCTGATATTTGGGACTTTTAAGCTGCTCTATGGGAAAATTCCTTCAGGAGTTGACTATGGCATGCTATTTGCATAAATAATATCATTTTAGCTACTTACATGAATGTTTGTTAAATGCAAGACAATATTCAAACATAAATTAAACAAAACATGGCAAAATCTGCATATAATATGAACCCTGTGAACACTAATCTACTTTAACAATCACAAAAAGACTTGGTCTGGAAACCATTTCCTAAATTGCTAGCTGTATCTATTTGATGACAAATGTCTTCCAAAGCTGTAAGGTATAGATCTGGAAGTGTTCTGGTATTTTCCCCAGGCACCAAATGGAATTACCACAGCTGTTGAATTATCATCTGTTCCAAATTGCAAAGCCTGATCTGTGACTAATTTGGCAGCTTCTACAGGGTTTGTACAACTTGCAACAACATTCACCATTTCTTGATCATTGAGTACAAAACTGAGACCATCTGTGGTTAACAGCAAGAATGCATCCATGCCATGTTTGATCTGAAATATATAACATACATGATATTACTCAGATGTTCTGATAAATGCCTATCTAATTAACTGATTGCTTATCTGGTCAGATTTCTTTCTGATTACATGTACCATCAATTCATTGTATACAACAATAATTATTATAGTTTTCTGTTCTCATAACAGAACACTGTACATTATAATACAGTTACCAAATCATGAAATAGATCTACAAGATGTTTGTTTTTTTAAATTACCTAAAAGCAAAACAATAATTATTGTAACTGTGATGCACCATGACAGGGCTTAAGGTCTTAAGATCCTTAAGATTTGAGACTGGTTTCTAATCTCAGCTTTATAACCTTCAGCCCTTGTTTTCTTCAGGTGCACCACAAGTAGCCAAGCACTTATAGTTATCACGATTCCTTGCTGTATCATGGGCAGTTATAACGATAGTTAATGTAACATTGATAGTTAATGTACCAGGATGTTATTTTCCAGCAAGACATACTTAAAATACTGTCTAAAAACAGGTCTAAACGTTACAAAAAACAGTCAAGTGCAGGAAAAGATGAAAGTACAAAGTGTGTGCAATTTCTGAAGTCACACACCAGTACAAGTGTCCTACTTCTGAAATCACATATTGGTACAAGCACACTTTCATTAAAATCATTATGAATCCTAACACACAACCATTAGTGAAAACCCTACTTGTACTCGAGCAAATTCAGTCAGAGCTACTGGTTTTCAATTATTGTGGGTATAAAATTTATATTAAATTGCATTTTAACTTAGTATAAAACTTGTTACATTTCATTACAAAAATAAACTTAGCAAATATAAATGGCTCAGTAAAGAGTAAGTGTTTCACAACTATTTTACAATCTATCCATTTCCTTAACCCCTGTGTTGTTTACTTTAAACTATGGACAGAGTTTGTGTTTAAAAAAAATTCTAATAAAATTATCATCAAACCATTTGTGATTAGTATTTAAGTTGGAATGTTCTTGTAAACTCTGTCAGTAGAAACAAAATTCTAACATTAAAACTGACATAATTCTGTCAACTGTGACCTTCACCTGTAAGTTTTGGCCACACATTCACCCTATTTCCATAAAAAGAAAATCACAAATTCACCCATATTTCTATTTATAGAAGCCACATATTCATCCCATTTCCATAAATAGAAACCCACGTATTCACCCTATTTCCATAAACACAAACTGAAAATTTGATTAACAAATTAAAGTTTTATAAGCAATCTTTAAGATTTCATGATTGACAGACGGACTGACGTAAAAAGTGATCCTTAACTATTAACTTTTTCTTTCCAAAAAGTCATCACAACCATGGGCAAAGTACACCTAACAGCTTAATTTTCTGCTTTCTGAAAATTACAGAAATAATAGAAACATTAAGCACTGTTAACTTTTTTACAGAAAACAAAATCTTGACCCCAGGAAAATGGGATTATTAAACCTGTGCAAAACAATGTCTCTACAGTATGTAATATTTTATTACCCGTATAGATCTTATGTAGGGATCTGCTGTTACTCCGAAAGGCTTCATTTCTACATCCCCGATACTCCTTGTCATTGCAAGTCGACCGTTCACCTGTGGGACACCCAGACTGTTGTCTGAGACTCTACCCCCAGCAGCCTTGATTCTTGCAGCCTCTTCATGATCATCAGGGGTGTGATCATGTGTCAGTCGGAGAGCCTCACCTTCTCTGCACAGCACTGCTCGAGAATCTCCAACATGGCCAACGACTAGCTCTATGTTGTTGCGCAGTAGACAGACAGTTGCTGTTGTACCAGAACTCCCCTCTGTAGGTGTAAATTTGAGAGAAATATAGGAGGATAGAATGTGTCCTCATACACTGATGCCACCACTGCTACAACAACATTCGTAACAAAGGGCCATAACTCTGGTAAAAAAGGTCACAGGATAAATCCTTTCTTTACAATCATCTTCACATCCTGCTTGAACATCTGTGCAAGTTTGAAAGAATTCTGTCCAACAGTTGATGAGAAGTTGATGCCACAAATTTGGGGGACGTACCGATGAATGTACGTATGGACATACATAGGGACAACTGCAACTCTATATGCCTCTCACTTCTTGGGGGCATAAAAAAATTTGTTAAAGAAACAAAATATATGTTTTGATGCACATCCCTCGAGATTTATTCTTAAACTATTAATACTTATTATATATGTGTCCATAGTTCCATACCTTTAGGTTAAGCATTATGCATCAAAGGAACATTCATGCAAACTTAAACCATAAAAACATATTACAAGGAGTGATAACTGTTACGTGATTTAGCAAAGACTTATCAACAGACTCTACATGTTTAAAGATTTTTGAAAGCAATTTTTGAATAGTGGTTGAATAATGCTCTGGTCTGAAGGTTATAAAACTGAGTTTGGAAACCAGTCTCAAATCTCAAGCATCTGATTGGCTGAAATGGCGACTGGTCGCCATTTCAGCCAATCAGATGCTTGAGATTTGAGACTGGTTTCCATGCTCAGTTTTACAATTTTGGGCACTGGACAGTGTCTACATAATAAAAAATGAACAAGGTGCAAAACTGTATATTGGGAGTGTCAAGCCTTCTGCCCAAACATCTTGGTTTGTAATTAAAAACTTTAAAAAAAGCTGTGTTATTAGGGTTTAGAGTTTCCTCCTCATCCCCACCCTTTCTCATTTCAGCCCTATTAAGATTTTGTAAGTACTACTTACATTGTATCTCAGTAAAAAAATGTGTCTCAGTGGTTATAATTAAGTTGTTCATTTTCAGAACATCAGGGGAAGAAACACTGTTACAATGATTAACACTGATTTTGCAGAAGTACCTTCCCTTGTTTGAATGAAATTAGCTTATGACAGCACACTGTTGTACATCATCTCATTAAAGTGAACATATGACCAAAATTTCATAAAACAAGATTTAGCCAAAGTTTTCAAAAAGCACATGCTTCTCCCAATGTGCCGTTTGAATACTTTGGTTCAAATGGTTCATGAAATATTCTAAGGAAACTAATTTGACCATTACAGTCACTGTGACATGAAACTTCAACCCAGTGCCCCAAAAACAATGCGGTCAAGAAGTCGAATCATAATTTCATACTGTGATTTTTGAGACTCTGGGGAAAAGGTTCTTGACTGACTGCAGAAATGGATTTGAACTCTACAGACGCTGTGACCTTCACTTACCTAAGTTATACAGAGCAATATGTCTAGAAAGAAGGTTGTTGATATCGATGAAACTGTTTCGAAGAACATCTGAGAGAATGTTGGTCTTCCTTAGCCAGAACTGTACACTGTGCTTCATAAACGTATATACAAAATCAACGGCAGTTGCCCCACCATGTCCATCAAATATGGCAAAGTACAGCAGGTTTTCGGAGAGCTGTTCAATAGCAAATCTGTCTTCATTCACTTTTCGACGCCCAAGCAAACTTGCTGTGCCAATTTCATCTGTAATTTACATAACTGTGTTTTAGCTAAATGAAAAAGTATAAAAAACTGATATTGAATATTATAAAATTAAGCACCTTACATACCTGAAGAAATATTTTTATAAAGTATTAACCTCAATACATGTGCTTGACCTTATAGCCTACTTATGCTAAACATCTAAAAGGTATACATTGGTAATCACTATTTTTCGATCTCATAAATCTTGATGAAATAATGAATTAGTCATTGTTCCTTTATATGAAATAGATGTACTGATACTATTGAATTAATTTATTTCACTTGGGTTTGTTTTTTGCGCATTCAGCTCTTGGCAAATAGCTTGAATTCAAACCCTTGGCTGAATATAATTTGTAATACTGTTCTTTATAAGTATACATGTAATTTACTTTTGTGAATTTATACCTGCATGAAAATGTCATTTTTTTACATCTGCAGAGAGTGCAAAATTTTAACCCTCACAAAATTTAATGATTCAATGGTACTAACAATAATTTTTTTCAAAATAAATCTGCATAACAAAACTTTTTGTGAATTTTCCTAAATAAAGTGCCCAACCAAGTTATCTATCTTGTTTACATTTGCCTGAAATACTGCCTTCGATGCTAGCACAGATTTTTAATGAGTGAAATAAATTTGCAGGGCAACACTCATAACTGAATGCACACACAATTCAATGCAAATACCCCGGTATATGCCCTATGTATTGGGTGGCACTACAGAGCTTTATGCAGAAACATATTCAGAAAATACACACACACACATTACAAAGTTTAAATTAAATCAAGTCTTTATACAATGTCTGGTCTACTTTTGAAAGTTTACTTCTGAATTCTGATCAACCACCTTTAAAATAGATAGGTGTCAGATTTCAAACTTGCATTACATACTCACAGGCTTGATTTGTTTTACATAACCTAAAACAGGAAGGTTTATTCATAAATGTGGGACACAAATGTGATCATCTCATTCTGCAATGCATGCTATGCATGGCATGTTTAATACAAAAAAGCATTTCACAAATCTTTCAAAGATTTAATATTGAACTTGGACAAAAATCTGCCACCTCAGGGGGTAGGGAGGGACTTAGAAGGATACTTTGGAGAAATAATATGCTGTAAATTATGGAACTTCTATCTAAAACTAATACATGTATAAAACCTTGCACTCATTTTATGAAAGAAACATTGCATTATTATCACCTCAACCTCGTTTTAACTTTCGTCATTTGAAAAAAAAGGAATTCAAGACTTTCATAACAGATTTGTTTTAACACCTGATGATAAGGCTTCTAATAATGTAATTATAGTGTGACGAATACACTATATTAATATTCAAACTGAAGAACTGAACAGCACTAATGCTTATACGCCTTTCCAATAATTCAAGAATTTTTTCGGTTACCTCCCCTGTCCAGTCACGTGACTGCTCTACGGGAAAAATGATTGCTCGCTGTATTAACGTAATAGGGAATATGTACCTACAACTTTCTTTTTTATCGTAAAATTCTTTTTTTGAAAAATATATTTTCTCTTTGAATTAGTAATAATACATTAGCGTCATGATATTTTTGAAAATAATTTATAATACAATCAAGTTTCTTTGACTAAAAGTGTCAAGTCATTATTCCTCGGGTTAAACAGTAAACGACTTGAACTACCAGCCAGTGTTCTCTCCACGGCTAAATTGAGTCTCGTTTCCGGATTAGTGTGTCTAATCAACTACTGACATCATGATATGATTATGTTGGCGGCGATTGATTTTTAAGGAGGCATGCCATAAAAATGTCAAATTGTCTCGCATAAGGGGTCATCTGTCAATTACTTAAAGGGGCAGATATCATTGACCAATAGAGATCGTGTAATAACTATTTGCAAGGTATCTACTACACCTCCCAATTGTTAAGTATTTCGGAGTCCTTTAATTACTGGATGTGCCAGCAATTGTATTTGATTTAGCATTTATATGGATTCTTAATCAACATTAAGACATGTTATAGAAACAAAAGCCATCAATAAGAAACAAATCTTGGCAAAACATTTTATATATGTTTAATTAAGCGTTTGGGCTTTTATGCCAAAATTACAAACTGTCAAACCTAAGAAATCTAAATTGGATATGCAACCATATTGTAATATAAATATTTCCATCTTTATTGGAAGCCAGCATCTGAATCCTTGGATTTTATTCTACGAATGATACTTCTACAACAAACAATCAGATTACCAATCCTGTTTTATTTCAAGACAGAATCAATCTTATTTGTGAAGTGTACGTAACATTTTAAAAATTCAAATTATTTATTCGTTGACCATAAACGCCATAAATTATAAGGACAATTCTATTGTTCAAATGTGTAAGTATCAACAAATTTAGATTGTAAATTTTCTGTCTACAGATCATGTAACCAGATGTTGACATATCACGATTTCCGGATAATAGCGCATTGCCAGTCTTAGCAATTTGCAACATTCACACCAGTAAAATATAATTTTCAGCGGAAAAGATATTAAGAAGAAATTGTTGTACAGAATTGGTAAAATTAATGCTTATGTTTGTCCAAATTGCGTTTCATACTGCCTACTATCAACAAGAATGGAACATGTTCTTAAATCATTAAAAATCTAAATATCTATCAAATACTGAAAATAAAAAAAGTCTGGCTAGAATAACAGACCAGCAACTTATTTTTTCACCGCCGACGACGAACGCAGACCTGCAATATAGTGGATAATGTTAGCTATTACGTGCTTAAGCCATTAGTGCAATTGTTCAGCTATCACACAGAGCCTCGTTTTGGATTGATTTCCGTTCGCGGAGAGTAACTCGTACAGGACTGCGAAACTGTTTATTGGAAAGGAGTATATACTGACTTCTTCATCTGAGAGTGATATTGTTACTGCACACACTCTACAAATTACAAAATTTAGAATCAGTATTGATCCGAAACAAGACAAAGTACCTACTATGTATTGGTTGCCTAAAATGCATAAAACACAGTACAAAGCAAGATTTATTGCTAACTCTAGTTCTTGCACTACTACTAAATTATCCGTGCTCTTAACATCTTGTCTTACAGCTATTAAAGAACATGTAATTAGGTATTGTGGTAAGGTTTTTGAAACTTCTGGCAAAAATTTATTTTGGTCGATTAAAAATTCAAATGACATTTTGAAAAAGCTTATATCAAATATTTTTGGGCGTTCTGTTTGTCTACTTATGATTTCTCAACTTGATGCACTTCCCTCCCTCATAATTTAATAAGAGACAAGCTAACCAGTCTCTTTGAAAAAACGTTTGCTAGAGAAAATAAAACCTTCATCGCTTGTAATGAACATAGGGCCTTTTTACAGATGGTTCTTATGATAATTATACCTTATGGACTTGTCAAGACCTAATAGATTCGCTAACTTTCTTACTGGATAACATTTATGTTAGATTCGGTACCTCTATTTATAAACAAGTAATAGGCATCCCAATGTGTACTAATTGTGCACCCCTTGTTGCTGATCTGTTTTTATACTGTTATGAAAGAGACTTTATGTTATCTCTTTCTACTGAACATCAAGATGATATAATTACAGCTTTTAACAACACCTCGAGGTACCTTGATGATTTATTAAATATAGAAATTAACCATTTTCCATTACTGGTTAATAAGATTTATCCTAAAGAACTACAACTTAATAAAGCGAACACTTCAGAAAAGCAAGCAAACTTTCTCGATCTAAATCTGTCCATTGAAAATGGTTATGTCACTACTAAAATTTATGATAAAAGAGATGATTTTAATTTTAATATAGTAAATTTTCCGTTTTTAGACGGCGATGTTCCCCGTGCAACATCTTATGGGGTTTATACCTCACAACTTGTTCGCTTTTCAAGAGCTTGCAACGATGTTAATGATTTCAATGAATGTAATCTTTGCATTACAGAAAAACTTTTAAACAAAGTTATCGGTATTACAAATTAAGGAAAACCTTTTGCAAGTTTTATTGCCGATAACCAGATCTAATTAATAAATACAGGTGCAGTTTAAAATCACTTTTGCAACAAGGTATTTCACTGCCAGTTTTTTATGGAGATTTAATTTATAAACTTAAGAAGATAAAAGGCAATGTTAATTTCTCCCGGTTATTCGTAAAAACCATCTGTAAATTTAAAAAGAAAGGTTACCAACATGATATTTTACAGCGCTCTGCAGGCCTGGTGATTAACCCTTCTACAGTTGATCATTATGCTTACCTCTTTGGTTGCATGACGGAGGCAGGGGTTTAAGAGTTTATGAAGGTTTTTGGGGAAATCTTTTCTTAAAAGAACCTAGAAGCTCGATTTGTTTCTTTTATACCTGTCATCGTGTTCTTGCTGATTTTACTCCAGGAGCTCTGGTCTCGGTAAGATCATTGAGTACCCGGCCCTTCGGCTTTGCAATGCTCTTAGCTTCTTATGTTTTATATGTTTGCGTGCTTTTGCATGCAACATTGTTAAGCCGATAAGTGGGTTGGAGTTTTTTCACCAAGACAACTTGTACTTGTTTTGTGATATGAGAACCTGTTGGGGCAAGTGTGAGGTTGGTGCACCCTAGAACCTGGTTTAAACCCCCAGTGGCAATTTGATTTGCCACTGACCATTCCAAGGCTGTAACCCCTTGGGTTCTCATTTTTGTTTATTGCTAGTGGTGTCTTTTTTGAAACTGGTCATTTTATTAACCATGCTCTCTCCCTCTCTCTTCTTCTTGACTGTGTGGGGAGGCTGTTTTTTCTGAATATGGCGATTCCTGACATGCATATTTCACCTTTTTGAACCACTTATTAACTTAACCGTTTGAAAACTGATCCATCAAAACTTAAACTTATCTATCTACAAATATTAAGAAACCTACTGACATACTTGTGATCTCACTCTCACAAAGTATCAAGTTCTCTAAGAATATGTACATGTAACAAACATACATGTAATGAGCAGACCAGGTCAACATAAAGAATTAGGCTTTCAATCCTTTCCTCCATACATATGCATTTTACGCATTTGTGCGACCAGTGTAGATCCAGATCAGCCTGCACATCCGTGCCGTCTGATCAGGATCTGCAATGGTCGCATTTTAGTCAAAGAAATAACCTCACAAATCAAAAAGCAAACAGTTTAGATCCTGATCAGACAGCACAGATGTGCCAGCTGATCTGGATCTAAACTGTTCACCCTTGCAATTTAGGTGTATTTATGGAGGAAAGGGTCAAGTCAAAACAACACTTGAACGAACCACAACAAGATCATGTAAGTAGGGCTGGAAACCAGTCTTCAATCTCATGCAGCTGATTAGCTGAAATTTTTCTCAGACTCAAAAGTGACCAGTCACAAATAACTCTTTACTTCATGAATACATGTTTTATTGCATGTGCTACCAGTGTAGTTCCTGATCAGCTAGCACATCTGTGCCATCTGATTTGAATATACAACTGTCACTTCTTATAATCTAATGAATTTAAAGGGAACAGTTAAGATCCTGATTAGATGACATGGATGGCTGATCTGGATCTACACAATTCTCCAATTAAATAACAGCCTTATACCATGGACAAAAGTCAGAATTTTGAGACTGGTATCCAAAGTTGGGGCAAGTTACCTAGGGGAATCTCTGGAATGAGGCTGCCCTTCTCAATACTTTTCTTCAAGTCAATGGTCATTTCAAGCCTGCTGTTCCATGAACCCAGGGTATCGAAGTTGACACCCTTCTGTCGGTCTCCTTTGTTTTCTGGGTCAGAGAGGTGAGAGCTCTGTGAATATGTCCCTGTGTGTAGAGATCTCCCAAACAGCACTCCAGCTGACTGTGAAAAGTTGAGGTCTTCTGTCCATGTAGTTAATGAAAACTTGGACTTTTCCTTCGCATTTGATCTTAACAAAGGCAATCCAGCAGCCACTCTTTGAAGATACCTCGAACAACTCATTAATGGAGGAATTTAGTTGATTCTTTCTGCTAAAATTAGATAAATTGTGTTAAAATACATTATGTGCCATTAAAATAAACACGTGATAAAGGTCAGATATTTGAAATGACAGTGGAAGCAGGAAATATTTTTCAGATTTGGTAAAAATAATTGTTTTCTTATTTTTGGGAAATACAAATTTGATCTTGCAACTGTGTGAATAATGTAATTAGAAAAGAAAGAAACCTCAAGACATCTGACCTGCTGGAAAGTACTGCATGCATATTTTAGAGAGGAATAATTAATAATTTATTATAAGACATCAGTAACCAAATTTTTTTATTTCATCTAATATTTTGAATTTTAAGTTAAACTAGAAATGTGTCCATAGGACACGGATGCCCTCGCTATGCATCGTTTCCAGATACTAAAGTGCAATGATGGGAATAATAGCATTTCAAAGACAGTGATGTTCGAGTAATTATAAGAATATGCATAAACTTGATGATCAAGTAAATTATTTGTATTTGTGGCACTGTTGTCTTCTCATTACGGAAATGTCTGTGAAGAAGTTGGTGGTTATGCAATGCAATGTCATAGCGAACATTTGTGCCAAGTTATTTTGAAATCCCTTAATTCATATAGAAGTTATAGCCCGAACAAGTAAATTCAAGTTTTAGTAACTGTGACCTTGACCTTGGACTTACAGGCATGGGTAATGTACGCAACACACCGCCTTGTCATGGTGAACATTTGTGCCAAGTTATTTTAAAAACCCTCCATTCAAAACAAAGTTATAGCCCGGACAAGGAAATTCTATTTTTAGTAACAGTGACCTTGACCTTGGACCTACAGGCATGGAAATGGTACACAACTCACCACCTTGTCATGGTGAACATTTCTGCCAAGTTATTTTGAAATTACTATATTCCTAATGTAGTAACAACCCTGACAAGAAAATTCTATTTTAGTAACAGTGACCTTGACCTTGGACCTAGGCATGGGCATGGTACGGGACACACCATCTTGTCATGATGAACATTTGTGTCAAGTTATTTTGAAATCAATCTATTCCTAACAAAGTTACAGCCCTGACAAGAGAATTCTATTTTTAGTACCAGTGACCTTGACCTACAGGCATGGGCATGGTACGCGATACACCGCCCTGTCATGGTGAACATTTGTGTCAAGTTATTTTGAAATCCCTCCATTTATAACGAAGTTACGGCCCGGACAAGAAAATTATATTTTTAGTAACAGTGACCTTGACCTTGGACCTTCAGGCTTGGGTATTGTGCGGACACACTGCCTTGTCATAGTGAACATTTGTGCAAAGTTATTTTGAAATCCCTCCATTCATAACAAAGTAACAGCCCGGACAAGAGAATTCTATTTTAAGTAACACTGACCTTGACCTTTGACCTACAGGCATGGGCATGGTACGTGACACATTGCCCTGTCATGGTGAACATTTGTGCCAAGTTATTTTGAAATCCCTCCATTTATAACAAAGTAACAGCCCGGACAAGAAAATTCTATTTTTAGTAACAGTGACCTTAACCTTGGACCTAAAGGCTTGGGCATGTATGTGACATACCGTCTTGATATGGTGAACAATTATACCAAGTTATTCAAAAATCCAATAAGAAATAACAAAGTTACAGAGCGGACAAGATTTTGCAAGAAAATTCTATTTTTAGTATCAGTGACCTTGACCTTGGACCTACAGTCACGACACACCGCCTTGTTATGGTGAACATTTGTGCCAAGTTATTTTGAAATCCCTCCATTCCAAACAAAGTTAAGGGCAAAGTGTATAATTTTCTTAACACAAAATGTAAGTGAAAAAGGGGCATAATTTGAAAATATTGGAAGCATGGGCCTTGTTGGTTATGATGTAGATTTTGATGGTGAAAATATATTTCAAGTTTCAAGGCAGTATCTCAAGTAGTTTTTAAGTTATGGGCAAAATGCACAAAATATAAGAAACAAGATATATTCCTATTAAAACTAATGTAAATGGAAGTATCAAAGGGCCATAACATCTGAACAGAACATGTAAGAGCAAAACCCCACCTTTTTGCACAACAACATATCAGGCCAAGCATTGTGGTAAAGTTTCATCAAATTCCCAGCAGAGGTGTAGGAGGAGTTGCGTTCACAAGATATATTCCTATTAAAACTAATGTAAATGGAATTATCAAAGGGCCATAACTTCTGAACGGAACATGTAAGAGCAAAACCCCAGCTTGATGCACAACAACATATCAGGCCAAGCATTGTGGTCAAGTTTCATTAAATTCCCACCAGTAGTGTAGAAGGAGTTGCGTTCACGAGATATACTCCTATTAAAACTAATGTAAATGGAAGTATCAAAGGGCCATAACTTCTGAACGGAACATGTAAGAGCGAAACCCCACCTTCATGCACAACTACATATCAGGCCAAGCATTGTGGTCAAGTTTCATTAAATTCCGACCAGTAGTGTAGGAGGAGTTGCGTTCACGAGAGTATCAGACGGACGGACGGACGGACAGGAGCAACTCTTAATGCCCGTCGCCATTTCATGGCGGGGGCATAATAAAAACAACACATTTTCCCAACCCTAAAGGCTCCAGATCCCATACCAAGAGATGTGAAAAAGATAAAACAGTACACTGTGTACTTCTAGTGACAAGCCTGAAGTACAAAAAGAAATCTTATTATACTAGCTGCAAGTTCTAACTTTTTTTTACTTTTTTGGTTTGCAGCAAGTGTTATAAAAATTTGTTTTTCCATCTTACACTTACTGTTGATTGCCGAGCAGGTACCTCACTGGCTCGGCAGTCTAAACATGGCTTTCCCCAGGCAATTATGGCATACCGGCGCCGAAACGCTTAAATTTTTAAACTTTCATTAGGGGGACCCTTGTAAAATTATCTGCCGGTATGCCATAAATATTGGCTGGGATGCCTTAAAATTTAACAAACAAGGTCAAATTATAAACATCATGTCAAATTATGAAACTTTCTCGCCAATTTAACCTGCTATCAAACTGACACTGACTAACATCTCATGCAAATGTAACTTTATTTTGGCAATATACACAAAGATGAAATAAAGAAGTGTTCAATAACTGACCAACCAATAAATAACAATCAGATCTCCAGATTACATGAATTCACGGACTACTTGGAGAACCGCCAAGCCCAAGCCAGGGTTTTAAACATTTACATGTTTTTGATTAAATGAAAAATAAACTGACCTGCACGAATCAAAATATATTTCCTGCAAAAACAAATAACTTACTGCTGTTTAAATTTGAAGTTGCAATCGATCTGTTCCGCTGGTTATGAAATAATCCACTACTGATTATTTTTGTTTACGCTTTTTTGCAGAGGTGAAGGTTGGCTGTTTCCCGCGCGTGGAGGTGTGTCCATGGAGCTGAGAACCAGGTTGATTCGACCTTAGAATTATTCGCTTGTTTACATACAAAGTCACGTACCTGGCCTAGTTTTCTGCGATTAATGATTATGATAATTCCATATAATTTTCCATGATTTCTAAATCTTCTGATGGACGAATGCCTAAAACCAGGCCTGTGTAAAAGGCAAAACAATTTTTGAAAAGGACAAATAAAGATATATGATCAAATTAAATATATTTTACCCGGATATCTGTGTTATACACTTTTCTATTTTAATTTTCGTAATATTTAGATGCGTAAATTGATTGATTTTTTTCAGCTTGAGTAAAAAATTGTCGTTTGCACACAATGGAAGACTTATTTTATTGGTATACTTTTGTCTTAGAAGCTCCAAGTCAATTTTAATTAAATGCCTTCTAAAGCCGGGATAGTTTGGTTGATGGGAAATTGGTTTAATTAATATATCGGCAGAAAAGTCACAGTTCATATTCGTTTACATCTAGATCAATGTTTAATACAGCGAAATATAATGAAGGACCTGAAATAACTGTATTCAAATTCCACCGGAAATCAAGATTTTCACAATAATATTATTTCAAACAATTTTTAATTCTAGATTTGTAAAAAAAACACAACAATTAAGCCATACTAAATTATGTTTCAGCGTCATTAATATATTTTAAGTGACTAGGGTGGTATGCTTTCTGACATATGGTTCCTGTAGTTATTCTTGGTAAAAAAAAATAAAATTTGCATAGCAACACTAAAAACTTACCTAAATTGCTTTACTTAAAGTGTTTCTCTTTGTATGACGCCGTTCAACATTTCCCCCGGTTCTTTTTCAAACCACTGGCGGAATTGACGGACGATATTATTCACTCGGATCACGCTACGTAGTACGGCGAATGTCACACTCTTGCCGTTGATCGCCGAGCAGGTATGTTTGACACATTATTCTTGCATATCTAAAAAGATATTTGTTTCTTCTCTGTACCACTCTTTTGGTTCTGTTCCAGTTCCGATCTCTCAAACGATCTATGTTAAATTCTTGATGATGCTTCCTTGTAGTAAGCAAATACATGCAATTTTGGGGTTGGTTGAGAAAACTAAATTCTATATTTCTATGGGATTCTAAGTTCACTTAATTTTTATAAGCATGTTCAGATGGAAAATTGGATTCGAACTTTAATTCCAAGTCATTGCGTATAGCCCCCGCCACTGGCAAACGAAGACTGTACTGTGTTCATTTATGAAACTAAGGAACTAAATGCCAAGAAATTGGAACTTATATAGCCTATTAGCCACCACACATGACATGACCCAAACCGCCTTGAAAGCATAAATATGTGTTTCCTGAAAACAATGCAGATCCAAAATTACATTTCACTTAAAATGACAGTGATTAGGTCTTTTCCAAACTTGTTAACTATTCCGGGCACGGAATACGGAATAGATATTTCTCAGAAATAAAATGGACTTGCATAAATCGATAAAACAATCCGTGGATCTAGGGAAACAAAACTGTAACGTTGAAAGTGATTTTATTTACGAATCGCGTGACAAAGAAAAAAAATATAATGGGCAACAGTATAAAGTAGGATTACTCTCAATAATTCGACTCAAAGGACAGACCCATTTTACAAACTGACTTTTTCTATAGATGTCTGTCCTTTACGGGATATAGACATTGAAGGAAAATTTTCCGCATAGATTTGAATGCTAACTGGGTTGTGCGCGAAGGGCGGACATCGTATATATAGAAAAAACCTTGTGGCGCACAATTAGTTGGGCTAAAAGTAGGAAGTGATTTGAACAGTACCCCAAATTAAAAAAAAATGGAAATAAAAATATTCCGAACTATCTAAACACTAATCAAGGCAGGTGACGAGAAAATGTGTTGTCTAACAGCTGACACCAATCACCAATGTCATACGATTGCTTGTTTTGGATTTCGCGTTAAAAATAACATAATACAGTAAAAATGTGTGACAAAATCATCAACAAGTTGAGAGGAAAAAGATAAGTCTACATTCCTTCCCAAGTAACAAGTAACTGAAATTTCAAAAAGATATCACTGTTCATAGATAACCTTTTCCGGGATGCGCTGCAATTGTTAATATGAGCAACGCATATACATGTAATTAAAAATGAAGTGTATACGCGTAAGTTTAAAATAATTACTTATGCACGTATGTTCAACATAATTACTAACAGCACTCATTTAATTTAGAATTCAAGGAAACTTTTATACGACTGCCACTTCGCACCTGTAATTCTAGTAAGTCGAACAACAGATAAAGAGAGAATATTGAAAGCCAAAATTAAATTTAATCACATGGGTGTGTGGTGGTGAAACTTCAAAAACAAATTATATAAAATAGTATAAAGTATATAAACCTCGACGGTCTCAGTTCATATTTTATTACATGTAGTAATACAGAAAACAAGATAGTAAACCCGATTAGTGTATAGATTATGATAAAATCGCATTCCGATAATAAAGTTGTCAAGATAAATGATATATGTGCATAGCTTGCTACTTTATTAGATATCAAGATACTGATGCATGGAACTGCTTTAATGAGATGTTCCAGAATAGTGATATCAATGTTATTGCACAAAACTTGTTTCCAATTGTGTTATAGCAAACACACACATTTATTGTCGGAATCATCTTATATTAGAAGAAATGTTTAAGTTAGGCAAGAAGGAAACACATGATCAACTCAAAGCAGCTGAAGTCAGACAATCAGGAAACTTCATGCAGCTGTCCTTAAAGCTTTACAGATACGGTAATTCAGTCAATAAAAGCAGCTAAACTTGCAAAGTTAATATTATTTTCAATTGATGTGCACGAAAAATATGAACTTGTTATAGGTAATGTCAGGCTGCCTAATCCTAGTTCATGGGCAATAAGGATTACATTAATCAGATACCGCTTTATGTATACTGAAATGTATACTTTACATTTTATGTAAAATGAAAAACAAACTTGACAAAATAATATGGAAAACTCCTATTGCATAAATGATGACAGTGAATGCACATTTCTGGAGGAATTTGATCACCAATATGTTTATCTTGGAAATTGTCGTTTCAGTATCTATCGCTTAAAAAAAAGAAACAAAGACAAAAATTACGAGCTTGTGGAAAAATAAGCGTTGGATTTTGTACTGATTTTAATAAAAAGGGAGGTAATTTTTTAAAACGGATATTTAAGTAACTGTATCTTATTTCTTTGCATCAGTATGTGGGCTTTGCGATTTTCCTTCTATACATGCCATATTTTTTTTATTTGATAGTCAAACTATATGTTTTTTTCATTTGATAGTCAAATAATCTGTTTGAGAATTTTATGTTAGAAATTATTGACCTCATCATTATTTAGAAAAGAGGAGATAACCATGACCTCTGTGAAGAAATAACATCTTCCCGCTTGATCAAATGTCCAGATATAGCAAAGACCACACATTAAGAGAAAGATAAAATATATCATCGCTCAGCAAAATATTTGAATTTAAAAGTATCAAGTTTTCAATTGTGTTCAGTATATTAAACCTCGTTCTCGTCAACACTAGATGATATAAGTTCGTGGCGAGAAATTCTCCGGACAGTTCTGCCAATTAGTCCTCGAATATCTGTATTGAAACTAAGCATCAGCAAGGATAACACAATGCCTTTAATGGCTGAGAGGAAGTGACACACGGTCAGCAAACTTTTGCCATTCATATTTACCGATGACAATTTATAGCTAACAATATTTAATACTATCACGGATAACATAAACAACGCGAAGAATGCACTTCCAATCGCTTCATGATACAGCCTTCTGTAACAACAGTTCGTGTTAAGCATTTCTGAATTGCAAGAAATCCTAATGAACGTCTTAATGAGAAATATTACAGCAACAAGCAACATCACCATGTGTGCTGCTTCTAAGACCCATGTTATTGTTTGACCCTCGTATCCTGACCAGCATGGCTCTCCGAAACTAAGTGATAACGTCACAGACCAGATGGTTGTTGGTATTGCAGGAATACCCCAGCCAATTACAATGTAGGCAATGTAACCAGAAGTGCAAAGTCTTTTAGACTTCGCAGAGAGTTGATGCAAGTGAGTTTGAATCATAAACCACATATACTCAGCGGTATTTAAGTATTCAATACATGTAATAAGGGTTTCGCACAACGCAGGTTTCGGCGGTGAATTATGTTTCCTTAACAAAAAATAAACAACTTCCAGCGTTACCATTAAGAGCACTTCCATTATCATCACAGACAAAAAGTGTTTCCATATCTTATAACTGGCTGACTGATTAATTTTTCTTGGAAGTAAGCAAGTAATTACTACAAATGACATAATGAGGAACAAAAGGGAAACAATCACGGTTACGAGAATGATGATATTTGTTGTTTTGTCTTCAGGCAAGTCTTTTGTATGGTTAATTGTCTCTTTCAGCTCATCTTTTTCAACACCAAAGACATCTTCAATCATCGGAAGGTGCCCAATGCATTCACTGTAGTCACTATGACCGAATCCTTTCCATTTCGACGTTTCCGCCCAAGTGCCATCTAAGTCGCATCGTTTATATGCAAATGTATCGGGATCCGAACCAAATATGGCGGGACATGGTTGTTTAGCAACCTTTCCAATCTCTGTAGGAGGCCAACACGTCACAGGGTCGGACGTCACATTGCAATATGATCCAGGTAAAATATAAGTAAAGTTTTCTAAACATTTTTCAATCGGAATGACGTAACCACGGTGACCAGAATCCATTACGCAAAGGACTGGTTAAAGTTATCCTAAAGACCGATCTGTCAATTTCTAGTTGCTGTCTTGTCTTGTCTTGACAGTGAATGGGAAATTACATATGGAAGCATAGTAACGTCCGCTTTACAAGCAATCATCGGCTGATGAGAACATTTCGTGATCTTGTGTCTTGTTCCGAATAACTGAAGAAAACAATAGAAATCTCAGTGTAACATGCATGACTAAAATAGTACAGTTTGAACGTGTCAACATCAAATGATAAATGTTTAGTTTGTTACCCAATATCTTATATTGCCTTAATATAATTAGATACTAGTAAGTGTATATTTGTTTTATTTGATTGTTGTTTTGTTTTGTTGTTTCTGTTTGTTTTTGCTTTCATTTTGATAAATAAATAAAAGAACTGTCACAAAACTTCTCTCTTTCGATTTCAACACAAACTATTCTCTCAATAAAAATGAAGATAGTGAATATAGAAAGAAAATAACATGATAAATTCTTTACTCTACAGATTGGAAAAACGAAAAAATATCAAATAGAATGATTAAGACAAATGTGCCATTTCCCATTAATACCAGCGGATAATATAACATTTATTTGACCGCTTCTCTAAGATAAATCAACGAAACAGCAGAGTATCTCAATTTATATGTCTGCATCTTCGTCTTTTCAGGGTTTCCATATATTCTCTTATCAAATTTCATGTCATTTATAATTTGTTATGCTATTTTAGGATCTCTTTGATATTTACAGTAAAACCCCTCATTAAAACCACCCTGAAATTAAGACCACCTCGCTAATAAGACCACTATTCCGATGTCCCATTTTACAGTTTTTCACTATTTTCTTGCATACCGGATAAGTATTTTCGCGTGTTTTACCGGGGAAAGAAAATCTTATCTTTTCCCTAGGGAAAAGATAACGTTCGCGTGCTATACGAGTGACGTCACGTCTTCAGGTATCTGACGTAATTTAATCAAGTTAGTGACGTCATTAAGAAAATAAGGTTTACGTTTACGTCAATATTTCAGCGTAAGCAAATAAAATTTAGTTTGTATACATGTACACTGATGTTATGAACAGTAAAAGATATGCAAGAAAAAGTATCTTGCATGGGACATTCGGTAAAGATAGAAAAATCTGTCACCTCATGTGAACTGTTTTGGCGGGAACTCGGCAGAGCCTCGTTCCCGCAAAACAGTTCCCCCTCGGTGACAGATTTTTCCATCTTCACCTCACACTCATGCAAGATACTTATATTCTACCCCTTTATTAAGAAACCCCGCTATTAAGACCACCATTAAGACTGGGAAAAAGTGGTCTTAATATAGAGGTAGACAATAGTGCAATACTGTAAAATGGGACATGGGAATAGTGGTCTTATTAGCGAGGTGGTCTTAATTTCGGGGTGGTCTTAATGAGGGGTTTTACTGTATATAGATAAAAATATGAAAACTTTCACACTGTGTTTAATAGATGATGTTTTTCGTATTTGTCGAGTTGGGTGGCTTTAAAATTCCACTTTTATCTAGTTTTCTAATACTGTGCCCTTTAAAACACTTTCTACAAACAATTTAGTTTCCAAGTAAAACGTTTCTCTAGGGTATCACGAATATATACCAGTTGCCTGTTGTTTTACACTTATCCCATCTTAAGTTCCTTTTTGGTGACTTACGTCTTTTATGTTTTTTGGTTAATTTTCTTTGTCACAAGCCTCCTGTCATACAAAAGTAATTGTATATAATATATATAATATTTTTTTAACTAAAATAAATTATTTAAAAACACCTATGCAATGTGTAGCATAATTTGGATTTGTTCAAAATAAATACTCTTTAGGCAACTTCTCAACACGTCCCTAATTTGCAAATACTGCTAGCTGTTGATCAAGCTCTCATTCAAGCCGACCTTGGTTAGCCCCTTTCATTGCCTTTTGCAAAATTCTATTAGTTTCTTATTAAAAAGTTTACTCTCAATTTAAGTAAATGACGACTGATGCTTATGAAGTGGTCATTTTGTTAACTTGAGAATGATGAATAGTAAGAAACATAAGCGCATTCTCGGTTGACGCTAATTTAACATACTGCATTATCAAATAGTGCACACGTTTTTATATGTAGTATTTCCAGAGATTTTTGGTAATGAATTATGTTTAATTATACTTGTTAACAGGGTATAAGAATATTAGTGACGGATCTTTTTATTTAAATTTTTGAAATTTTCCTGTAAGAGCCAATCAGTGAAATTGTACTTGACACTATGCCCCTGAGGTTAAAAGATATCGAA
This sequence comes from Corbicula japonica, assembly GCA_038501625.1. NCBI lineage: Eukaryota > Metazoa > Mollusca > Bivalvia > Venerida > Cyrenidae > Corbicula > Corbicula japonica. The sequence continues at coordinate 3,864,644 of JAZAYU010000001.1, read as the reverse complement.
GAAATTCGTAACCATCATTTACCAGTCACTGAATATAAATTTCGTCAAATTCCGTTTTGTTGTTCTTTTGAATTTAGAAAACAGGATTATTAAAAATGTTTAATGTTAAAAAGAAGTGTCTTTTCTTATTGTTTTTATATTTACCACACGACTGTGTTGTTAATTAAATTCACATATTTTTAAAGAAATACATACCGAAGACATGATAACATAAGTGTTTAATTAAATAATTGAATAAGGTAACTAACGAACTAACTAACATGTTAACTGACTGTTCCACCAAAATTACTTATGAAAATACAAGTTTAAATAGGCATTTTAGTATTTAAATGCTATCAGACATTTTCAACGAAAATCAAAATGAAACATCTAAAATAAAATATCAATCTTAGTCTCAAGTTGACAACAACAAAAATGTAATTATCAAAATTGTTTTTTTTACCTTGGACAAAACGATAGTCTGTAGTCCGATATACTATTTATTGTCCTTCATAAACATTTTTCTTAAGTGTTCCGCTCTATTCCACCGTGTACCCACAGATTTTGGTCGACTTTCCGCATCAAAATTTGAACAATTGTTTCTATTGTATGATTACAAACTGCAGTAAATTGATCATAAAATTCCAGACAATTACCTTAATTGTTTTATGGTAGCAAAGCACACACAAATCAAAACCTTGCACAATGTATCCTTTCAGCTGCCAACATAAAATATAACGAGTTCAAAATTGCTACCGTATCGAGTGCGCGGTTATTCATCAACAAAGTTTGAATCGTGTTCAAAAGAGAAAATTGAAATTCGCTAGCCATAAATTCCGTATGAAAATCCGGAAATGTAATTTCCATAAGTGCATCTCTAGATTTAATAATTATTATTATATGTGTTGCTGTTTAATTACTGATCATGTACTTATGGACAAACCACATTTTATTAGTCATAACAATCATCAACCTAATATGCCGTCATAAAATGTAATCTCGTGCTTTGATTCAAACGTATTATAAGAAGTATATTAGTGGGCATTGCGTATTAAAGAATTTATTCATGATGAAGGCGAGAGGCGGGGATGGTATTGAGCGTTAATAATATTAGGGACTTTTAAAAGAACTTCTAATGAATGGACAACAAGAGTTCACTAATTGAAGAAGTTTTTTTTATATACTTCCAATTAATTTCTGTTCCAAAAATCGGATACTCTTTATAATTATCAACTGAGGTTTATTCAGCTGCCTGATAGCCGAATCTAAACGGAAAGTACGCAAATAAATTGCAGAAAATACTTTTTTTTAATCCGAACAACATGCAAATAATATCATAGTTCCCCATCTAATTTGATAACGATTATTTAAGAAGAAACTGCTGGAAAAAAATGGATCATCTTAGAATACTTCAAAACACGGCTAAATAAAACTCGTGCGAGTCAGCTTAGAAAACGTTTGACGTCGAACAGACGTTCGATTGATGTAGGACCGCGACGTCGGATCAGCGTTGGATTTTGGTTGGAAATGAAAGTTTTTAGACGTCATTTCCCGTCTGATATGGAACCCCGGAAGCGGCTGATATGACTTTGTCGGGAGCGTATGATGAGTTTCATATCAGAGTTCTCCCGGCGTGGTCATGCGTATTCGATTGTGTGACAGATCGACATTGTTCAAAGTATACCGGAATTTAGGTCGTTGACGTTTGTTAGGCAGTCGCGACTTTCATCCACGACAATACAGATAAGGGCAGAATACCAACAGATCCATTACACTTTACAGCTACAACCATGTTTTTTGATTAATTTATGTGAAATAAAGTGCAACATGCATATCAGGAATCGCCACATTCAGAAAACCCAGCCTCCCCACGCAGCCAAAAAGTATAGAGGAAAAGATAGCATGGGTATATAAGAGTATCAACTTGAAATAAGACACCTCAAACAATTAAAGAAAAAGAACACACTTGTTTTGGGGTTACCGCCTTGGAACGGTCCGCTGCAAAACAATATGCCACTGGGGGTTTAAGCCAGGTTCACGGGTGCACCTACCGCACACTTGCCCCAACAGGTTCCGATATAAGCAAACAAGTACAAGTTTTCATGGTAACTCCAACCTACTTTCAACTAGTCAGTGCATGCAAAAGCAAACAAACATATAAAACATAAGAGGCTAACAGGATTGTCAAGCAAAAGGACAGGGTACTCAATGACCTTACCGAGACAAGAGCCCCTGGAGTCAAATCAGCAAGAACATGCTGACAGGGATAAAGGAAACAGATCGAGCTTCTGTGTTCCTTTACAAGATTTCCCTATAAACGTTCATAAACTCCCCTGCCACCGTCGTGCAAACGAAAAGGTATAAGCATAACGATCAACAGTAGATGGGTTAATCACCAGGCATGCAGAATATATCATGTTGGTAACCTTTCTTTTTGAATTTGCAGATGGTTTTGACCAGGCCTGCCAAATCTCCGGATTTTATCCGAAATCTCCGGATTTTAAGTTACTTCTTCGGACCGCAGGATTTATAGTCAAAATCTCCGGATTTTAATGAAATTGCAAAAGAATATACCCGGCAAAAAAGTTCTGCACACTTGGACATTTTATAAAATATCTTTTTAATTTCACCATACACAACAAAATGATACATTCCAAATAAATCAGCAATTCAAAGTAAATGTAAACTAGACTGTGTCCACAGGACACTGATGCCCCCACTGCTGCAATAACATTTGTTACAAAATTTTGTACCAGGTATTAACAACATGTGGTGATCATGATTAGTAAATGAGGAGTAAGTGCCACAAAATTTAATAACTAACCTAAACAAAAGGCCATAACTGTGGTGAAAATTGTTGCAAGACAATGTCCTTTACAACAATCTTCACATCATGTCTAATCATCTGTGCAAGTTTGAAAGAAATCAGCCAAATAGAAAATGTGAAGTTGATGCCACTAAATTTTGTAAGTGAAATAAACAAAGGGCCATAACTGTGGTAAACATGGCAGCAGAAAAAAATCTTTTTTTATGATCATCTACCCAGCCATCTTGATCATGTGTGCAAGTTAGAAAGAAATCTGTCCAAAAGTAAATGAGGAGTTGATGCCACAAGATATTATTACTGAAAAAAAAACAAAGGGCATTAACTCTGGTAAAAATAGTCGCAGGAAAAAATCCTTTCTTCACGATCATCTACACATCCTGCTTCATCATCTGTGCATGTTTGCAAGGAATCTGCCCTGTAGTTTAGGAGGAGTTGATGCCACAAGATTTAATTACTGAAATTAACAAAGGGCCATAACTCTGGTAAAAATGGTCGCAGGAAAAAATCCTTTTTTTACGATCATCTACACATCCTGCTTCATCATCTGTGCAAGTTCGCAAGAAATCAGCCTTATAGTTTTGGAGGAGTTGATGCCACAAGATTTAATTACTGAAATTAACAAAGGGCCATAACTCTGGTAAAAATGGTCGCAGGAAAAAATCATTTCTTTACGATCATCTACACATCCTGCTTCATCATCTGTGCAAGTTCGCAAGAAATCTGCCTTATAGTTTTGGAGGAGTTGACGCCACAAGATTTAATTAATGAATATAACAAAGGGCCATAACTCTGGTAAAAATGGTCGCAGGAAGAAATCCTTTCTTCACGATTATCTACACATCCTGCTTCATCATCTGTGCAAGTTTGCAAGAAATCTGCCTTGTAGTTTAGGAGGAGTTGACGCCACAAGATTTTATAACTGAAATTAACAAAGGGCCATAACTCTGGTAAAAATGGTCGCAGGAAAAAATCATTTCTTTACGATCATCTACACATCCTGCTTGATCATCTGTGCAAGTTTGAAAGAAATCCGCCTTATAGTTTTGGAGGAGTTGACGCCACAAGATTTAATTAATGAATATAACAAAGGGCCATAACTCTGGTAAAAATGGTCGCAGGAAGAAATCCTTTCTTCACGATTATCTAAACATCCTGCTTCATCATCTGTGCAAGTTTGCAAGAAATCTGCCTTGTAGTTTAGGAGGAGTTGACGCCACAAGATTTTATAACGGAAATTAACAAAGGGCCATAACTCTGGTAAAAATGGTCGCAGGAAAAAATCCTTTCTTTACGATCATCTACACATCCTGCTTGATCATCTGTGCAAGTTTGAAAGAAATCCGCCTTATAGTTTAGGAGGAGTTGATGCCACAAGATTTGGGGACGTACGGACGTACAGACGTACGGACGTACGGATGTACGGACGGACGAGTGCAACTCTATATGCCTCCCACTTTGTGGGGGCATAAAAAGTCAGAAATGAAATCCGATCAATACTTTATAAGCAATTCATTGTTAAAGCCACTGGGGGTTACTACACAAAAGTTGCAAAAATCGCTAGACTTATACTGAGTAAATTCACCACGATGAATCCGGCATTCTTTCAAGCGGCTTCGCACGGAATTTAACAGCCGACGAAATTTCAATTGTGGAATTAGGTTCCATTCGTGAACAAGAGAACCGGGTAGATCAACTAGCTTCACCAACTTCACGTGTTCTGTCTTGTTTAGAAAAACGTCTAGGTGTCCGATTTGGTCCGATATTTGCCATGACGGTCAAATTAACGAAAACCTTCCTTGTTGACCATGAGAAATAAATTAATTTGAAAAACAATGCAGATGTGTTTTTCTCAAATAAGATTATGTGTTGATTGCATTGGATGGTTGCTTTTATACACTTTATAAGCTGGATGCTTTGATTCATTAATACAGAATGGAAACTTTTCGAATCATCACTAAACTGTTTTGTCATACCTTTAGGTCAATGAGTGAGACAATGTGATACTTTAGTTAATAAAAACATAAGTTTGGGCGTAATTCTGGAAAAGGCTTGGTATCAAATTTTGATAACCAACTGTTACTATCATCACAGTGCATGCTCATAATTATGGTGGCTGATTTATGCCATTTCTTTTTTTTCGTTATTTCGCCGCGAAATAACACCAGGCGAAAAGACGAAATAACGAAAAAACGCCACCCGAAAAGACGAAATAACGAAAAAACGCCACGCGAAAAGACGAAATAACGAAAAAACGCCACGCGAAATAACGAAAAAACGCTATTTTTGCGCGAAATAACAAAAAGTCGCCATGCAAAAAAAACGCCAATTTACTTGTACAAAATGGCGTTCTTTCTAGCTTCGCCTGGCGTTTTTTCGTTCTTTCGCTTGGCGTCTTTTCGTTATTTCGCTTGGCGTCTTTTCGCTCGGCGTTATTTCGTTATTTTGCCTGGCGTTTTTTCGTTGTTTCGCGTGGCGTTTTGTCGTAATTTCGCGTGGCGTTATTTATCTTTGCGTCTTTTCGTTATTTCGCCTGACGTCTTGTCGTTATTTCGCTTGGCGTCTTTTCGTTATTTCGCTTGACGTCTTTTCGTTATTTCGTCTTTTCGCGTGGCGTTTTTTCGTTATTTCGTCTTTTCGCGTGGCGTCTTTTCGTTATTTCGCTTTGCGTTTTTTCGTTATTTCGTATTTTCGCGTGGCGTTTTTTCATTATTTCGTCCTTTCGCGATGCGTTTTTTCGTTATTTCGCTTGGCGTCTTTTCGCTCGGCGTGTTTTCGTTAATTCGCGTGGCGTTATTTCGCATGGCGTCTTTTCGTTATTTCGATTGGCGTCTTTTCGCTCGGCATGCATGTTTCTGGCAATGATTCAAAGTGCTATGCACAAGAACCGTAACTCTACCTTCTTTCGTTTTTTAGTTATTGCCCTTTGGTTTATTTTACACAGCATTTCTTGTGCGGAGCGTAACTTTGTCACCAGGTTCATATTTTCCGAACTTGGTATGCATGTTTCTTGCAATGACTCGAAGTGCATTGCACTAGAACCGTAACTCTACCTTGTTCCGTTTTTGAATTAATTTTCTTTGATTTTAATAGAGCATTTCTTGTTAGGAGCGTAACAATGTCACAATATGTTCAAATGACTCCAAACTTGGTATGCATGTTTCATAAAAGCAGTGTTAAGTATGCTTTGCGACAATATTGCTCATATTTTGTCCCATTAATGTCGTTAAATTATTCCCCTTTGATTGATTTTTATATCATTCTTTTAAATTATTCCCCTGGATTGATATTACACCCTAGTTACACAGAGCCATCGGTGAGTGATCGGTGAGTTTTTCAGCCAAATTATGGAGTGAACTGATGACAACGTATTAAACACCGATATCACCTTTTGGTCACCTGTTTGCCACCGATCAACTGCTCTTGAGAAAAGGTAAGTTCTGTCGGTGAAAAATAACCGATTGGGATTTTTGAACATGTTTAAAATTCTCGATCGGTAAAAATATTTTACAAATAACCAATCGACAGCCTGTCCACAACCGCTGTCAACGATCGACAACCTGTCTACATACGATATTGCCGATGGGCCACCGATAAGCAACCGATCAACTAATACCTACCACCATAGAAAAAGATGAGAATTAAAGCGTGGGATTTTGTCGGTTTTGATCGGTGGTTAATATAGGGAATCAATCTGTGACCAATCGACTGCAGCCGTCAGGTCATCGGTGATGTTTTTCGGTAAACTGAAAAAGTCATCGGTTCTCATTACTCAAACATACTTTTTAATGAAAAGGACCGACGGCAACCTATATCACGAGATATACAAGCTCTTTATCACCGATGTCACCGATCAAACAAAGATAACCAGATATGAATCACCGGCCATATCTGACGGAAAGTGTTGAACCATTGATGATAAGCTATTAAACACCGATTTATCAGCGTTACGCCCGATTTAGCTCCGATTTACAAACGACAAAACCCGATAGTATTTCAGCATTTTTACCGATGAAATCATCCTTATCACCGACCCATTCCCGTTTGAGTTGGTTTCGATCTCCTACCAGCAACCTATGAAATATTTTTTTAGCCGATTGAACACTTGTCCATCACCGATGGCCAGTTACACTGAAACCTCACGCATGGCAACCGACCAAAACAGCGAGAAACTTAAAATAAAATAACATATTGGGCACCGACCGTCTGTGTAACTGGAGCCTTAGTGCCTTTCTTGCCAAGGGCATAACTTGTGCATTTTTCTTGCAATCAGACAATTAATAAGTTATTTTATATGTGAATTTTGTGCAAATACATTGCTAATAACTGTACAACAAAAAACTAATTAACATTTTTATGTCGACTAACAAGAATTACGTTAGGCGACACATCCGACTCGCGGAGCTCTAGTTTATTTTATTTGTTTATCAACTCAAACCAACAAATGTTTTTGTTGTTGGGATTGGGTGGGAATTCAGGCACCTATCCATCACACCCCACCTGTATTTCTTTTTTTTTACTTTTATTTCTCCAAACTCGCACCAATCAAAACTTTTTGGTGGTGGTGGTTGGGAAAATCATTGGTACCGCCTCTGCCGTTCCATTTTTATTCCCCGCCGCGTAGCGGGAGTGGGGTATATTAATGGTCTTCGTCCGTCTGTCTGTCTTTCCGTCCCTCCCTCCTTCCGTCCGTGAATAGTTGCTTTTACCCATATGTCCAGCTTCACTGTTGCTACACTTTGCGCATGTCAAACGGAAGGCGAAAAGACGAAAAAAACGCCAAGCGAAATAAAGAAATAACGCCGAGCGAAAAGACGCCAAGCGAAATAACGAAAAGACGCCACGCGAAAAGACAAAATAACGGAAAACGCAACGCGAAAAGACGAAATAACGAAAAAACGCCACGCGAAAAGACGAAATAACGAAAAGACGCCATGCGAAAAGACGAAATAACGAGAAAATGTCAAGCGAAAAAACGAAAAGACGCCACGCGAAAAGACGAAATAATGAAAAGACGCCACGCGAAAAGACGAAATAACGAAGAGACGCCATGCGAAAAGACGAAATTACGAAAAGACGCCACGCGAAAAGACGAAATAACGAAAAGACGCCAGGCGAAAAGACGAAATAACGAAAAAAACGCCAAGCGAAAATACGAAATAACGAAAGAAAACGCCAAGCGAAATAACGAAAAGACGCCACGGGAAAAGATGAAAAACGCCACGCGAAAAGACGAAATAACGAAAAAACGCCAAGCGAAATAAAGAAAAGACGCCAATCGAAATAACGACAAGACGCCAGGCGAAATAACGAAAAGACACAAAGCGAAATAACGCCACGCGAAATTACGACAAAACGCCACGCGAAACAACGAAAAAACGCCAGGCGAAATAACGAAATAACGCCGAACGAAAAGACGCCAAGCGAAATAACGAAAAGAAGCCAAGGAAAGAACGAAAAAACGCCAGGCGAAGCTAGAAAGAACGCTATTTTGTACAGTGAAATTGGCGTTTTTTTGCAGGGCGACTTTTCGTTATTTCGAGCACAAAATAGCGTTTTTTTCGTTATTTCGCGTGGCGTTCTTTCGTTATTTCGTCTTTTCGCGTGGCGTTTTTTCGTTATTTCGCCTTTTCGGGTGGCGTTTTTTCGTTATTTCGTCTTTTCGCTTGGCGTTATTTCGCGGCGAAATAACGAAAAAACGAAATGACATAAATCAGCCACCATACATAATTGCTTAAAAAAGTTGAGTGATTTCATAGATTTCACACCTCTACCTTGATACGGCAAATTTTGCAACTTTTGACTGTTGACCACTATCATACTCAAAATGACATTTCTTGCTTATTTACCAACCAATTTTAATTTCATTTTTGTCTTTAACTCCGCTAACAATTAATCTTTATATACAAGTAAGAATTTACACCAGTTATTTGCTATATTTTAAAATTTACGCAAAAGAACACTTGTGTGTAGAACTTTTTTGTTGGGTATATATAGATGAAATGAACCTAATTTAAAAGTTGCTCAATGAACGTCATAGTTACTCTATCTAGACTGCAGTCGCATATTTCCTGTTTATTACGAGATTACGATAAAATGAGTTTCAAGTTTATTGGCATATCGGCAAAAATCATGCCTTTGGCCATTTACAATAGACATATGGCAAAGACACATACACATTTACATTCAACAAATAAAGACATACACAATTCATTTATATAACATACATACATACATACATACATACATACATACATACTTCTTTAAGAAACAGTCAACATAGCAAGGGTATCAGTACGAAGAGTGTTAGCATCTCTAATAAATTTGCAAATTTTCAGAATTGTACACTTGTTTTTTGATGACATTAGATGATTATATTTCTCTAATGTGGGCCACGCAGTGGCACCAAAATACTTTCTTCTAATCTCAGAATATTTTGTACAACATAACAGAAAGTGATATTCCGTTTCTATAGTATTTTGATTGCACATTTTACATAAACGATTTTCCCTATTTATATTGTTATAACGACCAACTTCAATTTCAAGCGAATGAGAGCTTAAACGCATACAGCTAAGTTGCTTTCTTAGTGAACAATTTTTGATAAAAGAGAGATAATCTTCAAAAGCAAAACTTGTCTTAAACTGTTTATAGTATACTAGTTTTTGCATACTATTAATAGTTTCAGACCATTTTTGTATAAATTGATCTCTAATTCTTTGTCTAATAATAGGAAAATAATTTAAATTTGGATTGAAATTCTCTAACAAATGCGAAAAACCTAGTCTGTCAATATAACTTTTCATAGCATTAGCCCAGTTGTTTGAGTTTCCACTTAATATTTGTTCATTATATATGCTTTTTAAGGGCGAATTTTCGCTTTTCATTATTTTCAACCAAAATTTTACTGCCCTTTCTTTACATAATACTGAGATCGGGAACCTTCCAAGTTCACCATAAACAGCAAAATTTGGTGTTTGTTGTTTAACACCTAAAATATATTTACAAAATCGTATATGTAGTTTATCTATTTCTTGAAAATTATAAATACCGGACACTTCAGAACCATACAATAAAATGGGAACTACCATGCTGTCAAAAAGATAGAGTTTAGTTTTAATGTCAAAATCGATTCTATCAAAAAGTAATAAAAGATTATGGTATGCCTTTAAGGCTTGCTCTGATAAAGTGTTTACTGCATATGATAAGTTACCTGTATAATAAAATTTCATGCCCAGATAAATGAAGGAGTCTACCATCTCAACTTTTTCACCATTAATAAATACGTCATTATATATCGTATTCATATTTCTTCTCTTTTCGAAAACGCAAACTTTTGTTTTATTGACGTTTATCTTTAATCCCCATTTTTCTGAATACAAATATAAATTATCAAGTTGACATTGTAAACTTGCATGGTCTGTAGTAAAAAGAACAATGTCATCTGCAAATAGGATCAAATACATAGATAGCACATTTAAATCATTTGCATTAAGGCAGTTGATATCAATACAATTTGATATATCATTTACAAATAAAATAAATAAAAGGGGAGATAACGGTTCACCTTGTTTTACTCCCAGGGTTACATCGAAAAACTCAGACATTTTCATAGTAGATCCTAGCTTAATACATGCTTTAACATTTTTATAAATTGATTTAATCATATTGATCATTTTACAGCTTATGCCAGATTCAATCAATTTTACCCATAATGCATCTCTTATCACGGTATCGAAAGCCCTCTCGAAGTCGATAAAAGTACACCATAGTTTTAGCTTTTTCGATATAACATTTTGAATAATACTATGTAATATAAATATGGCATCAGCTGTGGAACGATCATCGCGAAACCCATACTGAGCTTCATTAAACACGTTATTACTTTCACACCATTTATTTATTCTATTTCTTAACAATAATGAGAAAATTTTTGACATAATATTTACTATTGTTATACCTCTATAGTTTCCAGGATTATCGGTGTTACCTTTTTTGAAAATTGGAACAATAAAACCTTTACTCCATGCCTCTGGGTAAATACCTGAATCATATATATTATTAAATATTGTGCATAAATAAGGGCCTATAAATTCTTTTGTATCGATAAAAAATTCCGCTATGTTTCCATCCAGATCACTGCTTTTATTTCTTTTTAAATTAGAGATCGTTTTAATTATTTCTTCTGTCGTAATAGGTGTATCTAACATATCAATTCGTAGAGTATAATCGCGCTGGTGCGTAAAAGACTCAGTATCATATTGTTTATGAGATGTATTTGAAACAGTTTCGAAATATTCTTTAAATTCATTTAGATTTATTGTATTACTCGTTTTATCTTTTTGATTTCCGAATTTTTTTATATATTTCCAAAAGTTACGGGGTGATTTTCTGCTCATATCCGATAATTTCACCTTTTCGCAGGCATTATGGTTGTTTCTTTTTTTGCGTTTTAGATTGATAAAGTTTTTTCTACTTAAAAGGAAATTAATTTTATTTTCATTTGATGGACAACTTTTAAACGACCGCTTACTCTCTAAAAATGTATGTTTAGCCTCCCGACAATCATTGTCAAACCAAGGAGCTTTTTGTTTAAAAGGTTTTTTATTTTTATTGTATTTCTTACCGAAACACGTAAAAGATATATCATGTATAATATTCGAAAAAGAATTTATGCAATCATCGATATTATTTTCTGCATTATAAAGTCTGTCCGTTAATTGATCAAATTCACCTCGTTTTAAGTTCAGCATTTCTAACAGCTTTGATTTATCAGATGAATTCCAACACAATTTTTCGGTTAATTGACAATCATAATTAAATATTCTGTTAAGGTTACATGACAACTTAAATGAAACAGGACAATGGTCGGAAAATTCCGTTATATCAAAAACATACATACAATTTACTGCGTAAAACTTATTATAATTTGTTATTAAATAATCTACAGTGCTAGAAATTACTCGATTTCTATGTAACGATTGAAAAGTGCATTTACCTTCTTCTAATCTACCGTTACAAATTATCAGCGAATTTTCTTTAGCAAGAGCTAACAGCTTATTACCGTAACAGTTCAATATTTTATCATCATTTCGACGCGTAGGAATTTGTAAATTGTGAGAATCATCCGGCATATTAACATACCGTTGAAGACTAATGGTATCAATAATCTCTGACCTTTCACCTGTCCTCGAGTTCATGTCACCTGTTAAGAAAACATCGCCATGAGTACTATACTTTCTTACATCATTATTTAACCTTTCAAAAAAGTCATATTCAAATAATGGAGAATTACGATTTTTGTAAACATTTGAATCCTCCGGTGGTATATAACACGTACAAAAATATGCATCATTCATATTGTCTAAAAGCTCTTTTTTAATTTTAAACCAAATTATACCATTCGTGTTTTTTTCAACAAGTGACACAAAGTTTGAGAGTTTTCTTTTAAAATATATAATAACTCCACCGCTATTGCGCTTTGCTTTGCGGTCATATTTCGGACGATTACATTCAAAATATTCATAATCATTAATATATAAATTAGTGGTTTTTGAATGCCACGTTTCAGTCAATAAAAGAATATCATAGTTTGATACAAAAGTTAAAAAGTCATTGTCATTCAACTTTGACCTGACACCCTGAACATTCCACACAAGGAAAGTTAACTGTTCCTGCGTATCGTCCTAATTCATCTCAGCGGAAGTAGTGTCTTGCGCAGGCGCGTCCGATCCCTGTGCATCAATCGGTGGCTGTGCCGACCGCGAGTTGGAACGACGTGGAGAGTCCGGGACCACAACTTTTTCGAGTTCCTTTATAGGATAAAATGAGGACGTGGTCATTGACATGCTGCCTCTGTGCCTCCGGCACAACTACACAATAACCGAAGCGTCATAAACTCATCAAGGGCCTCGATGTTACACCTGCCTTTATCTATTTTCATGGCATGTTCATTTTAATATAGTCAAAACAGGTCTTAACATGGTTAACAAAAAGTTAAGAAATGAATGATAAAAATTGACAAAAGTCATTTTAAAACAAATTCTTTAACCATTTCTAACAAAATCCGCAAAATTCATTATAAAATTCTTTGAAAAGTATTATTATAAAAAGAATATGAGACAAATTTCATCATCATCACCATTATCATCATCATCATCATAATCTACATCGATCATCATCATCACCAGCATCATCATCATTTGTGTTCAGTCACAGTCAAAGGTAGCAGCAGCAATAACACATTAAAATCATCGTCGTCGTCATCATCATCAGGGTCTATTTAATCAATTAAATAGACCCTGATCATCATCATTGACATATTCAGACAAAATATCCGGAATTTTTAATGGAGAAATTTTGGCAGGCCTGGTTTTGACGAATAACGTGGAGAAATTAACATAGACTTTTATTTTCTTTTGTTTATAAATTCAGGCTCCAGTGCAGTGGGAAATTGTTTAGCCACAGACCGTTTGAAGGCGGTAACACAACGGGTTCTCTTTTTCGTTATTTTTTACATGGTGTCTTATTTGAAATTTTATTCTTGTAAAGCCATGCTTTCTTGATATTATCTATATTTAACAAGTCATCATGATACCTCGATGTGTTTTAAAGGCTGTAACAATGTCATATTGATGTTTGGTAGAAAAAAAATAACATTAAGTCTCTTTCATATCCCTACGAGTAAAGACCCGATTCCTAATACATCAGTAACTGAGAGCGACTGTGCTATAGTCTATGCTGAAATCACAACAACACAAATGTTTACCTCCGGTTACCAACCGGAAACGCTATTTCTCGATACTTCAGGGATACAATACGTGAGGGTGGCACGCCTACTTTAAATGCTCCGCCCATTTGCTCCGCCTTGTTCCAATTAGTTACAGGACTGCATGTAACCAAGGGGAGATCACTACTATCGAAAAATAGAAATTGTGAAATAAAGGATATTATGAAGAGATTTGGCATTTATGAAGCAGAAATTAATTATAATTAGCTCTTGACAATACCGCAACCCTCATGTGTTGTGTTAAAGAACTGCTCGAAATATGCGCTTCACATAGAAAGAAGTTATCGGTGTCCATGTATTTATAAAAAAACTACATGAATCAGATCCTACCTTCTTAGGTAGGTTTCTGATCACAATAAACAGTAATCGCATGACATGAACAAGGAGCAGCTGGAATAAATAACGATATCTATATTGTCCCTCAACTGTTGTACATAGTGCAACTGGAGTTTTCGACAATACGTTTCAGATAACAGTAGCTAACATTAAATTACAAGACGCACTCTGATTATAAAACCAACCTTCATGAAGATAAGTCTCTTTCTTGCACGAAATGGCTCTAAAATGCACTTTACGATGTTCGCGACCCTCAGGTTTTGGGCATTAGAAATGCCAACTATATGCGCTGAACATAGAATTACGTGATTGTTGTTCATATATTCATACAAATAACATGAATTAGATCCTTTCATGTGATCTCACAACAATTCGTTAAAGTTACTGAAAAAAAAACAACATTCCGTATCTCTTCTCTTTTTTGCGATCCTCAGGTGTTGGGGTTTAGAAATGCTCAAAATACGTGATGTAAAAAGAATAAAGTGATTGGTTTTAATGTATTAGGTAAACGAAACATGAATCAGATATTTTTCTTACGATTCTCAACAAAATAATAGAGAAATCGCATGACAGCAACAACCAGCATTTGTTATAAGGTACATACGTAATTATTGACCCTCATATATTGTACCCATTACAAATGTATGCTTGAACAATATGTTTAAGTTTACAAAACCTAACATTAAGTGGTATTAAATCCTATGCTTATAACAACTTTCTACACACACAAACTCTCCTTCGTGTAAGAATTGGCTCTAAAACGCACTTAACGATGTTCGCGACCCTCAGGTATTGGACATTCGAAATACCAACTATGTGCGCTGTACATAAAATAAAGTGGTTAGTATTCATTTATTCATACAAAATATCCGAGTCACATCCTTTTCTAAGGTTTCGGATAACAATTTAAGAGAACTCGGAAAGCAGTAAGAAACCCATTTGAAACAAAGAACGTTATTTATTGCTGACCCTCAAACGTTGTACCCTTTGCAAATGGATTCTTCAACAATGTTCCAGTTTACGGAACTTAACATTAATTTTCAGGACACACTCTGCTTATAACAACTAACTACATGAACATAAGTCTCTTTTTTGCACGAAAGCTCTGTAAAATGCACTTTACGATGTTCGCGACCCTCAGGTATTGGGCATTAGAAATACCAACTATATGGGCTGAACATAGAATTACGTGATTGTTGTTCGTATATTCATACAAAATTACATGAATTAGATCCTTTCATGTGATCTCTCATAATAATTCCCGAGAAATCGCAAAGCAGTAAGGAACACATTCAAAATAAAGACGGTTATATATCGTTGACCCTCAAGCGTTGTACCCTTTGCAAATGGATTCGTCGACAGTGTTTTAGTTTACAGAACATATTAACATTTAGTGACATGAAACACTCTGCTTATACACAAAAATTGCTCTTTATTGCGCGCGAAATGGCTCTGTAATGCACTTTACAATTACCGCGACCCTCAAGTGTTGTGCTTTAGAAATAACCAATACATGCACTGTGTATATAAGCGAATGGTTTTTAATGTAATAATACAATAACACATTCATGAAATATATGTTTTTTCTTATTGGTGTCTCACCATTGTTAAAGACTGATCTCATGACAGTCGCACTTAGCAGTTGGCATAAGAAACATCATTTGTGAGTAACCCTCAAGTGTTGCACCCATATGAATTGGACTCTTCACCAAAATGTCTCAGTAGGCAGCAGCTAACTTTTAATTACTTGACTAACTTAAGTTCTAACAACTTGTTACTTAACAACAATTCGTTAAAGTTAATGAAAAAAAACCACATTCCGTATCTCTTCTCTTTTTCGCGACCCTCATGTGTTGGGGTTTAGAAAAGCTCAAAATACGTGATGTAAATAGAATAAAGTGATTGGTTTTAATGTATTAGGTAAACGAAACATGAATCAGATATTTTTCTTACGATTCTCAACATAATAATAGAGAAATCGCATGACAGCAACAACCAGCATTTGTTATAAGGTACATACGTAATTATTGACCCTCAAGTATTGTACCCATTACAAATGTAAGTAAGTAAGTATTCTTTTATTATAGTGACATGTGTACAAGCAACATATACATGCAATATAATAATACATAATATAATGTATGCTTGAACAATATGTTTAAGTTAACAAGACCTAACATTAAGTGGTATTAAATCCTATGCTTATAACAACTTTCTACACACACAAACTCTCCTTCGTGTAAGAATTGGCTCTAAAACGCACTTTACGATGTTCGCGACCCTCAGGTATTGGACATTCGAAATACCAACTATGTGCGCTGTACATAGAATAAAGTGGTTAGTTTTCATTTACTCATACAAAATATCCGAATCACATCCTTTTCCAAGGTTTCGGATAACAATTTAAGAGAACTCGGAAAGCAGTAAGAAACCCATTTGAAACAAAGAACGTTATTTATTGCTGACCCTCAAACGTTGTACCCTTTGCAAATGGATTCTTCAACAATGTTCCAGTTTACGGAACTTAACATTAATTTTCAGGACACACTCTGCTTATAACAACTAACTACATGAACATAAGTCTCTTTGTTGCACGAAAGGGCTGTAAAATGCACTTTACGATGTTCGCGACCCTCAGGTATTGGGCATTAGAAATACCAACTATATGCGCTGAACATAGAATTACGTGATTGTTGTTCGTATATTCATACAAAATTACATGAATTAGATCCTTTCATGTGATCTCTCATAATAATTCCCGAGAAATCGCAAAGCAGTAAGGAACACATTCAAAAAAAAAACGAGGGTTATATATCGTTGACCCTCAAGCGTTGTACCCTTTGCAAATGGATTCGTCGACAGTGTTTTAGTTTACAGAACATATTAACATTAAGTGACATGAAAAACTCTGCTTATACACAAAAATTGCTCTTAATTGCGCGCGAAATGGCTCTCTAATGCACTTTACAATTACCGCGACCCTCAAGTGTTGTGCTTTAGACATAACCAACATGCACTGTGTATATAAGCGAATGGTTTTTAATGTAATAATACAATAACTCATTCATGTAATATATGTTTTTTCTTATTGGTGTCTCACCATTGTTAAAGACTGATCTCATGACAGTCGCACTTAGCAGTTGGCATAAGAAACATCATTTGTGAGTAACCCTCAAGTGTTGCACCCATATGAATTGCACTCTTCACCAAAATGTCTCAGTAGGCAGCAGCTAACTTTTAATTTCTTGACTAACTAAAGTTCTCACAACTTGTTACTAAACAACAATTCGTTTAAGTTAATGAAAAAAAAACAACATTCCGTATCTCTTCTCTTTTTCGCGACCCTCAGGTATTGGGGTTTAGAAATGCTCAAAATACGTGATGTAAATAGAATACAGTGATTGGTTTTAATGTATTAGGTAAACGAAACATGAATCAGATATTTTTCATACGATTCTCAACATAATAATAGAGAAATCGCATGACAGCAACAACCAGCATTTGTTATAAGGTACATACGTTATTATTGACCCTCAAGTATTGTACCCATTACAAATGTACGCTTGAACAATATGTTTAAGTTTACAAAACCTAACATTATGTGACATTAAATCCTATGATTATAACAAGTTTCCACACACACAAACTCTCCTTCGTGTAAGAATCGGCTCTGAAACGCACTTTACGATGTTCGCGACCCTCAGGTATTGGACATTCGAAATACCAACTTTGTGCGCTGTACATAGAATAAAGTGGTTACTTTTCATTTATTCATAAAAAATATCAGAATCACATCCTTTTCCAAGGTTTCGGATAATAATTTAAGAGAACTCGGAAAGCAGTAAGAAACCCATTTGAAACAAAGAACGTTATTTATTGCTGACCCTCAAACGTTGTACCCTTTGCAAATGGATTATTCAACAATGTTCGAGTTTACAGAACTTAACATTAATTTTCAGAACACACTCTGCTTATAACAACTAACAACATGAACATAAGTCTCTTTCTTGCACGAAATGGCTCTAAAATGCACTTTAACATGTTCGCGACCCTCAGGTATTGGGCATTAGAAATTCCAACTTTATGCGCTGAACATAGAATTAAGTGATTGTTGTTCATATATTCATACAAAATTACATGAATTAGATCCTTTCATATGATCTCTCATAACAATTCAAGAGACATCGCAAAGCAGTAAGGAACACATTCAATATAAAGACAGTTATATTTCGTTGACCCTCAAGCGTTGTACCCTTTGCAAATGGATTCTTCCACAGTGTTTTACTTTACAGAACATATCAACATTAAGTGACATGAAACACTCTGCTTATACACAAAAAATTCTTTTATTGCGCGCGAAATGGCTCTGTAATGCAATCAACAATTACCGCGACCCTCAAGTGTTGTGCTTTAGAAATACCCATTTCATGCACTGTGTATATAAGCAAATGGTTTTTAATGTAATAATACAATAATTCTTTCATGAAATATATTTTTTTTCTCGTCTGGGTCTTACCATTGTTAAAGACTGATCTAATGACAGTCGCACTTAGCAGTTGGCATAAGAAACATCATTTGTGAGTAACCCTCAAGTGTTGCACACATATGAACTGGACTCTTCACCAAAATGTCTCAGTAGGGAGCAGGTAATATTTAATTTCTTACCAAATTATAGTAATAACAAATTTCTACTTAAAAACAATACATTTAAGTGAATCAAAAACAATCCGTTTCTCTTCTCTTTTTCGCGACCCTCAGGTGTTGGGGTTTAGAAATGCTCAAAATACGTGATGTAAATATGATAAAATGATTGGTTTTAATGTATTAGGTAAACGAAACATGAATCAGATATTTTTCTTACGATTCTCAACATAATAATAGAGAAATCGCATGACAGCAACAACCAGCATTTGTTATAAGGTACATACGTTAATATTGACCCTCAAGTATTGTACCCATTACAAATGTACGCTTGAACAATATGTTTAAGTTTACAAAACCTAACATTATGTGACATTAAATCCTATGCTTATAACAACTTTCTAACCATAAAAAATCTCCTAAATGTGCCAATTGCCTCTAAAATACACTTTACGATGTTCGCGACCCTCAGGTATTGGACATTCGAATTACCAACTATGTGCTTTGTACATACAATAACGTTGTTAGTTTTCATTTATTCATACGAAATATCCGAATCACATCCTTTTCCAAGGTTTCGGATAACAATTTAAGAGAAATTGGAAAGCAGTAAGAAAACCATCTGAAACAAAGAACGTTCAGCGCATTATTTATTGCTGACCCTCAAACGTTGTACCATTTGCAAATGGATTATTCAACAATGTTCGAGTTTACAGAACTTAACATTAATTTTCATGACACACTCCGCTTATAACAACTAAGAACATGAACATAAGTCTCTTTCATGCGCGAAATAGCTCTAAATTGCACTTTAAGCTGTTTGCGACCCTCAGATATTGGGCATTAGAAATATCAACTATATCCGCTTTACATAGAAATAAGTGATTGTTGTTCATGTATTCATGCTCAGTTGCACGTCTTCTCATAGTCATTCAGGGGAATTGCAAAGCAGTAAGAAACACATTTCATATTAAGAACGTTATATTTCGTTGACCCTCAAGCCTTGTACTCTTTGCAACTGGATTCTTCAAAAGTGTTTTAGTTTACAGAACATAACATTAAGTGACATGAAAACCTCTACTATTAACAACTTCCTACATAAATATTTTGCCGTTATTGTGCGCGAATTCGCTCGAAAATGCACTTTACAATTGCCTCGACCCTCAAGTATTGTGCTTTGGAAATACCCAATTCATGCACTGTGTATAATGGGAAATGGTTTTAAATGTATTAATACAATAATCTATTCACGAAATGGATGTTTTTCTTATGTGTCTCACCATTGTTAAGGATTCATCGCATGGCAGTCGCATTAAACATTTGGCATAAGAAACATCATTTGTGAGTAATCCTCAAGTGTTGCACCCATAAGAACTGGACTTCATCAAAATGTTTGAGTACACAGCAGTATATATTTATTTTCTTGCCAAACTATTGTTATAACAACTTTTTACTTAAAAACAATACGTTTGAGTGAATGAATATCTCTCCGTATCTCTTTCCTTTCAAGCGACCCTCAGGTGTTGGGTTTTAGAAATGCTCATCATATATGATGTAGATATAAGACAGCGATTGGTTCTAAGGTATTATGTGAACGAAACATGATTTAGATACTTTTCTAAGGATTCTGAACATAATTAAAGAGAAATCGCATTACAGCAACAGCCAGCATTTGTTATCAGGTGCATTACTTACTATTGACCCTCAAATATTGTAGCCATTGCAAATGTACGCTTCAACAATATGTTTAAGTTTACATATTCTAACATTAAGTGACATTAAACACTCTGCTTATAACAACTACCTATATACAAAAAATCTCCTCGTGGGCGAATTGGCTCTAAAATGCACTTTACGATGTCCGAGACCCTGGGGTATTTTCCTTTAGAAAAACCAACTACATGCGTTGTACATAAAAATGTAATTGCTTTTCATGTTTTAATACAAAAAAATACGCGAATCAGATCCTTTCATAAGGTTTCTGATAACAATTTAAGAAAAATAGCAAAGCAGTTCAAAAAGGAGCATTTGAGATGAAGAACGTTATTTATGATTGACCCTCAAGCGATGTACTCTTTCTAACTGGTTTCTTCAACAATGTTTGAGTTTACATGAGTTAACATTAAAGTACAGAATACAATCTACTTATAACAGCGATCTACATAACCAAGTTCTCGTTCTTGCACGAATTGGCTACAAAATGCACTGAACAATGTTCGCCACCCTCAGGTATTGGGCATTAGAAATACCATCTGTATCCGCTGTACATAGAATTAAGTGATTGGGTTTCATGTATTAATACAAAAATACATGAATCAGATCTTTTCATAAGAGTTTTGTTAAAAATTTAAGAGAAATCGCAAATAAGTAAGAAACATAATTTAAAATAAAGATAACTATTTATTATTGACCCTCGCGCGATGTTTCTTTTAAAACTGGATTCTTCAAAAGTGTTTTAGTTTACAGAGCATAACATCAAGTAACATAAAAACCTCTGCTTATAACAACTTTCCTTCATAAATTCCTTTTATTGAGCACGGAGTGGCTCTAAAATGCAATTTACACATAACCACGACCCTCAAGTATTGGGCTCAAGAACTACTCAATACATGCACTGTATATTAGAAGAAAATCGCTTTTAATGTAATAATGCAAGAATTCATTCAAGAAATATATGCTTTTCTTAATATGTATATCCCCATTATTAAAGAATCATCGCATGAACGCGACGTTCAGCAGTTGGCATATTAATAAACCTCATTTGTTAGTAACCCTCAAGTGTTGTACCCATTAGAACTGGACTCTTCATTCAAATGTTTGTGTCAGCAGTAGCTAACATTAAATTTCTTACCAACCTATGGTTATAACAACTTTTCACTTAAAAAATTACATGTTTTTTGTGAATGAAAAACTCAGGCTCCTCGTTTCTTTGACACGACCCTCATATGGTGGGTTGTATAAATGCTCAACATATCTTATGTAGATAGAAGGAAGTGATTGGCTGTAATGTATTAGGTGAACGAAACTTGAATCACATATTTTTCTTAGGATTCTGATAATTAAAGAGTAATCGCATTACAGCAACAACCAACATTTGTAACAAGATGCATTACTTATTATTTACCCTCAAGTATTGTACCCATTGAAAATGTACTCTTTAACAATATGTTTAATTTTATAGAATCTAACATTCACTGACATTAAACACTCTGCTTTTAACAACTGCATACACACACAAAATTCTCTTTCTTCAGCAAATTTACACTAACACGCACTTTACGATGTCCGAGACTTTCGAAATACTAACTATATCCGCTGTACATAGAAGGAAGTTATTGGTTTCATGTTTTAATACAAACATACATGAATCACATCCTTTCATAAAGTTTCTCATAAAAAATTAAGAGAAATCGCAAAGCAGTAACAAAAAGCATTTGAAATAAAGGGCATTATTTATTATTGACCCTCAAGCGTTGTACCCTTTCCAACTGGATTCTTCAACAGTGTTTGAGTTTACAGAAGTTAGCATTAAGTTACACCTGCATATAAAAACTACCGACATGACAAAAATTTTCTTTCTTGCACGAATCGGCTCTAAAATGCACTTAAGAATGGTCGCGACCCTCAAGTATTGGGCTTAGAAACTACTCAATACATGCACTGTATATTTAACGAAATGCTTTTAATGTACTAATATAAGAATTCATTCATGAAAGGCATGCTTTTTCTTACGTGCCTCACCATTGTAAAATACGCGTTGCATGACAGTCGTATTCAGCAGTTGGCATAAGAAACATCGTTTGTAAGTAACCATCAAGTGTTGTACCCATAGGAACTGGATTCTTCACCAAAATGTTTGAGTTCAAGTATTGGGCTAAAGAAATACTCAATACATGTTTTAATGTCATATTACAAGAATTCACTCATGAAATAGTTGCTTTTCTTGTCTGTCTCGTCATAGTAAAAGACCTATCGCTTGACATGGACATTCACCGGTCGTCATTCCAAAGGCACACATCAAGCCTACATAAGCACAATTTAATCCGGTTGAAATATACCTGAAGCTCGGAATCTGATAAAATAATTAGATGAAGGACCCAACTGTAAATTTAATATTTAGTAATTGTCTCTTCATTAGTATCATTCAAAAACTACGATGTGCGAATTTTATCCTTTACTAGTCTCTTCCTTGTACAGACTAAAAAGCTATAATTAACAGTTCCTATTGTAAGCTTTTAGACGTTCCATCACAAATATATAAATACAAAGAATAGTTTTTATTAACTTGAACTCTGTTACAAAACAATCCAATCCAAAATCTTGCAATTTAATGTGGATTTGTCAACACGCGAACATTAAGAGATGACAACGATAATTTATGACACTTGATTGACATTCCGAAGGCGGTCTACCCTCAGTTATTGTTACATTTCTATCCCTCAAGTATCGTAATATAGTGCTATCCGTTACCAACGGTAGGGTGATCGGTTTCGATATCGTTTACTTAATATAAACTGTGTTGTTTCCATTATTTGACAGATGTCTGACGAAACTGATACAGAGATTACAGGTCCGGAAAACGAGGAGAAGTTTTACGGAGATGCAAAGGAGTATTGGGCTCAAATTCCATCGACGGTGGACGGCATGCTTGGCGGATTTGAAAAAATTTCGCCAACAGATATCAACGGATCTAAGGCGTTCCTTAGACCATTGTTGAAGGTATGGGTTTCAGTTTATTGAGAAATCATTTATATATCCTTTTTATATATTTCCTACGTTGAAACTGTATGCTTATCTGTTAAACATTTTGTAATTGGAGTAGTAGTCGGATAGACTATTTCGTCTGGTTAATTCCATCCATCTGAACATTTCCACTAAACAATATTTATAGAAATTTATAGATAGTATGTAGATTCTGGTTGAATCATTGATTGAATCAATACTTGATGTTTGGGTATAGTAAACAGTAGATGATCACCATTAAAAATTGATTCAATCCTTATATTGACACACATATATGCTGTCATACATACAGCAGACTTGGGGTAATTAAATTTGTTATTGTAATTAATTGCAATTTAATTACAAATGTCCAAGTAATTGAATGTAATGTATAATTTGATTTATTTTTAATTACATGTAATTGAAAATAACTAATTACATCATTAAAAAGTGTGTAATTAATGATTACATTTATATTACATTTTAATTACATTGAATTTCTATATTCATACTATAGATTTCTAAAAATCGATGGTCTACAACTTCAAATTTAATTTGTTCCTTATGATGCGAAACGGAGCATTGATCCTAATCTGAGCAGTGTATTGTCACTGATTCTCACCTTTGACTATTGTATAGTGAACTGTCAGAGGGGTGTTAAGTGTAAGGATTATCTCAATTATCAACCTGACAACTGTAGAAGTTTAGGATGATGTTTTGTGCAATAACTTATTGAATAAACATTTAAAACAATTCATATTAAGCTTAATCTGAGGCCCACATTGAAAAATAACATCTGAATCGTGTACAAATTATTTCAGTTGTAAACATTAAAGAATGCTCTTAAGGATTTTGTATTTCCTAAATGCACAAAAGGATTCTTTTAAGGGCAGAACTATTTTTGTTCAAGCAAAATAAGCAGACAGTTACTTTGCATTTCCAGAACTTTTGGCACCATAATGGGGAGCACCTTTTCTCGATTGCAGGAAGAGTGTTTAGGGCAGAGTGCTGCTAGCTCACTAACAAAAATTTTGAAACTTTTATGTTTTAAAAAGCAACAATGAAATACAGGTGTAAATAACAGGATATATGTGAATGAATAGATGATGTGGATGTGTTTTAAGTTTACATGAATAAAACATTTAAGTTGCTCAATATCTTTTATGTTTTTCGAATTTACATGTACAAATATGTAATTGAAATGTAATTCATTACTTTTGCAAAGTAATTGTAATTTAATTAATTACATTTGGGAAAATGATGTAATATAATGTAATTGTAATTGAAGAATTTACAATGTAATTTTAATTAAATAATTGTTTTAAAGTAATTGACCCCAAGTCTGATTTACAGAATCTGAGAAGAATTTGTGATATTATGGCTGTTTTGAATTGCTGTTAAAACAGCTAAGTAAAAAACAAAGTAAATGATGGCATGATTTCAGCACCTCCTGGCAAAATGTGTGTTCTTGCCAATAGTCACACTTTAAAACATTGTGCACAATCCAATAAATTGTAAGCCTCTTTACTGCAGCCATGACTCTTTAAGTAATTTGTCACTCTGCGTGCCATCAGTATTTATGGTTAGTTAGATGAATAAGTCTTAATCCTAGAGGTCAAAGTCGAATTTTAAATATATACCGGTATTACATAAATTCATATACATACTCATAGACTTACTATTTTCGGACATTGTTAACCTTGAAAGAAATACTGTATGATAAAAACTGCATAAGAAGATAATACATGTTCAGAAAATATTAAATCAAGTATCTTCATGGTCATTTCACATGAGAAGCAGTGAATGTACTAGTGTTATCCAGACAAATTAATCAAAAAGTGAACAGTGCAGATCCTGATCAAATGGCACAAATATGCCAGCTGATCTGGATCTACACTGTTTGCCCATGGACAACAGCCATATCCTATAGAGTAAAGTGTTAATGAACCAGTACCCAAGGTTATAAAACTGAGCATTGAAACCAGTCTCAAATCTCAAGCATCTAATTGGCTGAAATGGCGACCAGTCGCCATTTCAGCCAATCAGATGCTTGAGATTTGAGACTGGTTTCCAATGTCAGTTTTATAACCTTCAGCCCTGCTTTTAGAGGAATGTTAGTTGTTACAAAGATTATGAATGTAAAATATGTATTTCATCTAATTATGTTCCAGGTAGGAAAGGGAAAGACTGGTAACAAACGAGCTTTAGATTGTGGTTCAGGAATCGGTAGAATTACAAAGAGGCTGTTACTACCAATGTTTGATAGTGTAGATATGGTGGAACAGAACCAGAAATTCTTAGATGCAGCAAGATCTTTCATCGGCCAAGATGCTTCCAGAGTAGAAAGACTTATTTGTAGTGGTTTGCAGGATTTCACACCTGATGCAGGAAGATACGATGTTATATGGTCTCAGTGGGTATTGGGACACCTAACTGAAGAACATCTAGTTAAATTCTTTGAAAGATGTAAAATTGGATTAGCAGAAGAAGGGATTCTTGTGGTGAAAGAAAATGTCAGCGGTTCAGGAGAGACAGAATTTGATGAAGATGATAGCAGCTATACAAGATCTAAAGAAGACTATATCAGTGCAATGAAAAAAGCTGGCTTGACTATAATAAAAGAAGAAAAACAAAAAGGGTTTCCAAAGGGGTTATATTCTGTTTATATGTTTGCACTAAAATGATAAGAAAATAATTACATTGATAAAAAAATTAAAAGTAAACATGATAAATATTTGTGGGTTTGCATAATCTTATAGTACTGCTTGATTCCTATTAATAATTATATATTACTGCTGAAAACCTGTTGTATTGTGATATTGTGACATTCTGATTCACATTCATTCCTGGATCAACCAGGGACATTACATTACATACAAAACAAGTAACTATAACACAATATGTTGTCCTGGTAATCATGAAACATGCAGTTTTGTTGAACTGGAGAATTTTTATTCCATTTGAATGTTTAAAGCCTTTTCTGTGAATGGTTTGAAATTGAAACTGTATTGTAAAACTTAAATAAATATTTAAGATATTGCCCATGGAACTATGAGATGAAGTTGTGTTTTGCTGATTTCCTTACTTACTTTTTAGGAAAATTAACTTTACGTTGTGCTGGAGGTTAAAACCAGGTTGATAAAAATCATCTCTAGGTTGTTATATGTAGTTACCCAGTAACCGCAATCCATAATTATACCCCCACAAACGAAGTTTGAGGGGGTATATAGGAGTGAGCTTGTCAGTCTGTCTGTTGGTCGGTCGGATTATTCGTTTCCAGACGATAACTCATGAAAGGCTTGACAGAATTTAATAATTTTTGGTACACAGGTATATCGTCATAAGATACAGGTCAAGTTCGATTTTGGGGCTGGTGGGGTCAGTGTCAAGGTCACTGATACTAACAATAGAAAAATGCTTTCCGGACGATAACTCCTGAAATGTATCAACTATTTAAAAAAATTTTGGTACACAGTTGTAACATCACAAGATACAGGTCAAGTTCGAATTTGGGGCTGGTGGGGTCAATGTCAAGGTCAGTATTACTAAAAATAGAAAAATGGTTTCCGGATGATAACTCATGAAACACTTCACAGATTAAATCCATTTTTGGTAAATAGATGTAACATCAGAAGATACAGGTCGGTTTCAACTTTGGGGCCTGTGGGGTCAATGTCAAGGTCACTGTTACTTAAAATAGAAAAACATTTTCTGGACAATTACTCATGAAATACTTCATAGATTTAATTATTTTTTGGGACACAGTCACTGTTATATAAACTTCAAAACTTCATTTCCACTCAATAACTATAGCTTGGAATGAGATTCTTCAATAAAATTTGGTGTATTGGTGGTTTTTGTGAAGATGGCTTGGGATTCAAAGTAAGGCCTGTCAAGGTCACTGTAACTAAAAATAGAAAAAAACTATCTACCCGGTATGCTCAATAACTTTGGTTCGGAATGAGATATTGTGATGAAAATTGCTATATAGGTAGTGTCTGTGAAGACGAAACTTGGTATTGAAATTGGGCCTGATGGGGTCAAGGTCACTGTTCACTGTTACTAAAAATAGAAAAAATGGTTTCTGGATGATTTCTCATGAAAAGCTTCACATATATAAACAATTTTTTGGCACACAGTTGTTTGATAAAAGTTAAGTAAAGGTCACTGTTACTAACATATTTAAACCATTTATGCTCAATAAATTTAGAAGGAATGAGATTTTGTGATGAAACTTGCTGTGTATATGGCTACTGTGAAGACGACACTTTGGATTGAAGGTGGGGCACATTATGCCATTGATTCGAAGCATTCCCAGTTCAAGTATCAAGCACACATGTGGGGGTATTTAATCACTTTCAGTGATAATTCTAGTTATATATGTCTTTATGGCCATCTGATCAGGATCTGCAATGTTTGCTTTTTGATTTATTAGGTTATTTATGAACAGTGCAGATCCTGATCAGACTGCACAAATGAGATCTGGATCTAAATTGATCGTAGAATGCAAGTAAAGGGTAACTGGGTTAATATTTTTGCTGTTGCATAGCAAACAAATCAAATGGATATGTCACAAATAATTGCAAAGTGAAGTCAGAGTTACAGGTCTTCAAAGTAGAACACACAAATATCTGAGTGTATGCATTGTTCTACCTCCATTATAGATTCTTCCTGTTCACACATATTGTTTACATTGTTCCTGGTTCATTATAAAAATTCAAGTTAATGTCAGAGAAATTTGATGACAAACAAGGCAAATATATTCTGTCTGTTTCCTTTTATATTTTGAGACAATTCCATTCAATTATAATGAGGCATTTGTTTAATCCTTTACAACATATATAAGAATTTTCATCAGTTTTGTGACCAGTGTAGATTCAGCTCAAATGGTAGCTTAGATCTGCTGGCTGATCTGGATCTACAATATTTGTCCTTACTAAAAAGACTTGTATAAAGAGGAAAGGGAAAGCTGTATAAATCTGACTGAGGAAATATTGACTACCGAAGTGGTTTTGGTCTGGTACTCGTATAAAGTTTTGATCTTATGTAATTAATCTTGTAGGTGAAAGGACTAAATTTATCAGTACATCTTCCTATAGCTGGTTGGTTGCTTCTTGGTAAATGTTACATACAAAATACACCTTGCAGTTGTTACCAGGATAAAGCTATGTTTTAATGTGGCTGTAGAATCATCGCAAACATCATTAATGTAATAATTACAATCTTGTAACAGTTTTCAAAATAGCACATGTCTGATAAGCTTATTACAAAGTTATTAGGGTAATGGAACTGCTTTTCATCTCTCAATGAAGCAGCTTTGTGTTAATATTATACAAAATCAATAAATGAGAAATACTGAAAAGTTTAATGAAGGTTGTACATGTAATTATTAGAACTGAATTTCCTTTTTTTGCATTTCAGGCATGTATGAATTGTCAGAAAGTTCACTTCTGATTTGGTGCAAATACTCTGACAGTTCATGAATTGATGAAACAAGAAAGAAATGAAATTCGATTCTTAAGTGAAATACATTATGAAGTCAACAAAAAAGTCAGAATATAACTTAAGTAACGAATATTGATGTTATGCAATAATATGTACATCTATCATTAATTAATGTGAAATACAATTTTAGGTCCTTTGGTGTTTTTTTCTCTTTGAACCAAAAGTAGTGATCAACTATTTATACTGGTAATACATATTTCTGTGTTTTCTATCAATGCTCCTGTCCTGGGGTTACTCGGCCACACACTATTTAAAACTTGTTGAGCTTATAATGTGACTGAGAAAACGGGTCCAGATGAAGAAAAATCAAATTTTGTTTAACATGTTTAAAGGTTTTTCTAAAAGTGTGAGGTATGTTACCACAAAAATTTCAAGCAAAACTATTTTTTGAATGTTTTCTGTTAACAATAATTGTCGTATATGCCTCCTGGAAAATTTGGGAGAGCATAATATTTTAGTCACTGCTACATGTGCTATGTTCATATGTTATGCATTTGTCCGGGCTTAATCATTGCCTTGAATTCAATGAAACTTTATAGGAATCTTCACTAGAAAATGAATTGCGCATATTGTCAATAAATTCCTTTTTGATGACTTTTCACTTAGTTATTGCCCTTTTTAATTTAATTTATTTATGATATAAGACTTTCCTGTCCAGGCTATTTTATTTCTCAGCAACCAAATGTTGGAATTCAATGAAACTTAATGGAAAGTTTCACTAACAAGTGAAAATATGCATGTTATAAGCACATTCTGGTTCAATGATTTTTCATAGATTCGTGGTTCTTTTTCGTTTAGTATGATACAGGACCATTCATACCTTGGCTGTTACATAGCAACCACCAGTTGGAATCCACTGACACTTTTTGGAAGCTTCATCAACAGGAGGAGATGGGCATGCTATCAGTACTTTTTGGGTCATTGAGTTATGGGCCCCTTTGTTAATGTATAACTTGATAAAGGACCAATTCTTGTCCTGGCTATTTTTTTCTGCAACCAGCAGTTGTAATTCAATGCCACTACATAGAGCTTTACAAATACTCGTAAGAGTAAAAGAAGATGTGCGTTATTATCAGTATTTTCCAATTGAATGTTTTTCCACTGAGTTACGTCCCATTTAAATTCAATACAGTATAATAATATGAGAACCATTCTTATATGTGCTTTATCTTTTGAATTTGGTAACAATTTATGGGATGATTTGCTTATATGAAGATATGTACATATTATTTTTACCATGATCCAGTTTAGTAATTTTTCACCAAGGTTACTTTAGTTTTAATTTTGTAATGGTATAAAAAATTAACGATAGAAAACTAGTTGATAACATAATAAGTAATTTTTGTGAAGCTCGGTATTCATTTAAATGGCAGTGTGAAAATTATACACACATTTTTGTTTTTCACCAGAGGTCAGAGGTCATGTGACTTGTTATAAATCATAAAAAATATTCTGCAATTACTCAGGTAGTACTTAAGGTCTTTTCGTGAAACTTGGGATACTTTTAAACGACACAGCGCACGACCTTTTATGTTTTACCGGTGACTGTTACTTAAAATAGAAAAAAACATAAAGCTGAAATAATTCTGAAAAGTACACAAGATATGATCATGTTAATTGGTATTACAGATTAAGGTGATTATAGGATATTGCGTAACATTTTACTTTTCACCAGCTGTCAAAAGTCGTCAGTTATTTCGATTATATTGACAGAATTTTTACATGGGTTTTCACCAGTATAGACCATTTATAGGGTTTCTCACTAGAAAGGATTGCTCCTGTATTGCATTGTTCCTGCAGTAGAATGGAATGGAACTTTGGTCGTGCCCAAACTGCATATTGACATTCTTATCTGCACTCATTTATCAACATCATCAAAACTTTATACAAGAAGCGGAACTTACTAGAATAGAAAATATAGACGTCTTCTCATGCATGTAGAAATTCCATTTACAAAAAATCATTGTCTGACATTTCATGACTTGGAATTCGATGAAGTTTTGCTATTTGTACGTCATACGTTTAATTTACGCAATAATAATCAGTCCTTGTCTGGACTCGTTTTTCAAGTCACAGATCTTTTACATATACAAACATGAAACTGTCACACTTGTGAGTGTCCGTACGATTCAGAAGAATCTCTTGGAATCTCTTGAAATAGATGACAGATTGCATAATTTTGCATACTTTACTTGGTACGGTATGAATCCAGTACATGACCCATGCAATCGGCGGAGGTGTATCTTTCACTGCTGAAGGTTGTGGACATCTCGATAAATTCTAATTTATTTACATGTGTATGATTTGCTGATGGTGTGCATGATATATTTGCAGCAGTTAGCTGCGGTTGCAAATTGGCTCAACGTCAGGTAATTTACGGACAACAACGACCATAAGATTATCACGCTTACATATATTATATAAAACATAGAAAATAAATCGGAGTGTCTAGTACCACGTACGTGGTACTAGACAATAATCTTATTACCACGTATGAAAAAATAAAAAATATAAGATTAAATGCATATTGTGTCTAATTTTTCAACATATTTATGTCCTAATAATATAAATATATAGTTATCAATCTAAATATTCAAAAATTTTAAAGATAAATTTAATAATTTTATAACTAATCATGAATCATTACGGAATGAGATCCACGTACGGTATTATCGATTTAAAAGTTAAATTTAAATAAATATAGTGTTCATGTTTAACAGTTAAAAGAGAAACTATTTTTCAATATAGACGTCCCGTATTTGTTTTACTCTAGGCCGTTTCATATAATATATGGGACATGCTAAATATATTCGGGCAATTCGGTCTCAAAGCTGGGCCGTATCGTCTTTAATTATTGGTTGTATCGTCTTTTAATCTGGTCCGCACATCCTGGGCCGAAATGTCCATCAACTAGGACCGTATCGTCGTTGGGCCGAGTCGTCTGTAAACCAACGTCAATACTTTAGTCACACCACGCTACAACAACAACAACCGACCATCATTTAATTGAAAAAAGTGCGCTAATATTGTTAACTTCGGTTAATTCAGTTTCTGTTAAGTTAAAATAATGACAAATGAGATTGCAGAAGATTCACAAATTAATAACCAAACTTTGTTAAAAAGCAAAGAATTGTTTTACAGCGATGCAAAGAAGTTCTGGGACGACATGCCTTCGACGGTTGACGGGATGCTCGGTGGTTATGAAAAAATTTCTCCGAGAGATTTGAGTGAATCGAAATCATTTCTCAGGTCTCTTTTGAAGGTTTGCTCATAAAATTTTAGTTATTTATTTCTGTGTGAAACAAAGTTGCAGGACTTCATTCATTAGAAGTGCCCATTTAAAGCAGGGTCTATTAATTGATTAAATAGACCCTGTTTAAAAGCATCAGCAAAATCAAAGATCTGAGAGTCCTGTGTATACGATATTATTTGGTGTATACAATATTATTTGTAGGTTTGTTTGCATGTGAACTGGCTGGGAGACATTAAAAATGAATTATCTCTGACAAAATTGAAATCAAGTTTTTTTTTTTTTGGAAGTGTCTCCTCGACCGGCTGCCGGTCGAGGAGAATATACACGCAGGACTGTCTCCTCGACCGGCTCCGACTCGGAGAATATACATGTAGGACTGTCTCCTCGACCGGATCCAGAATAAATAATAAATTGTGTTTAAACTTGAACATCAGACGCAACAATCGGGAAAATTAATACAAAAAATTGGTAAAAATGTTTGTTCGTTTCTTTTATGTAAAGGTGCTTTCACATGCGAAATAATAATGGAAGTAATAATAGCAACAATTGCTTGGCCTCTGATGTTTCGACAATTAAAACTTGTAAAAACAATCAATTCTATATGATCTACTCAGTTTGCAGTTAAATATGTCGAAGCAGCTTTGTTAAATGCCGCCGTTCACAGGGTTGGTAATTTATTAGCATATTGTTTGTTGGGGTGCTGGTTAAAACGGCCTCAAGTAAAAACGGCCTCATTTTGGTTAAAACGGCCTCACAATTTGGTCAAAACGGCCTCACATTTTTATTTTTTGGTTAAAACGGCCTCACATTTAGTCAAAACGGCCTCACTTTAAGTTAAAACGGCCTCACTTTTTGGTCAAAACGGCCTCAATTTTTAAATAAATTTTAAATACTATATTAGCAAAAAAATAGGTATCTTTTATATTGCTTTAATACTCTTGATGAGTACATGTCAATTCGTTTAGTTCTTGGTTTGTTCTTTATATACAAGTTCATTTATTCCGTGACTGGTTAAATTTAGTAATTAATACTTGTTTTATTTTCATCAAAAACAATCATTGTCCAATATAAAATTAATGCATACTGTTCATTGAAAAAGACATCCAGTATTCAGTTTGGTTAATTTCACCAACTTTAATCTACCATCGCCTATCCTTGATGACATTATTTGATTATCATACTAATTTGTGCAGGTGTCTATAATAATTATTAGTTGATATTTCTTATACCGGTAATTATGTTACATTTCTTTTTAAAACATCATTGCTTTATTTCTTTAAGGAAAGCCTAATTTAATCCTGTTAATATTTAATAATTATTATATTACAAATGTTAATAAAGATTAACAAATTTCTAACAGTAATTTTCACTAAACTACTAAACAATAATTGATAGTGATAATGACAATAAAAATAATGGGATGAAATAACTTTAGTGATAATAGAAGTATGTTTTTAAATTAAAAATTTTAAGAAAATTAAAAAAGGCAGTCTGTTTCTGAACTAGAGCTATTTATTTGTTAAAGAAAGGGGTAGGGGGAAAAAGGTAAAAATCGTAGTTATAAGTAGTCTTGACATATTGTATATTTTCTCATCACTTATATAATTTTCAATTTCCGCATCAATTAAAATTTATAAGGAAACTAATTTGCAATTCGTTAATTTAGTAAATGATTTAAAGTAATTGTTACATTTTTATGAATATTTCATTTTGTTTTCCATTAAAATAATGTTTGACTGGGACAGCGCAAATGTCAATGTTGTTAGAAAAATGGAAGAGATTGCATAGGTGTTACGACATGGGATATATGTTACCAATTTTGTTAATTTTATTTAAAAACTTTTCTTCAGTTTAATCATCATCAATTTCTTTAAGAACTTAAAATCAACCTGTGTAATACCATTTTGAATACCATCCCGTAACTGTTAATTGCCAGTAATTGGCAAGATATTCTCACTTGCCAGTGTGTCCCAAAAATAATGGTGTCATGTTGAGTAGGTGTGAAGGACTCCTGACGCGTGTGCGAACTGAAATTCTACAAGATCGCCACTTGCCCAGATGGTCTATTAATAATGGTGTATAGAAGCAACTAATGCTAATTAGTTAAATCTTTACTTTGATATATTTTTGTTCATCATTAAACTTTTGGTATATTAATTAAACGTATAATTCTTTGCCTTCTGTGTTTATTTAATTTTCAATGTACACCTTCTCCAGTATTCTGTTTGAAATGTTTTTCTGAATTAAGGGCCGTCTTGAGTTGTCATTGCACTGACATCAATTAATAAAAATATCAAAATCTCTGTAACAGCAAAATGCCGTTTAATGAACCTTTGCACACATAAATGTATCTTCATTTTGCATTAATTAACGCACGTTAGAACAGTAACTAGAAAAAATTCTCGTTCTATTTAAATTACATAAATTCACAAAATCTAAACAACACACAAAATCTTTTCAAATGCGCACACGAGTAATATGATAATGGCAATAATTTGTTGTGTCTATTTCTTTCTTCACATCAATTTACTACAACATCTTTAAAAAATGTAGGCTAATTCAAACAAGGGTCATCTACTTAAAAATAGTGAAGCCGTTTTAACCAATATTTTTCTGAAAGTGAGGCCGTTTTAACCAAAATGAGGCCGTTTTAACCTGAGGCCGTTTTTACGTGAGGCCGTTTTGACTGTAATCCGTTTGTTGTAACTCAATAAAATACAACAGATATGTCTCTATCATTTGGTCCTTATAAAAATTAAAGAACAATTTTATGTTGGCACAATTATTCTGTGTTGATTCCAGATTGAAATCGTATTTCTTATTCGTAATAAACATGGATGTCGGAATATATTTTTTGTGCTTAAGTTTTTCCCCAGAATTTTCATTTATTAGTTTCAAAATGTCTATCAAATTTCAAATTGGAGAAACTTTTCCGAATTAGGATAGTTTGAAGTAAAAACAAGAAAATGTGCAGCTGTACAAAAGAGATTCAAGATCAGTTGTTTCAGAGGGGACCACGCACGACTATTTAAATGCTCAATTGCAAGCCGAAATTTTATCAAATTTTTGCACTATATAATACAATCAAAACACATAGAGGAGTTACTTACATTAGAATAAAAGGATCCCCATAAAATGGTCTTCGTTTACAAATTGTTAGGGCCTGTGTGCCGGGTCATTTTAGGTATCAAAACTGTTTAGTATTCATGTGTCACATTTATAGTTTCTAAAATGAAGTTGTAAGTGTTATACTCACATTTGTATGTCACGTGTTCATCCTTTCTCGAAATAAAAGATGTTCATCCAAGTTTCACGCATTGTCAAACATGTCTTATAAGAAAATTCAATAGACAACCCAAAATTGGTCTTTGAAGACAGGTTGTCTTTTTTCACAGGTAAATGTGTGCTGAAAATCAGTCAGTGGGATAAATAAAGTTCAACCTATGCTGACGACCAACTGAAATTTAAGACCACATGTGGATAAAGATCCTTTGTATTTGTGCCACCGACTGATTTAAAGAACATATTCACCTGTAAATAAAGACCACGTGCATTCAATGACCACTTTTGTATTCCACTTTTGGAGTAACGCGCTTATAATCCAGATATATGTTGAGGCATTTTGTAAAAAGATTTTTAGCGTACATCTAGTTCAAGCAAAGGCACGCTAAAATATTCTAAGATTGAAATAAATGAAGATTTCTCGCTCACAAACATTTTGATTGTGTCACTTATAGTGAAGGCTGTAGTTAGTTGAAAGATATTTGAATATAAGTTTTGACATGATTAAACAATGTGTCAGTCTACAGTCCCTTCCTGTCGGGATGTGTGAAATCAGCCCGAGTAATCGTGAAAATACATGTAGCTGTCAAAAAGTACGTGTCGATTACAACAAACATATTAAATTGCAAAGTATGGAAGTAGCTGCCACAAATTTCTGCGTTTCTTAGTCTCTATGTGGTTACCTAAACCAAAATCATAACAGGTTAACCGTTTTAAAATGCCATCAACCGGTTAACCAGATACTTCCCTTATAAATATGAAAATTTAAAAATCAGAATAACAGCAACATGTTGTTCACTATAGCTTTGCCTAGATAAATGTTAGTATTGTAATTATTTCACAAAAGTTTAAAAAGTTAGATCAGGAAAGACAGAAAGATAGATATAAGATTTACTAAACTTCTATTTACATCCAAACACTTAGAGTAACCAACACAAAACTCAGCGAGTCGTTTTTTCAACAACGTCTATTTGTAACTAATGATGATTCGCCGTCGGACGTGATATCGAAAATACATGTATAATTTTATTTAAACTTCATTTCTTTCTTGTATCGCAAATATAAGCATAAGAATGAATTTTACATTTTATACCACAGACTCTAACTGCGAATTTTATTAAGTTGCAAATGGTCATGTGATTTATCAAATTTCCCGTGACGATAGATTAGGGAACGCAAGAAACATGCAATACTTTAGTTTTCCAATCGTATCCACAATCTTCAAACCTCAAACCACCCGGTATAAAAAAAATCGGGAAAATTAGGGGGTTGGTCCGAAACCCCCGAACCCCATTGAATCCGCCACTGATGTAAGGTCCTTTTTGGTTTAAAAATGTAAATAAAGTGAGATACACTCACCCAAAGTTCTAATTGGTCACTTTTTTGTCCGTATCTTTTTATTAGAAAGACATTGAGTTCACTTTTAATTTATAGTCATGTGCCAACAACAGTCTTCAACTTAAGCTTAAGTCTTGTAGTAATTGACTCGGAAGAGTTTGGCGAGAGTTATCTTTAATATTGCTAAAACTAATCATAAAAATATCTAATGGTAGTTCTTCTATGTATTTGCTTTTCATTCTTTATCAACCTTCACGGACTAAGCTATCGCCGCAATCCCAATGTTTAACTGAGAAAACTGATAAAGTAACATAAAACAAAATTATTATGATGAAGTTTAATATATTTTAACACATGAAGTACCTGAATATTGAAAAGTTTGTTTATTTCAAACACCGCGATTAAATTATCGAAGTACTGACTTCCGTTGTTTAGACCGGAGCCGGTCGAGGAGACAGTCCTACGTGTATATTCTCCTCAACCGGCAGCCGGTCGAGGAGACACTTCCTTTTTTTTTCAATCGCTCCACACCTAATATTTTTGAAATTTTTTTTCTTTTTCCAGCCATAATTCCCAGCTCATGAATCTGTGAATCAACATGTCCCTCTGAAATTTACCCTGGCTATTGTGTTGCCTTTTCAAAGAAAATAATACATTACTTAGGGATCACTTTATCTGTCCATCAAGAGAATTTTATAACTGCCATTTCTTAGCATATCTACATAAAACTTCAAAGTTGGATTGCTAAGGACAATGTGGTTGTGGGTAAGCTAAAAGTCAAGGTCACATTTTTAGGTGTTATACCTCTTTTTGCACTGATATTTACAAAAGTATTCATATTTTTATATTCTTTATTTCCAGGTAAAGAGGAGCAAGGGTCAGGCAAATACAGCTAGAGCTCTAGATTGTGGTGCTGGTATAGGGCGTACCACTAAGCACTTGCTTTTGCCACTGTTTGGAACAGTAGATATGGTCGAAATGGAACAAAAATTCATAGACACTGCAAGAACATTCATTGGAGAAGAGTCGGATAGAGTAGACCGATTATATTGCTCAGGGTTGCAAGATTTCACACCAGAAGAAGAATTGTACGATGTTATTTGGTGTCAGTGGGTACTGTGTCACCTAACTGATGAACATCTTGTGGAATTCCTGAAAAGATGTCAAAAAGGGCTGGCCCCAAATGGAGTGATTGCAATAAAGGAAAATGTTAGTGTTTCTGGTGAAACCGAATTTGATGAGAATGACAGTAGTTTTGTACGATCCAAACAGGATTACATTGATATAATAAAGAAGGCAGGTCTTACAATTGTTAAGCAAAGAAAACAGAAAAACTGGCCAAAGGGTTTATATGCAATGTGGATGTTTGCAGCAAAATGAGATTTGTTAGTGTTGCAAAGATCATTTTAACCCTTTACTCCATATATACACACATTTTAACATGAGTGTGACTAATGAAGATCCAGATCAACTTTCACCTTTTTGCTGTTTAATCTGGATCTACACTGGTTGCATCTTGGTCAAAAATGACCCAATGAATCTAAACGGGAACAGTGTAGATCTTGATCAGACGGCTCAGTTGTGCTGGAAGAGTCGGATAGAGTAGACCGATTATAAACATCCCTTCACCATCAATCCATCATTAACATTTCCTCCAGATGAATACTGATACATGTATATTTGAAGATTTTGTCCTTTTTATTACACAATTTCAAAATTCAGAACTTAACATCACAGTGTTATGTTTAGAAACCAGTTTTACCAGCAAATCAATGATTCAGAATCATATTGAATCATATGTCATTATGTTCTTGTATGTTGGATTGGTAATTTCACCAAATATTTACAAATTTTTGTCAGTGGCATAGTACGCCTCAACATACGATTACAGCACTTTAAACTAGTAGTAAAGTAGTTATAAATAAATTAAATTGTTAAAGAAATTTCATATTAGGACATTTGAAACTTTAAATATGTAATAGAAAAAGAATGTTTAATTGATACATGTATTATGTTTTATCCATATTAATGATATGTTTTCACATTAGTTAAACTACATCAAGTTTTACCCATATTAATGATTAATATGTTTTCACATTGGTATACATATGTTAATCATGTTTTACATATATTAATGATACATTTTCTCATTGGGTATTAGGTATACACATGTGATATCCTGTTTAACCCATATTAATTATCCAGTTTTGTTCACATTGGTCTGTTTAAATTATAATGTTTACTGTTACAATTTGTTTTTATTTTTACAATAACAACATTTTTCAACATAATCTGCGACATTTCTGGTAGATCCAGTACATGTATTATGTGATTATCAGGCCATTGTTTTACTGTTGATGAAACTTTTAGTTACATTGTATTTTGTTTATGTTAAAGACTGATACACTTTTTGTTCTGAAAACTTCTTTGTTCTGATATAGTTATCACCATGTGTGTTTAAAAATATAATACATATCAACTACATGTATATAGGTTGAATATTCATTTAATACTTTCGATATATGAAGAAAATCTGCATTCACATTTGTGGAATTGTTCGAAGTATAAACTTCCTCTGATTAGTGAAAGCAGCAGCTACTGTTTAACCCTTCTCACAATACACTGTATATACATATTTTATCGTCTGCTAGTAGTGTAGACCCAGATCATCCGGCCATCTTATCAGGATCTAAACTGTTCACTTTTTGATTTATTAGGTTATCTAACCAAAGAGCAAACATTGTAAATCCTGATCAGACTGCAAGGATGTGCCAATGATCTAGGTCTACACTGTTATTACATGCAATAAAATGCATGAAATAGAGTAGAAGGTTAACCCTTTTCTTCATGTATATGTCTTTTATTATATAGGTGATCAGTGAAGATCCAATTTGACGGGTTCATTCATGCTATCTGA
Source organism: Corbicula japonica (assembly GCA_038501625.1). Lineage (NCBI taxonomy): Eukaryota > Metazoa > Mollusca > Bivalvia > Venerida > Cyrenidae > Corbicula > Corbicula japonica. Next base: position 3,825,058 of record JAZAYU010000001.1, on the reverse strand, counting down.
ACTGAAAGTTATAAAACTGAGATTGGAAACCAGTCTCAAATCTCAAGCATCTGATTGGCTGAAATGGCGACCAGTCGCCATTTCAGCCTATCAGATGCTTGAGATTTGAGACTGGTTTCTATGCTCAGTTTTATAACCTTTGGCACTGATCTGGATCCATACTTTGCTTCATAGTCAGAAATAACCAAATGGATCAAGATCTGACCTGCTGATCTAGATCTACACTATTCATCCATGACATAAAAGCCATATCCCATGCAAAGCAGTAATGGGTAAACAGTAAAACAGATTTTATCAGATAACGGCTGTATTAGATCTAGTAATTATATGTTAAGATGATTAATTCAAATCATAAACGAGAAGCTATAAAGATTTACTTTGCAGCAGTCCCTGGTCTAAATATGTACAAGGCATTACTAGAACACATTTGTTGATATCTTGTTGGTTTTTTATTGCAGTAGAAAGATCAGTCTTACAAAATCAAGTTGTTCATGTAACATGTGTCCAACCAAAACAGCGGGGCAGTCCTCTGTTAACATAAAATGAAATGTGTATAATGTGCATTTGTCATTGTTCTGTAGAGTCGTGTTGAATAAAAGTTATTCAGTACACTTTAGGTTTCACTTTTGGAGGTAAGTTTATTAACTTAGTTAAATTTTGTTTTATTATTTAGCAATTCTGTCTTATTCTTGTAGGCATTGTTCTTCATGCTGGAGTGCATCCTACTTTTATTTTCTTGATTGTATCTAATCATATTTTGTAAATGGATGTAAAAGTTAACATTTTCCTTGATATAAACGCATTTTTACGCGTGTGCGACCAGTGTAGATCCAGATCTGCCGGCACATCCGTGCCGTCTGATCAGGATCTGCACTGGTCACATTTTGGTCAGAAATAACCTAATTAATCAAATAGCGAACAGTTTAGATCCTGATCAGACAGCACAGATGTGCCGGCTGATCTTGATCTAAACTGTTCGCCCTAGCAATAAAGGTGTATCTATACAGGAAAGGGTTAAAAATTCAAGCACTGTTGAATTCTGTGAAATGGAAATATGATGGACATACTACAAACATAAACAACAATAAAGAAATAGACAAAAGAGATAAGCAACTGTTCATGGATTCATGGATATAATTATGCAATGAAATTGAAATATGATGATTTAGATCAATGGCTGTAAGAACATACAGTTATTATTTTGTAATTAAAAAAAATATAGCTTTCTCTTTATGATTTCATAACTCGGACACCCTTATATGGATGTTTGAAATTGTTGTTTTTTTTTCAAGTACTTTCTGCTTGATCAACAATGTTTTCTGTTTAATTTGCAATTTGTACTTAATTTATAATATGTAAATACATTTGAATTATCACAAATTTGGAAATGTTCTTTATTTTCATACCCCTTTTTATGCTGTTTGAACACTGATCAGTGAAGAACCTGATTTACACGTCTTGCTGTGCAGTCAAATCAGACGATACCATGATTTTCACAATGTGCTGTGCTGTCTGGAAAGTGTAGACCCCCGAGTTACACACCTGGCTGTGCTGTTTGAATAATGTAGACCATAATTTAAACACCTTTCTGGACTGTCTGATCAGTGTAGACCCTGATTTACACACCTGTCTGTGTTGTCTGATCATAGTAAGATTCTGATTTACACACATTGTTGCCTGAAAAGTGTAGACCAGAATTTAAACATCTCTCGTCATGTCTGATCAGGATCTGCACTGGTCACATTTTGGTCACAAATAACCTAATTAATCAAATAGCGAACAGTTCAGATCCTGATCAGACGGCACGGATGTGCCGGCTGATCTGGATCTCAACTGTTCGCCCTAGCAATAAAGGTGTATCTATACAGGAAAGGGTTAAGAATTCAAGCACTGTTGAATTCTGTGAAATGGAAATATGATGGACATACTACAAACATAAACAACAATAATAAAATAGACAAAAGAGATAAACAACTGTTCATGGATTCATGGCTATAATTATGCAATGAACTTGAATTAATATGATGATTTAGATCAATGGCTGTAAGAACATACAGTTATTATTTTGTAATTAAAACAATATAGCTTTCTCTTTATGATTTAATAACTCGGACACCCTTCTATGGATGTTTGAAATTGTTTTTTTTTCAAGTACTTTCTGCTTGATCAACAATGTTTTCTGTTTAATTTGCAATTTGTACTTAATTTATAATATGTAAATACATTTGAATTATCACAAATTTGGACATGTTCTTTATTTTCATACCCCTTTTTATGCTGTTTGAACACTGATCAGTGAAGAACCTGATTTACACATCTTGCTGTGCAGTCAAATCAGACGATACCATGATTTTCACAATGTGCTGTGCTGTCTGGAAAGTGTAGACCCCCGAGTTACACACCTGGCTGTGCTGTCTGAATAATGCAGACCATAATTTAAACACCTTTCTGGACTGTCTGATCAGTGTAGACCCTGATTTACACACCTGTCTGTGTTGTCTGATCATAGTAAGATTCTGATTAACACACGTGACATTGCTGCCTGAATCGCCATTTCAGCCAATCAGATGCTTGAGATTTGAGACTTGTTTCCATGCTCAGTTTTATAACCTTGGGCAAAGATCCTTATTATTTGAGACGGATCCCCGGTTTTAGTTTTATGATCATGGGCCCAGGGCTAGGACTTGGTCTTTTTTACACTGAACAATTCCCACACTGGACATATCTTTCGCGCTTAAGACTAACTATCGCGCCTAAAACGAATTTCTTTCGCATGTAAAACGCATTTTAATGGAGGATAACTTGACAAAGGAGCGTCACAGCAGTAAGTTTGCACTATGTACTTCTTTAGATGATGATAGAATGGCAAGGCACCGTCACCATTTTAGTTTTTCTTCAATGATTTTATCCTTGATCGCAGTCGTAAATTGCTCACACATTTAAAGCGACCTGATTCAAATAGTCGAGCATGCTGTCTCTTACAGGTTTTGCTCTATACTCTGTTACCAAACTGCAAGGAAAATCCTGAACTTAATAAAATTCGTTTTTCTTATGCAAACTGCAACCTTGACATTTAGATCTTACAGTATATATCTGAATCTAATCGGAAAGGAAAGTACAACTAATACTTCAAGTCACTTTTTTTCTGTACAGAAACGCATCTTCAACACGTATTCAGCGAGACAACGGGAGTTAACTGTTCCGATAGTATTACAATTGTGACGATAGAGTTACCCTGGCCAGGTGAATATTAATAGTTTCGGCCAATGATTTACAGTTCTTCATAATCGGCGGGTTAACAGGTACCTTTGACCAGAGCCGGTGTGTTAACATGTATCCGCGTCCGTCTGGTTTACAGGTCCTCATCACCAAATAGTGCCACCATGGCCCCTTTGCAGGTTACTGCCTTTTAATGCCGCAGTATCAGTGGCATGAAGTTTACAAAAATCCATCGCCGAGTCATGACCATGAAATTTCCAAGCATCGCTGTGCCGCAGGTTTAAAGGTCTCGGTGGCCATTGGTAAGCGAGTGTTCCGGTCTCCAGGTGACTGGCGGGATTAAAAGGTCTCCATGCCAAGAGTCAAAATGGACCAGTAGCCTGCGTGCTTACATGTATCCATGTCGAGCGGGTTTACACTTTTCCATACCGGTGGGTTAACAGGTCTTCGTGGCATTTTGATTGAAGAATTCTACTTACATGCAAAATTGATCATGTGCGGGTTAGTTGTCCTCCCCTGTGGAAAGACCGCGCTCTCTTGGTACCAATAGGGACCGAAAAGCAACAAAAGATTGGTTCCGAATAAGAAAGCATTGCCATAATATGCACTTCTGTATCACCGACATTTGATGTCTGGCTTTAGGGTTGCTAGATGCTTTTAAAAATTATACGTAATATAGCGAAGAACAGCCCCAGAGTACTGGGTCTTACTTGAAAGATGCGAGAAATGGCTCATTTCAATAAAGTCTTCAGTAAGCGATTGTTTTAATTTACTGCATGACAAAACATCACGGTGATTATTCATATAAATTATCCCAACGGTACACAGCCACATGCATGAAGCAGCCCAGAAAGCAGACAAATGGTTCAAGTGGTCTACACTCCACGCACCTACAGACACTCAATGTACTCGTATGAAGTGAGACTAGCTCGTTAAAGTGTACAGGTAAGCACTCCTCGCATTATTAACTATGACATAATGAATAAATGCTTCTCATTGCATGCATAAATCAATGTTGGAAACGCGTTATGTTCTAATCTGCAAAACTGACTTTTGCAGCTGCATCGTTATTGGAAGTACGCTTTTGAATAATGACTTCCTTTATGCTCTTAATGACAACATTAACCATAATGTGCTTTTTACGTTGGAATTTATCTTTATGTTTCTAACAAGAGTTAAGAAGGCTGGAATTCCGCGACACTCGCCTCTTGATTAGCAGTAGTGAGTAGAGTGTTGTTAGTAAACTGTGATATGCCGCGTTCATTGCTGTCTACGGCAACAGTCTGTTCTTTGTCAATAACAAAGTGCCATATACTTTGATTCTTTATAACGAAAGGCCAGTTTGTATTGTATCTTCTCGGAAGAGTTTTGGTAAGACGAAAGGGGTAAATACCTCGTCGAAATGATATGGTTATCTCCCTCCTCTATGCCCGGAAATGGTTAGACTACAATAATTCATTTTCCATAGACTCCCAGTATAGCTTCATCTCCTATTCTGAATTAGCTATTGGGTCAAGGCCTTAAAATCTTACTTTTGCAAATAAAACTAAACTAGAGACATCATAAAACACAACAAAAATATAGCGTAACCAGTAAACTTTTTCGCGACATGCACTGGAATACCACCACCCTCAGCTTTGCGCCACTTTCAGTTTCACTTTGTCCAAAATAATACCCATTTTTAAAGATAAAAATTTTCATACACTCAAAATAAAAATGCAAATGTTTCTATACACTGTGCATTTTTACATAGCTATTTAATATTTTTTATTCTGCTTTTGCATTTTCAACCAATCACAGAATTACTTTATCTAATGGTCCGCACAAACCCTAGACAAAATTGACTGGTTCCCGAGCCACCTGAATTACTGTAGTGTAACCAAATGGAATATGGAATGCGTTCCATTGACCCATAGGAAATAAAACAAACACAGGAAGTTTAAACAAGACATCACCTTTTCAAGATGTCCAAATAAATTAATTTACCTATTTTCAAGAATTTGGAAAATACAAGTTCAATCCATTGTAAGTACTTTATCCCACCTCTTTTACACTCGGAACGCTTCCTCTTCTGATTTTCCACTTCCGCTCGATTTGCGGAAGAGACGGAAGAACTATGCATAGAATAGTCAGTCATACGACCAAAGGAGACTCTTCTCATCCAATAGCTCTTCCGAACTTTCAAATAAACAGGTCTGAATGTTCTACTATTTAATTATTGGTCATATGTATTCGTGGTCCATACATTGGCTACTTCTTTAAGGCCAAAGTTGGTATATATCAGGTTTCAGTATAATCCATAAACTCTGCTGAGGTCGCGATAGTGTGGACCCTTTATATTTCGCGGCAATGTCGTAGCTTCTTGTAATGGTGTACGAGGGATGATCCAAAATAACGTAGACTTTTGTTATTGCATCTTAATTTGAAACACGTTCGCAAAAATGTATATACTTAATTCAACCAAAACACAAACGTAGCAAACTGAACTAAAATATTCATATATTTAATTGATTTCAAAAGCGCGTCGCTTATATGAATAACCATGGTAACAGGCAGGCGGCGCACATCATTGCCATTGTACTTTATAAAGCAAATACCTGTCAATATAAAGAAAACGACTAGTGGGAATAGAGCCAAACTTCGCAACGTCAAAGCACGGTATACGAATGATGTCATACCGAATTTTTACGTCATTCGGACTTTGCGTTTTAAAAACAGTCAATATTTAAGAGAGCTATCAACAACGTGAAAACGTCAGAAATGTCGTCGTCAGATCGACCGGAAATACGCGCTATTATAAAATTCCGTCATGATCTTTGAAAATCACCTCCTGAAAAGCTAAAATAATTTAGCAGAAGCAAACGAAATCTTCCGTAAGCCGAGCTGTAGTTTTTAAGTGGTATCAGTAGGGGTTTTATGGTCTGGATAGCCATTACATAGGCCTGGGGTAAGGTAAAAAAGACAAAAAATCGGAGTTACGGCAGTGACGTCAAGCCGCGAGGCAATTGAAGCGGACAAAAGTTCAACTATTGTTGCGCTTTTCGAACTATTCTAGACTGGATGAGGTAGCTTGCAACGGATATTGCCGAACAAATTACATATTTAAAGTTATGCTAATAATAAATTAACAAATTTGTTTAATAAAATGTTTTTGTTTGGTATTTGAATCGTTAATAAGTCATAAATTATCAAAGAAGAATAAATAAGTTATTTATTTTAATTACACTTGAGTCAACAGCTACAGAGACTGTGTCCGCAATCCAAAGGCTTGTTAAATTATAACAAAAACAAATTTGTAATGAATTATTTTAACAGGTAACCGCCCGTTGCTAAAGAACCCCGATACTGTGGGTATTGCATTCCCGGTCGTTTCTTCGGCGGTACGAGCGAGAAGAGACCAATTTCTTGATCGCCTCATAACCACTTGCGCGGCATTGACCAGCAGTAAAACACTGCTATGTTTAATCAGTGGGTTCCATGGCCTTGCATTCTAATGACAGGGTCAATTAAAAAAAAAATGAACATACGCCGCTTCGCTAACGCTGCGCAGGTGAATTAACGTCGTTGACGTTGAGAGACCTAATTTGACGTGCGCCGGATAGCGCTTAGTGTATGATTTAAATTGTTCATAATTTTTTACGCGATGTTGTATTTTGCTGATATATTGTAACAATATGCTGGACATATTCCGATTTAAGTTTGTGCAATTTTATTTGTGATATTTTGAATAATATAAAAGCTATAACAAAAGTCTACGTTATTTTGGATCATCCCTCGTATTTCGTGGTTTCTTAAATCAGGGAATTTCAATCTTCTACATTCATAAATTATTATTATATTTTTCTTTATGCTCTGGAGTTTATATTTCATGGATCGATTGAACCAGAAAATCCACGAAAATATGTAATCCGCGAATAGATATAAATTAGCAGTTACCAATCCCATTATCTCTCTTGCAGATCCGGAAAACGGGATGCCCTGAATATCATCAAAATAAGAATAGCAAAAAAATATTAAGCACACATCCAAATCAAGTATATGCTCGATTATATGTTTTCGTGAGGAAACTCGAAAAATAATTTGGGGCTCGTTCCACCTTAAGTTGTTTAGTTTTCAAAGAGAGAGCAGCCCGGGAGCCCAGTCTGGAATGTTACGAAGGGATGGACTCGGTGTCACGTGCCAACCGAAGCTTATCTTGATTCCATCCTACCATATTCTCACTGTGTAACGTCTTCTTTCCAAACAATATTCTCACAATAGGAGTTTTCTGTCGTATCTGTTTTATTGAGTGAGAAAGTAATTATATAACATTTAGTATAACAAAGATAAAACAATAATTTTCTAGAATTTTCCTAACATTATGAGCATAAAAAGCAAAACATGTATACATTTTACAACACATTGTAATAATATCTTTTATAACCAAATCATGTGCAGCAATATATGCCCAAGGTTATAAAACTGAGTTTAGAAACCAGTCTCAAATCTCAAGCATCTGATTGGCTGAAATGGCGACCAGTCGCCATTTCAGCCAATCAGATCCTTGAGATTTTAGACTGGTTTACATGCTCAGTTTTAAAACCTTGGGCAAAAGTCATAAAAATTTTGAGAATCTCGTATTTTATAACAATTTCAGCCTCCATTTTCTATTGACTCAATTCCTAGGGCAGTTCTTTCCATGGTTTTCATTCGGTTGAAAGTTGTTGGACTATAAATTAGATTACCTATCTGCATGACATAATACGTCAAAAGTCAGATCTACCCTCTTTAAAATGCAAATCTGAGAGTTTTAGCTCGTTCTTTTTTTATTTTTTTAAGATACATCTTAATATAATCTTAATCTTTTATACGATGGTCATCAATAAATAGTGAGAGTTATTTAACATTTTCAGACATAACCGGTGTGTGTTGCAATAAAATCAGTTACAAAAAACTGTCTGTATAACCTAGACCATAGTTATGTGTAACATGGTCATTAATTGCTGTTTTGGTAAACACAGAAGTCAAATTATTGTTAATTTTGTTTTTTTGCTTTTTTGACAACACTTATATTATCTAAAGGTATTCTTTCTTCCCAATATTTACCACATTATACAAAGTTTGAAACTCATTAAAATAGTTAATCAACATGTTACATATTATTTTTAAAAAGTGGTGGATTTCAAGAATATCAAAGAAATACACTAGCATTTTGATATCACGAAACAACGATTTGGCTTGAATATCGAATAAATCAATTAAATTGTAAATATGGCAACCTATGAAAATCTGTTTGACAGAATCGATATTCAGTGTATTTCAATGCCTACGATCGCACATATTTGTTATTACCGCCTCAGCATACGGTCGCACTTATAAACTAACAGTCGCACTTATTTGTTTTTGCTGCATTAGTTTACGGCCTCACTTATTTGTTAGAGACCGGTAGCTAATTATCGAACTTCATCGTTATTGGCTAGCAACATGTTTTCCATTGCAACTTAATCAAGTTACTATTTAATGAAGTTTATTCATTACAATTTATATCGATATTTGTTTTCTTTAAATCAAAAATTTATTTTGATATAAGGAATAAAACAAGATAAGAAATAACAAGGACTTCTTGGTATCAAATTAATGTATATCTTAATAGTTCATTTCTTTTATCAGTTAATAAATAATATATTGTAAAAATAAAATTATATCGATTTTAGAAAATTTTATAAATTTTAGATACAAATTTGCTAAATAAATAGTAACACAAATCACCTATCTCTATTATACTTGTCAAACGTTCATAAAACGTCATTAACACACACGACCCGCGTCTTCCGAAAATGTGTCTTCGGGACGTAAAAATGACGTCATAAAATTAACCAGACGACATGGTTTATCAGGCATTTCGCAGAAATTAATATACAATGTTTTTTTTTAATTTGGTCGTTAAATCATTAAAAAAAAACAACTTTTGGTTCCCACCTAATAACCATTATCAAAGGACGTCAAAAATCACTGAAGACACGTTTTCCTCAGACGTGGCTCGTATCAGTGTTCAAAGAAAGCACAGTTTGCACATATTCTGTGCCCAAGGTTATAAAACTGAGCATGGAAACCAGTCTCAAATCTCAAGCATCTGATAGGCTGAAATGGCGACTGGTCGCCATTTCAGCCAATCAGATGCTTGAGATTTGAGACTGGTTTCCATGCTCAGTTTTATAACCTTCAGCATTGAAAACACATGTATAATTACTAAGCAAATGAAACTATAAACTTAAACACAAGCGCATACATTCTACAACATACACGATAGTTGAATTAGTGGTTTGCCGCACGCATTTGAAACTGTGGTTGGTCCGTGTTAAAATAATCGGAATTTTGTTCCAAATACATACATAATTATATTTTATTATTATTGTTCTTTATTAAATCGTTCCAAATATGTAGATTTATTTTTATTATTATTTGTCATTTACTAAATCGTAGTCTGCTTAACGAATTTAAAATGAGATTTGGTGAGGAAAATTCCGACTGGTTCCAGTAACAGTTGTGTGTATACTTGTAACAGTGACGCTTTGACTGTAACTCATTTCGCAGAGTGAGCAAATCGACTAAATTTCAACTCTGGCGATGAAATTAACATTTACACTTTATATCATCATTACAACAATATAAACATATATACTAACAATCATTAAGCTAATTTGTAAACATATCTTCACGGTTCCTCCAGACACACTTTGAATACACGAAGCGTAAGGTTTAGTCACAGTACACACTTTTCTAAAGTGCGCCATAAGATTTGGATCACTAAAGCTGTACCACTTGGTCTCCGTCTCGGTCTTAATGTAACAGTCTCCAAGTATTTGCCAACTTACTAGACCACTATTTAAAACCTTTTCTACTGTACAATCACAGGGTATTCTATTGGATGTTACATAAACTTCTTGGAAAGTGCATTCTTCAACTTTGAGAATAAATGAAATATCAGTAAGGTCATTATTGTGTAAGTTAAGTATCACTCCCTTTTCAAGGTTTTCAAATGCTTTAGGATCTATATTTGTTATCTTGTTCCACATTAGTTTTATTTGGGACAGTTTTGTAAGACCATCAAAGAAGTTTCTATCTATTTTTGCTATGACATTGTCAGTGGCATCTAAATAATACAAATTCTCAAGTCTACGCAGCACTTTCACTGGCAATTTTTCTAAATTTAACGTTCGTATAAATAACACTTCCAGAGAATCTTCGATTCCTGTAAACATTCCTTCATCGTCAAACTTCAATCTCGGATTGTCGTCTAAATGTAGCTCTTTCAGTTTATATTCGCCAACAAATGAACCATTTTCAATGGTTGATAAACTCGTCTTTGGCAAACTTAGTCTTTTTAACTGTTTCAGGTTCTGTAGAACAGACGATGGCACTCTATATAATGGATTTTGGTAAAAGTTAATTTCTTCAATGGAATCACTAAAATCGGCAAATGCTCCTAGTTCTATGCTGTCAGCGGTAATTTCATTAACGCCGACTAAAAGTTTCTTCATTTTAGTTAAACCAACAAAAGAATTATTTTTTAAGGTCATAAGTTCGTTGGAGTAAAGTTTTAACCCTCGGAGGTTTTTAAGTTTCAGTAGTTCTGTGGGAAACTCAGACAGGAAGTTATAAGAAAGATCTAACTGCTCCAAGTTTTCAATGCCCGTAAAAGCGCCATCTTCCAGTCCCGTCATTTGCAAAGCTTGTAATGTTAAAAGGGAAAGCGATGTTAGATTTAGGTCCGCAAAAAGTCCAGAAGGAAATATTTCATATTTGTCGGTTAGCCTATTATATCCCATATCCAATGCTTTCAAATTATACATTCCTTGTAAAAAGTTTAAACCTTTGTTGATCTTAATTCTAGCACTGTCCAAGTCCAAAATTTCGATTACTTCGCGAATTTCATGAAAAGCGTCATCTGGTATCTTTTTCATTGGGTTTCTTTTCAGAACCACCTCTTTTACTGATATATTTGTGAAAGTTTCTTTGTCAATTTCCGAGATGTTGTTGTTATCCAGTAATAACCTGTGGAATGGTTGACCCCTCAGAGAAGATAAGTCTGGAATTCGTGTCAAACCACGATGAGAACAATTGACGACTCTCACATTCGTCCATTGATCTAGCCACCAGTCGGTTCCGTCAGAGCATGCGCAAAAGGACTTCATTCCCGGACATGTGAACTTGGAGGTTACACTTAATGCTGAACTGATCCAAAGAAGAGCCTTCAAGGTTAGCATTATTCTCGTCTAGATCACGACGGAACTGTAAAATAGATAAGAAAGACGTAAGAGTTGCTTGCATGAACATTCTACAGCTTTATAGATTAAAATTGCTCTTTGTCGGTTTCGTTTGTATTGTTGCAAGTATTAGCGATGCAGGGTTACCAGGTATGTTTTCAGTTTCTCGTATGTTTAGATTTCAATCACTGCAGTTAAGTACATGTAATGAATTGTTCAAGAATAAATGCATCCTATAAATTAAGGTAAATCTCCAGCCAAAACACACACGCAGTAGAAAACATTGAACAAATAAATCCTGCAGAACCGTAACTATAGGCTAGTGGGGTTAGTCAAGACCCTGACTGCAACAGTTCTAGTAATGTTAAACACAAAAGGCTTCCAATCTACAACTTTTTTTCTGAGGTATTTCTCAACTCCCATGCGATAAAAAACTATATTCATTCGTTTGACCTTTGAACAAAAATATTGGTTTCTCGGTAATCGAGCTTTCGCGGAAGTTCCTAATATATTGCTATATATGTAGATGTGTAGAGGTTAGCCTGGATTCCAACCGATTAAGTATTTTTTCTTTTTTGTTCTCTGACTATTAAACAACTATTTTCTTCAGCCAGACCACATCCATGATAATACAGACATCTCTTGCAATGCAGTACGATAAAAATAGACTGGCTACAATAAAAAAATTTTAATGTTGTATAATTAAAATAATAAAAAAATCAAACTTATTTTCAGACCAGTGGCTAGTCTACGCAGAAGTATGCTCGTTATACTTGAAATGAGCATATGTTTTGGGTGGCATAGAAAGGTTTACCAACATTTCTTATGTTCATCAAATACAAAATAAAATATTAACTGCAGTATTCTGATCATCAGCCTTTTATAATGAAAACGTTTCTTATCATACTTCCCATTTGCTTTCATAGCAATAAGTGAATCAGTAAGGTGGTCTGCTACGGTCATAACTTTTATGTTTAGCGTGATACAACTTAAGGTCTCATCATAATTTTATCGTAATATTTCATCCTAAGACATAAAGCTCTAGTTTTCCGTCACAACAGGATTACAATGTCAATGATGAAAGCACAATTTTGACACAAAGTGTAGTTTGAGTAATAAATTAGCCAAGCTAACAGATAAAAGAAATGAAAAAAGTAGGCAGCGTTTTTGTGTCAACATTTATTTATGTCATGTTATAATGTTCGTCTTTGATATATTTAAGATGCAGGAAAAAAGAACCTTTAATAATAAATACATTATTATAAAAGTTTACACCATACTTTGTATTTATCGTATTCATTTTTAACCTGAGATATTCTTTTCAAATTGGTAAAGTTTAGTTGCTCTACAGCATTCATAATGCGCTATATAAAAGATATCTCGTTGCTTAAAATATTATATTGATTATATAGATAAAACGGGAAAATATACAAAAATAAAGTAATTTAGCAAGTCATTTGCGTATTAAAAATTACTTTAAAAATACTTTAAAAACTTAATACATTTGAAAACTGGATTAACAAGCGTTGAGAAAAATAGTTAAAACAACACTAGGATACGTGGTCTCAATCTGATTTAAGTAGAGAAGTTGGTCCACATTGAATCATTATTTACAAAAAGTTCCGAACATAAGCAATATTGAGAAACTTTGTTATTTCTTACGCATAAGACGTTTTTGATGATTCATCAACCTTTTACTCCATATATACGATTTTAACGTGTGCGCGACCAGTGTAGATCCAGATCATTTCTTGGTGTCTTATAATGTTTGCATTTTGGTCTGAAAAATCCTCATGAATCTAAAATCGAACAGGATAAACTCTGATCGGACGGCACAGATGCACCGGCTGATTTGGATCTGCACTGTACACGTTAGATAAAACGCGTATGTATTAAGGTAAGAATAAGTTAACTCATTGAGCGTAATTGATATAAAATACTTAAGTTAAATCATATACCCATCGATGTACTTGCAAATGTCGCAACATTTGAGTTAATATTCATTTCAGATAAATTTCCGGCCATTTTGAAATTGCTCAGGTTATACATTTCTTAATAAACAATTCGGAACTTATTTGGACAGATGATATTACAGTGCGAACATTCATGGTTTTTAGAAATAATGTGGAAAGGCTAACCAGTGCCCAAGGTTATAAAGCTGAGCATGGAAACCAGTCTCAAATCTCAAGCATCTGATTGGCTGAAATGGCGACTGGTCGCCATTTCAGCCAATCAGATGCTTGAGATTTGAGACTGGTTTCCAAACTCAGCTTTATAACCTTCAACCCAGTTTTTATTCGATTCAACAATTACCGAATACACTTAAATATACAGGCTATATAAGAGAAAAAATATCTGGCGAAGTCAATTAGACATTCTCAAATTTAAATTGAAATGTATGACATTAGTGATTAATGTTTAGCGGAAAATCATGCTGTTTGATACGCATGTTAAAGAATTTTATGAAATTACACCTCATTAGATTTTAAAAGAAGGTTAAAACAATATTCATAACTATTTGGTTTGACGTCATGCGAAACATAAACGCGGAATATTTTAATTAATATTTTAAAGTATTATTGATGAAATATGATCACTTATTTGTTCATGTATATTTATATCTTTATAATACAAATAAGAAATTCCATATGACTGCCTAAATGTGTACTTGATTATTTCCCATTCTTACGTGACATGTACTAAAAATCGAACAAGAATTTCTAAAATAAAATAAAAAACGAAAAAAGAGAAAAAAATGTTTACCACTCTGTTGTAATTTAAATAATAATAATAATACTAACAATAATAATAATAATAATAATAATAATAATAATAATAATAAGTAATAATAATAATAATAATAATAATAATAATAATAATAATAATAACGACGACGATGATGATGATGATGATGACGCCGACGACGACGACGACGTTCCAACTCAAATTTTTAATAAAAAAACATTCGTTTTTAATTTAGATACTGTAACGTAGCTTAATTTTGCACTGAAATAATAGAAGTATCAAATCTACACGTTTTAAATGTACGTACGACTTAATATAATTCCATCTTATTGCCCAAATTGATACATGTTTTTCTTTGCTGATGTATCCTACATATTCCTAATAAATATAAACGTCTTAATGGTGATGATATAACATTATTTACCTGCTTTTACACTGTACTATCCACATTAAAACAAAATGTGTAAATGGATTTAAATTACGACTTTACGTTTTTATAAACTGTGAAATCTGGGTTGAAGGTTATGAAACTGAGTTTGGAAACCAGTCTCAAATCTCAAGCATCTGATTGGCTGAAATGGCGACTGGTCGCCATTTCAGCCAATCAGATGCTTGAGATTTGAGACTGGTTTCCATGCTCAGTTTTATAACCTTGAGCACTATCTTTTTCCCTTTGACAAAAAATAACGGTAAGGCTAATGTAAACTTTTAATGAATCTGAAATAAAACGACATTAGAAGGTCTTTAAGCCTTTGGTATTTAAGTAATTTTTGATAAGTATACTTTTGAATGTCCTTATGTTTTGAAAACCCTTTGTTAGTATCGGTTTCTTATCGCCTTATGACAGCTTGAAGCACCTGTCAAATTTATGAATGGGCTCTCGACCCAGATTGACCTTCGGAAACCAAATGATTAATGAGATGCTAAAGTTTGAATATATACTAGTTGTTTATTCAAGGTCGTGTCCTTTGCACAAAAACTGAAAAAGTTAAACACATGTACGTATATAAGGCTTCATAAGATTGATATTGTTTAAATACTGAAAATAAAGGTAGCCGGCCAAAGTTTTAAGATATGTGGCATAGATTACTCTGTAATATTCCTTGATTAATATCATAAATGCCGTAATTGACTAAATTCCTGCAATAAATAATATAATTTTATGTAAGCCCAAAGTTAATTGCAACTTCACTGAACTAGCAGAAATGAATTCGAGAAGTCGGTGTAAAAGAAATAAGAAAATACCAGTAGTACATAGCATGCATCTATTGAAGGACTTCAAAAGTAAAGGACCGTCTGAGAATATAATTTGCGTTAACTGATTCCAATACAAAGCTTATTTTTATGGTAATACACCCATTCTTTCATTCAGTCACTTTAGTTTTCTTTTCTTTCAAATTATTCGCAAAATCTTGATATCCGACGACTGTAAATTGCAAATATCAGCCTAAATTTTCTAATCTCTGACATGCCGATATGTTTACCTAGGTACTTTTTCAATAAAATCATTAGTTCGCTAAATGCAGGGTCTTTTTTAGATTGATAGACCCTGCTAAATGGAAACAACTTTTGGATGTAATTGGCAATCTATTCAAATCATTTTTCCCAGAAAATCAGCTTGTTCGTGTCGGGGTTTTAATATAGGAATATTTGGTATTGTAAAACCCAGTTTATTTCATTTACATGTATTTCCAAGTGTTTATTGGCAAACGACAGAAAATTATTCATTTATTTCAACTTTGTGGTATCGACAGTATCGTGGTTCCCTAATACTGGCAATGAACACTCACTATCGTGTCAACCAACTTTGGTTTTAAAACCCAAAAAGGAAACCCAGTGTGTAACGTACCTAGGTGTTCAGCACCATTTTGTGGTGACACCATAACTTACGCCCTGCAAATATTCTCATGTGTACATAAGTTGGCACTCAGTTGCGCAACCACTGCCATTTTAAATCAATTTGGAATTATAAATACTATCACTGAACTGGAAGGAAGTGTACAAATGCACAAGCGGTGAATTTTCAAAGTAAATACTGAGCGCATTGACTGAAAAAATATTAAATCCATGATCCATTTGTATTTTCATTAATGTGTTTCATGTGGGAAAACTTCGTTTACATGCGACCACTTCATGCTTGAATTACATGTTATTTTTCTATTTATCAGTAGTGACACATACTAAAGCATGAGGATGATCTACCAAAAACTAAAACTGATAACTCTGGTGAAGAAAATTTACAAACTGATACAGTAATTTTCTACGGATATTAGCATACCGTTAAATAAACGAAACATCCCACTATATATTGTTCACGGTGAGATAATTAAAGGCATCGGTTACTGTTTACTATTTAACTTTATCATCTACTACTTATATTATTACCCAGATGAGCAATATCATTACGCAGGAACCAAATCGCAGTTTTCAGTTAGACATTAAGATATTAACTGATAAGAAATCAAACATTAAGCATGCAATTTTGTTGAGAAAATTGTTCGTTAATGCGATAATGCGAGGACGTCCTGCAGTTAGTGTTAGCTGGAAACATTAAGGTTAATGTTGCACCCCGGTTCGCTTTGCCATCAGATTATGAGGGTGATACTGGCATTCTCAAAGATAAACAGCGTGTTTTCTTGCACGAATTCTGAAAATATGTTAAGTATAAATACAGAACGAAATTATATTTCTTAAGAAACAAACTTATGTTATGTGATCCAGTATGTTGGATATAATCTGGATTGGGATGAGAAACATGTTTGCAAATATCACAGAATTGACCTTCGATGTTAATACTCTGATCACTCTACGACGTCAGACTATCCGTCCGAAAAAAAAAACTTCATTGTTTTTTGTTGCACGCTATTCCTTGAACTGCTGAGCTGAGAAAATTCTTTGGCTATCCGTTAACAAATAAGCACACGTTTGTTGTTTACACCAGTTAAATATAGGATGTGCTTTTCCTTAAGAGGGATACAACTTTGTTCTGTTTATGTCTGGTTTCTTTTACCATGTTTACCTTATCAATAAATCGAAGGGATATAAAATTTGCCTTGCGCATACGTCTTTTTATACTCCATTTCAATTTAAATACTTTGTTGAAAGTATTTTAATAGGTAAAATTCCGTTTTCCCCTTTCATTTATCAGTCAAGAAGGCAGAGTCGTATAATACCCCTATTTTGATTCCAATATAATTTTACATTAGTGTCCATAAATTGAGTAGCTTGGCCCTTTTGTAATCAATAGTTTCTGCATTTGTAAACATTGTTTGGTTTTCTGGTGTTTTTTTCAAGTTACAAAACCTTCTTAAAAGATATTTTGCAAGAGGGATCAATGTCTTTGGTAAATGAAACTAGAAAAAGTGAAAAATGGACACCAGAAATAGCCACAATCTGATGCACAGCCTTGCCTCACAGAGGATAATAGGTCGTGGGCTTTAATAAATTAGTTGGAAACAACATCATAAGCGGTGGTGATTTAAACAATGCTCATGGCTGAACCACTCTTTCTTATTCCTGCTTATGGAGAAACAGGTATAAATTGCCTTAGTGAATTTACTCCAACCCATTCATTATTTGATAATGAGTCATTTTACTGTGGTTTGAAAAGCGACGTGTGTACATGTATATATAGGGAAGGTAAACTTGACAAAAATTGTATTTGTTCATTTCAGTTATCATTCCTCAATTTTAAGAATTTAAATTTGTTTTTTTATCAAATAATCCTGAAAAATCATAATTGCCTAAAATGTTTTTTTAATACACGGCAATATGTGTTGCTTTGTTTTCCCACACAAGTAAAGACATCCAATTTTAAATTATGTAACTACAATATCCTAAGCATAGTGTAATAAGTCACATATCAGGGCATAATCATATTCAGAAATGACTTACTAAAGCAAAGGTAGATACAAACCAGAGAGAGAGAGAGAGAGAGAGAGAGAGAGAGAGAGAGAGAGAGAGAGAGAGAGAGAGAGAGAGAGAGAGAGAGAGAGAGAGAGGGAGAGAGAGAGAGAGAGAAACCTTATTTTCCTGTAGTTCATTAACCATTCCCCTCCCTTTATCCTATATCAATTACGCTTCATAGGACACAATTCCCAATTTCCCAGGTTGAAATACAGGAGTTTTATAACAGTATTTAGAGCACTAATGACGCACACCGAAGGCAAATCTTGTATTTGTATAAAGTATCCTCTTGACATTCAATGATCATTGGTAAAAAATAAAAAGAATAAAACTCTTTGAGAAAAACCATGCCTCTCTGTTTCCAAAACATATAGATGTTATCACAGGACGTTTCTGAGTTTAAAACTGTATATGTTTTATTTTATTTGTATAAAGACAGAAGGTCAGGAGCAGATTGATATAAAGTTTTTGCTGAAGTACTTCAGTTCGCAAATGGTAATCTGAACAATCATCTCGAAAATATTCACAAATGAGTATGAATGTGTTAAAATTACGCATTTTGAGTCATAGCACAATCTTTAAACACCGTTGTTCTGAATAATGTAATTAATTCCGAAAGAAGTGCATAAAAAGTATAGTAAAATTTTAAATCGGAAATGAAACGTTATGATCACAAAATTAAACTTGATGAATTGCTATATTTTGTTATACATCTATTATTTATATTTTTAATGAAACAATGCTGAATAATTTAAGAGTACTATTCTTAAGAAAGTAAAAAGGAAAACAGTAACTTACCGGAAATTTGTCTCATCGTTTTAACGTTCAGGTACTCCTATACATGTTTAAAATAGTTTCCTTGTTGGTTGGTGCCATGTTTCCTGAAATGAAAATGAAATGTGAAATTCTGGCTATGTTTGTCTTTCAGTGTTGCATTTGAAAACTGATATAAGCATCTGAGCTCTAGAGAAATGTTTTGCGTTTCGTTGTGTTAATTTCTGCATAATGTATTATTTATGTTTAAGCTCAACAGAACCAATGCAGCTTTTAAAACTGATAAAGCATTTAGCAGAAGAGGATTTGCGTGTCATAAAGAAATAATGCTACAAAATTCTGTACTGTTAACTTGTTATTGTAGATTACATATGTGGTGGTTGTCTTATATAATGGTCTCAAGTTTTCATAAGTTTGGAAATTAAAAAACAATCTGAAACAAATGGTGTTCTACTATTCCTGCATTTTGGTAATATGCATTGTCAGGATTCTATACAAGCACTTATAATTACATTTACCTACTTTACATATAATAGCAATACTGTATATCACACTTTGTAGCCTTAAAAGTTTACACGTCCTTCGGTTAAAAAAAGCAATGTCAAACACAATTCCTCATAAAAATACATCAAAAAGGCAAAAATGTAATCAAAATACCATATGTAATCATCCAGTCACTTCAAAACATAACTGCGGTAAATTCATCTTCAATGTTAAATCCATTTAACATTTTGAAACACATAATAAACGGTAATAAATACAAGTTAATGACATCGGCCCACATACTTAGATGAAGCACAATAAAAGTAGAGTGCATAGGTAGCATCGCATTTCACCATGTTAGGGTTAATGTCAATAAAACGAAAATATGACAAATATGTCGTATATACAAAGCTACCTGAAGCATGTGCATTTTTATTAATTGCATTTATTGTTATATGGTAATAGCAAATTTGTGTTTAACAGATTCCTGTCTTCAACTTTTTTTTGGATTGTTATGGTTTTTGTTATACGAGCTAGGATGCAATGGCGTTTAAAGTTTCTAATTTACTTTTCACATTAGTTTATCATTTACAGAAGAAAGATAATTAACGTCAACAGTTGCAGTTTTTTTCAATTATTTGTCAACTTAGGTTTTATTTTGAAAGAATATTATGTGACATATTTATAAAAAAATGATAGCATTACTATTAAATTTCTGCTAAATCTCTACTTTAAAAGTTTACTGCACTTTCAAAAAAATTACTTAGGCTCTCATCAAAAACTAATAAGTTGTACTATGGGGAAAATTTTCATCCAGATGAAAATTCCTTTCAGATTCAGTTTTTAAGGATTTTTGTTTTAACCACATGACTCAAAATCCCTTGTTTTTTATATAAATGAGGCAATAGTTTTACGCTTTGAGATCAACCAGTAAGCACTCGTATGTTTTTTGTTGGTAATTCACTTTAAGAAGTGAATAAGCATAATTCAACTCGTCAAAAACTACTAAAATTTAGAGAGAAAGACTTTGGTTTATTAAATGTATATATTTTATTTATATATTACACGATTTCTGTTAAACACTTTGCAATGTGACCTTAGACACAACACAGGTCCTTTTTACTATAAACGCGCACAAAAAGTTTATATACACGTAGAATAAGCCTGGCTGATGTTTTACGCGCCAAAAAAAGAAATTATCACGTGGTTGCACACCCGATAAGAATTCCCGTTGAAAAGGTGTTATACGCTGTTATTTATGTTGATTTTATCTTAATGTCTATTTCAAATTTATACCAAAGGCATAATTTATAGAATTTTTATTAATTTATTTATATTTTAAATGAAAACAATAGTTCAATATTTTTAATGATGATGAACATAGATGATAAACCACGATTGTCCATTTTAACTGGAGTTTTCAAACGAAACATATTCGTCTATATGTAATATGAAAAGATAGGCAATTGTCAAGTTTAATATCGATTTATATGGCAGATCAATAAATTTAATATAAAATGATCAGGAATTTCGTATTCTTTATATCCATTGAAAATTGACAATACAGATGAATAGTGATTCGGACACGATGTGTAGAACCACTTGTATATTGGAAGTATATAAGTCCTGTAAGTATAATCCCATACCGTCTATTTTTGCAGAACCATATAAAACTTGGCCTGCGGTACAAGCAGCAGACGACTAATGAAGTAAAGAAAAAGCCAAAAAGCCAACAATTTTATTGCAAGCTTATATGATTGATAAGGTAATAGAAGCAATACTGACAAATGATCAAAACAAACAATTATGTGGAGTAACAAACATAACAGAGACAAAGACAACATCTTTTTTCTTCTTGGCCCAAGATCATAAAACTAAAACTGGACCAGTCGCCATTTCAGCCAATCAGATGCTTGAGATTTGAGATTGGTCTCCTAACTCGGGTTTATGATCTTGGGCCCTTGTCAGGGAGAAGCGAGGAAATACATGCTTTTGTAACTTAACCGTTTACAAAAGAAACAATTCGCAAATAAATCTTCTGTATCTTAAATATTTTCCTTAAAATTTTAGAAATTTAATGGAACTTGTTGATACCGTGGTGAGTGGTCAAAAAACAGCTATCATATAACAATATCTCACATAGCCCTTTGTGTCTGTGCCTGTAGAACTGCGTGGGCAGTAACATGCATGTCCATTACTGCACATGAACATGTTGAATCAAACTGAGCCTGCAATATTTTAATATTTTTCTTCTTTGATGGCTTTAAAGGTTCCATTTTCATCTTTATATTAATATAGAATGTCAAACAGTGCGGGGTAGAATTTGTTGTCAGTTTCTTCTGTTTAATCTAATTAGTTTGTTTTTGTATGAAACACCAGAACGTTGAAATAGCATAACTCCGTTAATTATTCCACAAATTTACAAGTAATTGAAAATATCCATCTAGTAACAGGGCATGAAAAGCAGATGGCCGAAATGATGAAGCGTTTTATTGCAATCATAAATTTACCTGTAATAAAGCATTCCAGACTCATTATTCCGCAGAGTATAAATTATATTCCTTGGAAACCAAAGTTGAGCATGAATTACAAGAAATAACATGAAGACAGTCAGCTTCGCTTTGGATCAATATAGCTTTTAGCCATTATGACATTTTGTAAGGATATTGGCATAACAGACGCCAATATCTCCGGAAAATGATCAGTTCAGCGAAAATTTGCAATCTTACGTAATCTTGGTTATTTACTTAAACTGCAAATAAGATTTAAATTGCATCTAATTTTGTTACAGTTATCAATTTGTTTGACGCCAGAAAACGTTTAACTTCTTCATTTTACCTCACTTTTTAGGAATATATTAGGCACAACTATCTCAAATATAACAACGAGTCAAGCTGAGTTACCCTTTCGCGATACTCTCTGCTATTATAAAAAGCAGCTTCAAACATATATATGCAGAAGTGTATGCATTTTATTTGACGGATTTTCTTATGCCGTTTTTCCTCAGCGTACAAACCAAAATTTAAGGTTTGTGACATCATACGTCCAACATATTCTAATAAAACAAAACAACTAAAAACAAAACAACAACACCGACAAAACTCAACAAAAACAGCATAGCAAAACACATATAGAACTAATAAATAAACACGCACTAAAAAGCCCCAAAATATCTTAATATCTCTAGCTTACATTTGATGTGTTGATCTAAGGAATCGGAGGATGCCTTATATTGGCCCGAGAATTTGCGTGAGTTACTTTTATATGATTTTCATGATAAAAGTCAGATGACATTATTCCCGAAATCACAATGAAAACCTATTGTCCTTGTGAGGGGTTCGAACCCTTGGTTGACAGTCTGAATATTTCCAACGGATTGCCTCTTATTTACTCAGCAATAACCAAAATTGTTGTCAGTTTATTAAACAGAGTCCAAGACTGCTGATGCAGCGAAAATGATAATTATATTTCTCATTTTGATCTCTGGTGGCTCTTACGTCTATTAAAGATCTTAATCTTTAAAGCAAACTCATATGAGATTATTCATTTTTACATAAATTCTGCTTCCGATACAATCCATTATATTCCTGTTGTCTTGTGGCAAGAGATAATATTTGATCAGACGTCTGGACTTAATGCTAATCAAGCGCTATCTGACCCGCACTACATTCATGAGCAAGATTTAGGTTGTTTGTCAAATCTGGTATGTAAGACAGATATCCAGTAGAGTCCAAGAAACTTAAGTACGAAGGGAAGAAAGGAAAGAAACTTCACAAATATTTATGTACTACGAAGTTTAATTTGATAGATTGTATGACTGTATCTTTACTGTGGTTTTACTTAGATTTTGTGGTGAGAGAAGGGGTAACCTTGCACTTACTCCACTGAGTTCATGCAAGGAAACAACGTGTACAGTAGAAACATACATGTATTTTTTTTAAATAGAAGAGAACGTTGAAAGCCAAACGTATACGACAAATATGCTCGATTTGACTGAGCCTGCTCATGGGCAGTAATGGAAAATGCACATTACTTCTCACGCCGCCTAGCCCCGGTTTGAGCCAACTCAGTATTTAGATTCAATTTAGATAATAAGGGAAACAAAAGGCAACTAATTAAAAAACTTATTAAAACTTTTTCCTTTGTGTAACAGTGCAGTTTATACATAATTGTTTTTAAATGCTTTTTCTCCAACGATTTCGTTTTACGATAAATTCTGAGTAATTGTAGCTAAATTGTCTTTTTTCTCGACAAAATCAACATTCTGTTAATGCTATAATGTAAACTCGTAAATATGGATAATTGGCATGAAAAAATAAGCACAGCCAGCTACGTTAAACAAACATCTGTCAATATTACCCGTCAAGATGTATTACTACTGCTTCCGCAACATGGGAACAAAATAGCGAGGTTTTAAATACCGCAAAGTATTATAATCATTAAAAATGTGCCGTATTGAGAGACGTACATAAGAGTATAAAGGATATGAGTATATTCTCCATTTCCCTGAGTTTCTTTGTCACTATGTTTTCGTTTTTAGAAAACAGCCTTTGAGTATGAGTTTGAGTGCATTCTGATCAGGATCTACATGTTCGCCTATAGATTCATTATGTTATTTTTTACCAAGAAGCGACCGGTGTAGATACATATCAGATGACATGGATTTGCCAGCTGATCTGGATCTACACTGCTCGCACATGTGAAAAAACTGTGTGGTTCATTAATTAATTTCAACATTCTGTGAACCGTTTATAATCTTTGTTGAGTTTCCTGATTCTTGAGAAATCCAATGTTTTACACAGATGCTATACACTTGTTAGTCAGAATGAATTTAACATCAAAATTGTCTTACTATTCTAAATTTTCGAAAGCAGCAGAGTTAATTTCCACTACTTATCAGGTCAATTATGGTTGATAACACTACATTTGCAACATATAAAACAAATTACACAATTTTCACACCGCGGTATTAAGCTCACTTTTTGATTTTGAAATATTTTGGTATTGATAGATTTAGTATGTTTAAAGTCTTCCAATTATTTTCATTTCAAGATTTAATCTCAGTGTTATATATTTGATTCCATGGTAACTAAATCATCCCAACGGACAATTGCATTGCAATCCTTAATGAGCTGCCGAAAATCCTAGACTGTGCCGTCTACCTCACAAGACCTATATTTATTGTTTACTAACTAACATAACAATAAAACTTACATACTCATACTTTATTTAATTATATCGTTGTCTTCTATCAAATAACTTGATATTGTGAAACTACATATTTACTTATGATATTATAGCCAGACGTCCTTATCTTTTCTAGCTGATTTTAACACCAACTATGTCTTGCAGTCTTTTAAAGCTTAATGTGTTGTTCTATATCGATCAAACGTTTCACAGAACACCCAGCCAGCAAGCTTATCAGGGTTTTTGTTACACGTTTACTTGTTTGCACTCACTTATTTTAAGTTGTCGGTATCACAACTGACAGATGATGAAATAGCTGTGTTTAACAACTGCATTTCGAATGAAATTTGTGAATTGATTTTGCCGATTCAGCAGTTTTTGGTGGTCTATTATTTTTACTAAGTGACTGTATAATGGCAGTTATTTCACGTTAAGCACCCAATTAGCAGAAGATCGCTCTTAGACAGATAAGTGTGTTTGTTTTATTTCATACATAGTGATTGCTTAAAATTTCATAAGACAAATGGCTTACCATTAACTTCTTTGAAACAGGATATGCATTTTAACATAACAGGCAAAATTCTAAAAGGTTTAGATAGCCACAAATCCATAGAAATAAGACGGCATTGCCTAGTCAAAATGCAAATAACAGACACTTCATACCACCCTTTTTTCTCAAAAGGATCGTTCAAGTAGGCATATTTACTGCCACCCACAATAACTGACATTCTGCATCGTTTGAAATAAGCATATTACCGTCAAGGGAGTGAATTTAAACTGGGCCCAAGATCATAATACTAAGATTTGAGAGCAGTCTCAAATCTCAAGGATCTGATTGGCTGAAATGGCTACTGATCGCCATTTCAGCCAATCAGATGCTTGAGATTTGAGACTGATCTCCAGATTTAGTTTTATGATCTTTGGCACTGATAACTACACTGACGTGAAGTACGGGGCACTGACGTGAAGTACGGGAAGACTTTTTAAACCCGCCACGCAGCGCTTAACATCTGCTGCAGAGATATATGATATCTCTCGCAAATATTTACAACGGTGCTATGTTGCAGCTAAATAATGACAATAATCCAATTCCGTCATCTGAAAACATCTTTTTCAAGGACATTTAACTCATTACATATTCCGTTGTTCGTGGAATGGTGATAATCTTACAGTTCTACGATCACAGACATATGTGACTATATGATTAATAAAGCGCATGCGTTCGCATTATGAGTATACTGACCTGTATACAATTCATGCAACGAAATGTGATACAACATACTTTAGTTTGAAAATGAAATTTCATTTTTTTCAGATTCAAGCCAAACAAATTCCTTTGTTTTGATTTGTGAGACTGAAGATATTTTGTCCAGATTTTAGGTAGCAGGTGTAAAACCAGTGTTGTATATCTTTGTTTTTTTTTCTCTTCATTACCTCCGCAGTTTGAAATCTGCAGTTGTTGCATTTTGCGGTAGTAAATTAGTTAGATAAAAGCATTTTATTTCAAATAAACATTCCAGAGAAATTTAGAGACAGGCTTCTCTAAAATATGGTGAGTTCCTATCACTGAGCATGCATCTTAATTTTCAGTATAACTTACAGG
Organism: Corbicula japonica; assembly: GCA_038501625.1. Lineage (NCBI taxonomy): Eukaryota > Metazoa > Mollusca > Bivalvia > Venerida > Cyrenidae > Corbicula > Corbicula japonica. The sequence continues at coordinate 3,798,895 of JAZAYU010000001.1, read as the reverse complement.
GGCAGATTTTATGACGTCGTCATTGCTGTGACAAAGTTATATATCCTGTAAAAGATGCGCAGTGCCAACTGATGTGTACCTCATTAAGTTAATGAATAGCTGACTTTGTAAAAATAAAACTTCTCCGTCTTCGGGACGCAACATAAACCTAACACAATCGTATACGCCCTATTCTGTGCGAGGTGTATGCGCCTTGGTAACTGAAAGTGCGATTATTGAATTCAAATTAATCCTTTGAGTTAGTTTACGGTTCAACATGTCGAACAGAGGACACACGACAGAGCCTTTGAAGTTAAATGTTCACAATAACACTACCGCAAAATACTAGTAGGTTTATCAAAATGGCCAATAACTACGTAACTGATGCCTTTTTTTCTCAGGATTTGCACCCTTGCTTAAAATATATCGGCCGAAGTGCTTCTATATTCGTCAATTTAATAAAGATTTATGTACTGTAAAGGCTGATTTCGTTTTCAGATATTTGTACAAGCTCAATAATTTCTAGGTGGGTGTTGTCGGACCACTTGAGACTTGCAGAAGCTGTTTCCTGTGATCATAAATTATTACGATAACTCGAAGTTTACTGCGCTTTTAGTCCTCCTAAACATTCCAGTGAAAATGAAATTTCTTATTTCTGCAGGCACATTTATTTTTTCTTAACAGTTTATTTATTTTTTAAAGTGAAGTTGTGTTGCTAAGATATGCATAAGTCCCTTCATTTCTCCAGATATCACAGCAATTGCGAGATGCATAATACTACATGGACTGCATGAACGGATAAATCTGTCAAATTAAAACAGTTTACAATACCCTCATATATAAAGAAGAACCGTGGAACAAAGGCAAAATATGAAGCAGTATTACCTCAATATATTTCGAATAAAAAAAGAAAAACGACTTATATCTTGGCCCTCATTTTCGCGTTGCCTATAAGTCGCGAATTGTGACGATTATTTACAGAAAATTTTTCAAACATTGAATGTAAAGTACTAATGGAAAAAAGTATCTGTTCATCATCTTAAATTATCTTCAATTTAAAATTTATGGTGTAAATTATTTAATGGTTAATACGATTAATGTTTATAATAAATAAAACCCTGGCTAACCTGGTACGCTTCGCGAACGGTACTACGCCGCGATCACGGCATATGCAACGCTTTAACCGGTGTCAATGTAGGAGATTTTGTGGGGTAATGTAAGAAAATCGCAAAGTTTTTGGTTAAATATTTAAAAAATACTCAAACCAATAGGCCTGTACGGCTGTCAAATCATGACTATTTATGATTCTAGTATTCTCGGTGTCCAGAATACAGTAGTTTGCTCAATCATTCGTGAAAATGGACCTCTCTGTACTGCAAAAGTTTTTTTCTTGATCTAAACTAAAGTCTAGTAAAGAATTATAAAAAATGTTTGCACTGGAGGACACTGCAGTGTAAAGTTTGAGTGTGTTTTATCTATATTTTACTTGCTTCTTGCAAAAATTGAGAGGCCACGCACCGTACACCGGCACTTGATTTTTGCTACGCTGCGTATCACGGCATTTTATACAATGCTGGTATTAAAAATATTTTAGTTATCGAAATATCAAACTGCTTCTTCACATCAATATAGTTGTAGTTTGTTGTGTTGGTCTACATTGCAAAACAAAGTACTTAAAAATTCTTCCATCAACCATCAGGACCGGATTCAAAGGGTGTTATTTTGAGTTGCTCAAACCCCCTTTTTGCGCACCAATCATTTAGTTTTCATGGGGATTGTAAATTTGAAAGTTGGAGTTATCACATAACTACCCTAAAACTGACCCAAACGAACTTCTTGTGTGGAAATCTTTGATCCGACCCTGAACAAAGCTAGCTTCGCAATTAAGGAGTCCGCTACCAATGAAAACCCCAATCAATAATATGTGAAAGATTGGTGATTATGTTTACTTAATAACAATATTTAAATTTTCATGGGGATTATGGCCAGAAAGTTTGAATTATCACATAACTACCATAAGACTGACCCAATCGAATCCCTTTCTTTCATCCAACCCTGAACAAGGCTATCAGAGTATTGCACGCAAAACAGGGGTGAAACCCCAATCAATAATTTGTTAAAGATAGTTAATGTTTATTCCAAATAACTGACTTGACCTTTGACTTGTGATGAAAAATGAAATAATGTACATAATGCTGTAATCACTTTACATCAAATATGTATACCAAGTGTCATCACTGTATCTTGTTTACTTTACTTTATGAGTTATTGAAATATTAAGTTTTCTCTATTTTAATAACAGACACCTACCGCAAACCATTGGTAAAATAAAAGGCTGTGCATAATTTTCATTTTGCCATTTAAATGAATGATCTTGACTACTTATAAAGTTATAAAAGTATTTTTTCTTATTTATGTATGCCTGACCTTAGACCTTTGATGAAAAATGATCCTGCATATCATACAATTGGTACACAGATTAAAGTGATTACAGCATAATGTACAACATTTCATTTCTCACCACACATCAAAGGTCAAGTCAGTTACTTGCAATAAACATAATTAGCACAGTCACATTACGAACAAATACGTCAAACGTAGGCAAAATTGCAAAAGAAATGAAATTTTCAATACCAGTCACATTTAGTATAAACAACAACCTATCCAAAATTGGACAAAATCGGACAACGGATAATTCCTTAATTAGTATTTTAAAAATAAGATATATAACATAAATCAATGTCTTTTTGTAAAACTCTGCATTCTTTTCAATACGATTTTTCAAAATCTAGTCTTTAAACCGACTTCTATAAATGATTTTTTGTCAATAAACATTAAGTATGTTAAACATTAATATATTCGGTCATTTTACATGTTATAGACAAAGTTTGAAACAATGCTTAATGTTGATTTGCCCCACCCACACCCTACTGCTTCTTAACAAGAGGTAGATTTTTATGATTCAATTTAACTTTTATTGAAACAACTTCAGATAAATCTATCTTTCACAAATTATTTTGGGGGTTTTCATCGGTAGCGGACTCGGGTATTGCGTGAAATACTCTGCTAGCTTTGTTCATGGTCGGATCGGACTTCCACAAAAAAAGTTCGTTTGGGTTAGTCACGGGGTAGTTATGTGATAATTCCTACATTCTGGCCATAATTCACATTAAAATTAAATATTGATGCGCCAACAGGGGGTTTGAGCAACCCCAAAGAATGCCCTCCGGATCCGCTCCTGCTTGTTGATGGAAGAATTTTTAAGTATATCAAACTTTGTTTTGCAATGTACGCCATCACAACAAACTACAGCTCAATTAAATGTGAAGTAACAGTTAAAGATTTTGACAACCAAAGTAAAGTTTAATACCAGCATTGAATAAAATGCCGTGATACGCAGCGTAGCAAAAATCAAGTGCCGGTGTACGGTGCGTGGCCTCTCATTTTTTTGGCAAGAAGTAAGTAAAATATATACTGACCAAAAATGAAAACTTACCAGTTTTTAAATTAAAATATTTTGTTCAGTGATGCTATATTTAATTTTTCATTTAATTTGTGGTATTCGTACATATCTGGACATTTGATAAAGCGGGAAGATGTTGTTAGGTTTTCACAGGGCTCGACGTTATCTCCCTTCTTCTAAATCATGGTGAGATCGATAATTTTTAACATAGAAGTCTCAAACAGATAATTTGACTGTCAAATTTGAAAGTTTATGGCATGTACAGGAGGAAAAACACAATCCTTAAAGCCCACTGAAACAAAGAAATAAGATACAGTTACTTAAATATCCGATTTTGGAAATTACCTCCCTTTTAATAAAATACAGAACAAAATCCAACGCTTAATTTTCCACAACCACATATTCTTTATCTTGTTTCTTTTTTTAAAATCCGATAGATACTGGACCGACAACTACCAAGATGAACATATTGGTGATCAAATTCCTCCAGATACATGCATTTACTGGCATCATTAATGCAGTAGGAGTTTTCCATGTAATTTTTGTCAAGTTTTCATTTTGGCTCAGTATAGATAAAACACACACAAATTTTACACTGCGTTGTCTTCCAATACAGACAGTTTTTATGCAGTCATAATTCATCACTACACTTCATTTTAGCTCAAGAAAAATACATTTGAACAGGAAATTTACAACTTTTGCAGCACAAAGTGGTCCATTTTCACGAATGATTGAGCAAACTACTGTATTCTGAACAAAAACAAGACTGGAATCATAAATAGGCACGATTTGACAGCCGTACAGGCCTACTGGTTTGAGTATTATTTAAATATCTAACCAAAAACTTTGCGATTTTCTTACCTTACCCCACAAAATCTCCTACATTGACACCGGTTATGCCGGTTAAAAGCGTTGCATATGCCGTGATCGCGGCGTAGTGCCGTTCGCGAAGCGTACCAGGTTAGCCAGGGTGAATAACGTAAGTAGTAATGTTATTAATTTGTAGAGTAGTGATTTGGATGCGGTTTCTTTTTATCTGAGTTGGCCAAGATTGATTTTTAAGTTTAAAGATTTTTGTAATGCAAAAATATCCATTCAATCTCTGAAATTTATATCCATTTTATTTCACAAGCTTCTAACAGCAATTTAAACTAATTGCATTTTCACGCCTAGTTGTAAGAGATTCTTACATAATCGTTAATTTGTCATATAACGGAAGATGCAATTAAAAGAAAGACATGATATTGCATGTACTGGTGCAGCTTACTTCAGCTTACACTTTTTTGTAACATTTTAATTACAGGCTGTATAAACGAGAGTTTTACAGGCAGCTATTCTGTTAATTCTGTAGTTCTCTGCCACAATACCGCTGCTAGAAAACATTATGTAATGAGAAATATTCTTAAATGCATTATTTGATAAGCTCGTCACAGTTAGTTCTATTGTTGTTCTTCGATCATCCTGTATGTTTTTCTAATATCCTACTAAAATATTTACAATTTTACACATTCGAAAAGAGTAAAACAGTCTCGTTGTTTAAGCCCTAGTAGAACTCTTTATAAAACCTGATTAGATTTGCATATATCGGAAATGCATATCAAGAAAAAGCCCCACTCGGAAACAAAGCCTCCCAATAAAGCTAAATAGAAGAGAGGAAATGAAAGTATGGACTCATAAGATAACCGATTTCAAATAAGACATCACAAACAATTGACGAAAATGAGAACCTGGGGTTATAATAAAATACGATGAATTCACCACTATTCTGGACCAATGCAATCATAATAATTCGCCACGACTGGTAAATGGGTTGTTTTATTTTCTTGAAATTGTCCCCAAACATGGTCAGTGTGTAACTGTAAACCGGATAAGGCAAATTTTAACACATCTAAGATTTATAAGGTGTATAGATACATGTAACCCCTAAGCCATACGCATGCGGCTGCTGAGCCTGGCCAAACCATGTAAGAGACAGACACAGTACCTTCCATTCAAATAACCAAGTTTGATATTCTGCGTGGTTTGAACTTAGCATATAACCATCAAGGGAGGTAATTGAACCTGATAACTGCACGGAGTAAGATACATGTACACCTTACATTGGTTAGGTTACGCTGTTTCAAAAGGAAATTTCTCGTTTTCTTACCTATCCTCCTATTAGTCATATTATTAAAATTGAATAGTGTTCAGTCATTTTGCCAATGTGTATCCGACAGATGAAAAATATGTGAAGAAAGACAAATGCAACTGAGTTGTCTGATCAAGATGAAATCATAGGTAATTGTACACGTAATTTTACAAACTGGTGAACGGCGTTCATAAGTATGAGTTCCACATTTCGTGCTTATTAACTGTTTCCCGGGACAAGTATTAAGGATAGGCATCAAAGAATGAGAGTCTCAAAACAATAATTACTACAAGCGCAGCTACAGACACTTTTCTCCCCGTAATGAAGAGACGCAGCTCAGGTGATGAAACGATTCTTATCGAAGGCGTTAAAGAGATGTAGCTTCCTGCTAGACTGGCAGAACTGCCAAGTGAGAATTCTCCAGCACTACAAATATAGCTTCTTGAGCAAGCATGAGCGGCGCCAATAAAGGCTAATATAATATCAATTGCCTTATGCAAACATCATAGACATCAACATCCTGGTTGTTATGATATGCCTATTTCACTTTTTTTTCACTGATGGTCTTATTAGCAGTCTCCATAACTGACCAATCTACGGAGCTTTCAATCCACATCTCGAATTTAAGCCGAAGATTTTCTTCCATCGTAATTAAAAATGTCAAAATTACGGTTATTATGTCGATCATGAAGATGAGATATTTATGGGGTTTGTTTATAGTTGTTTTCGTTTTTATTAAGTTTAATTTTAATATTTGTCAGTATTAGCATCATAATAATAATGTTGTTGTTGTTGAGTACTTCAACTCAACTGATTACCATTATGGCGTTATGACGTAATGAGAACAAATGAACAATATACTTGAGGGACGGAGTGTTTCGCATATGGTTTTTCTTATTACAACCAAACCTATATCTGAAGCCAAACTCTATCCTCTTTGTTTTTAGAAAAAGAGAAGTACAAAATACCATCAATGTACGTATACAGACTTAAGACCGGGTTATGCATGTGAAATATGCATACCAAAAATGGCAAAAGCCTTCCCGCGCAGTAAAATAGTAGAGTAGCAAAGAGAGCATGCGTTTAAAGGCAGATAGAAAGAATGAGCAAACTAGATATTTAAAATGGACATGCATCCAACAAATCTTTGGAAAAGCATACGATTAACAATAAGAAGGAAAGTGGTCACTTACATGAAAGGCCATTAAGTCAATTTATGATATGTGCAAATAATTGTTTTTTTATTGTTTTTGGAAAACGTAAGAACAATATCAAACAAACAACATTTCTAACACAGCGTAACGTATTACAGGCCTGCCAAAACTTCTTCATTAAAAAGCCAGAGATATTGTCTGAACATGTCAATGATGATGACGACGTTGATGTTGTTGTTGTTTTAATGTCTTGTTGCTGCTTGATGATAATGAAGATGACGCTGATGATGATATTTTTCTCATATTCATTTTTTATAAATGAATTTTGTTGATTTTGTTAAAAATTGTTAAAGAATTTGTGTTTTTTCTATTTTTATCATTCATTTTTAAACTTTCTGTTAAGACCTGTTTTTAACAATTTTAGAATGAACATGCAAGGATAATAGATAAAGCAGGTGTAACATAGAGGCCATTGTTTAGTTATGACACGCGGTTATTGTATAGTTGCGCCAGAGGCACAAAGGCAGCATGTCACTGACCACGTCCTCGTTATCTCATTTTCTCTTAATAAACAGGAAATATGCGACTGCAGTAGAATAACTAATACGTTCATTGCACAACTTTAAATTAGAGTTAATTAATATATATTTTTTGCAATTTCATAGAAATCCGGAGATTTGACTATAAATCCGGAGATCCGGAGAAGTAACTTAAAATCCTGAGATTTCGGATAAAATCCGGAGATTTGGCAGGCCTGGTATTATTTTAGTAATGCAGTTCAACTGTAAACTGCACCGAAACAACAGATAATTATAACACAGGATTTTGTTCAAATTCTGCTATACTATTTAGTATTCACATAAAGAACGTTTAATGCTGAAGTGTTTCGCCTTTTTGTTTGTATTAATTGCAAATATGTCAATTGTTCCCACTGTCAGAACATGTTTCTTCCATCAATGTCATTATAATGCAGGAAACAATTTTCTGGAAGATCTAACAATAAAGGCAGACTATTCAGAAAATAATTATGTAAAACATGCAATTAATGTGTAATGGGTATGTTGCTAAATAACTCGCCTGTCAAATTAATTGAAAGATGTTTAGCAGACAGGGTAACAATTGAAGCAGATACGATGCTAAGAAAAAAAGTTAATGTTCGAGAATGATGTGAATCGAAGTACTGTATACAAGGTAATTAAAGAGCCATAACTTTTAAATGCTCCACGCCCCTTCGTCTTAACTGCAGTTCATTAATTCATGATTTTTTTCAACATTCTTTGTGTTCATGTGGTTAGGCAGAGATCTCGAGCAATTTTCTCTTCGACTGTAGGAACCATGTATCAACATCAGACAATTATATGCTAAATTAACCTTATGTGCATATCAGAAAAGAGCATTTAAGCGACGACGTAAATTCCGATACATTTTAAAATAGATGAACAGTAACTTTGATTTAGTCTGTTCTTGGACAGAAATGGAATTGCATATTATTGCTCACGCAGCCTGACCCTTGGTTGAGTGCAACTCTGTTTACAGTCGACAGTACAATTTGGATCCAATACAAAAGGAAGGATTGCATATGGCGGTGAACATCGAACTTGCAATACTGTATTTTCAGATTAACATCATTCCATGATCTGGAGGCACCCAAATAAAACAAATGGGTAAACGAGAATGGGCGCAACGGAATAAAATAAAATTTAGTCTTAGAATACATATACAGCAGAAAACAAAGAACGTTAAATTCAAAAATTAAACTAGAAATGTGTCCATAGGACACGGATGCCCCCGCTATGCATAGTTTTCAGATACTAAAGTGCGATGATGGGAATAATAGCATTTCAAAGACAGTGATGTTCAAGTAATTATAAGAATATGCATAAACTTGATTATCAAGTAAATTATTTGTATTTGTGGCACTGTTGTCTTCTCATTACGGAAATGTCTGTGAAGAAGTTGGTGGTAATGCAATGCAATGTCATAGTGAACATTTGTGCCAAGTTATTTTGAAATCTCTTCCTTCATAAAGAAGTTATAGCCCGAACAAGTAAATTCAAGTTTTAGTAACTGTGACCTTGACCTTGGACTTACAGGCATGGGTAATGTACGCAACACACCGCCTTGTCATGGTGAACATTTGTGCCAAGTTATTTTGAAAACCCTCCATTCAAAACAGTTATAGCCCGGACAAGGAAATTCTATTTTTAGTAACAGTGACATTGACCTTGGACCTACAGGCATGGACATGGTACACTACTCACCACCTTGTCATGGTGAACATTTCTGCCAAGTTATTTTGAAATTACTCTATTCCTAACGTAGTTACAACCCTGACAAGAAAATTTTATTTTAGTAACAGTGACCTTGACCTTGGACCTACAGGCATGGGCATGGTACGGGACACACCATCTTGTCATGATGAACATTTGTGTCAAGTTATTTTGAAATCAATCTATTCCTAACAAAGTTACAGCCCGGACAAGAGAATTCTATTTTTAGTAACAGTGACCTTGACCTACAGGCATGGGCATGGTACGCGATTCACCGCCCTGTCATGGTGAACATTTGTGTCAAGTTATTTTGAAATCTCTCCATTTATAATGAAGTTACAGCCCAGACAAGAAAATTCTATTTTTAGTAACAGTGACTTTGACCTTGGACCTTCAGGCTTGGGTATTGTGCGGACACACTGCCTTGTCATAGTGAACATTTGTGCAAAGTTATTTTGAAATCCCTCCATTCATAACAAGTAACAGCCCGGACAAGAGAATTCTATTTTTAGTAACAGTGACCTTGACCTTTGACCGACAGGCATGGGCATGGTACACGACACATCGCTCTGTCATGGTAAACATTTGTGCCAAGTTATTTTGAAATCCCTCCATTCATAACAAAGTAACAGCCCGGACAAGAAAATTCTATTTTTAGTAACAGTGACCTTGACCTTCCACCTAGAGGCTTGGGCATGAACGTGACATACCGTCTTGATATGGTGAACAATTGTACCAAGTTATTCAAAAATCCAATAAGAAATAACAAAGTTACAGAGCGGACAAGATTTTGCAAGAAAATTCTATTTTTAGTAACAGTGATCTTGACCTTGGACCTACAGGCATGGGTATTGTCACGACACACCGCCTTGTTATGGTAATCATTTGTGCCAAGTTATTTTGAAATCCCTCCATTCCAAACAAAGTTAAGGGCAAAGAGTATATTTTTCTTAACACAAAATGTAAGTGAAAAAGGGGCATAATTTGAAAAATATTGGAAGCAGGGTTATGGGTCTTGTTGGTTATGATGTAGATTTTGATGGTGAAAATATATTTCAAGTTTCAAGGCAATATCTCAAGTAGTTTTAAAGTTATGGGCAAAATGCATATTTTGCTTAACACAAAATATAAGAAACAAGATATATTCCTATTAAAACTAATGTAAATGGAAGTATCAAAGGGCCATAACTTCTGAACGGAACATGTAAGAGCAAAACCCCACCTTTATGCACAACAACATATCAGGCCAAGCATTGCGGTAAAGTTTCATTAAATTCCCAGCAGAGGTGTAGGAGGAGTTGCGTTCACGAGATATACTCCTATTAAAACTAATGTAAATGGAAGTATCAAAGGGCCATAACTTCCGAACGGAACATGTAAGAGCGAAACCCCACCTTCATGCTCAACAACATATCAGGCTAAGCATTGTGGTCAAGTTTCATTAAATTCCCACCAGTAGTGTAGGAGGAGTTGCGTTCACGAGATATACTCCTATTAAAACTAATGTAAATGGAGGTATCAAAGGGCCATAACTTCTGAACGGAGCATGTAAGAGCGAAACCCCACCTTCATGCACAACAACATATCAGGCCAAGCATTGTGGTCAAGTTTCATTAAATTCCCACCAGTAGTGTAGGAGGAGTTGCGTTCACGAGAATGTCGGACGGACGGACGGACGGACAGACGGACGGACGGACGGAGGGACGGACGGACGGACGGACGGACAGGAGCAACTCTTAATGCCCGTCGCCATTTCATGGCGGGGGCATAAAAAATCCAGAAAGTATATGCTATTAAACAAAACCCAAATATTAAAACTGACCAAAATGCCTAAACAGAAGTAATTTTTTAAATGCACTATACACATACATAAGTATCGTGCTCAACAAACATCAATGTATGCAACTGATTGAATATACTACGAGATTTTTTACAGCCGTATAAAACAAAATGTATGAGTTATTCGTAATATCTGTAAACACAAAAGTACAGTTTAGGCCTTATTCGTAAAACTGGACTGAACCAATGGGGATTGATGCTGAAATAAACACAATCTTCATGATCACGGATCATGCGGAACGACTTTATAAGCCCAGGTTATATTAATTATAATAAACTCTTAATGTTGCACATTCTTGATTTGCTTTGCTTCACAAAAAAGTTCAAATTGCCAATATCTCTATATCTTTAAAAGTAGACTAATTCAAACGTTTCCGATTTGTGAAGAATTTGCGTTGTACTTTGAAGGAATAATGCGGCGCCAATCCTAAATATAATGTGCGAGTGTATCTCAGTCACTGTAGATTGTTTGTAGTTGCTTGAATAGTGAGATATTTGAAAGGCCGACATGCTAAGAGATTATATTTCTTACCATGACATATTAACGCAGTTTTATTCAAAATTTGTTACATCATACAATTAAAAAAACAACAGATCATCCGTCGTAGGCATCATTGATACAGGGGCTGTGGCAAAGTGGTGAGTTGGATTTATTTACTCCCTCAAGAGTGAGGGTGTTCTTCACAAAGACAAAACGAAATCAAAGTATTAAAAGAACAGAAAACCAGCGAAGCTGTTTTGCTTATTCCTTGATTCATCAAGAGTAAACCCAGCCCCATGATTTTCTTATTTACCGTATTTAGGTGTACGTCACACGCAAACAAAAAAGCCGAAAATTAAGGAATAAAAGCATCAGGCCTGTGTATCGAATGTTGCTTTCGGAGTTTGTTTATTTACAAGTAAGTACCAAAGGTCATTGAAGTTTTTTCATCAAAATTTAATGCATTAATTATTTAACTAAACAACTTCAGGTCCAGTATTTTATTTCACCACACAATCGCAATGCTTTATTACTTGTTCATGAAAACAATATTTAAACAAAACTAATACAAGTCTTCCACTCTAATCAGCAACGTTCTGTTGTTTTGACAACAGCTGATAGCCTTTATCTAAAATTTCAATTATTTTGAGAAGGATGTTACAGTTATATATACAACCGTTACATATGAACTTTTCTTGATTGTTTATTTCTTTTTTTTTCTGAGTAAGAATCTAACTGGTAATGCAAAATATAAATGGAAAAGCAGAACCACCAAGTCTCAATGGTTCAGCCCGCATGCTTGACAGAACTTATTGGCAGGGACTACTTCCAGCCGTACACCTCCACGACCGTACAAGGCCACACTCTAAAATCAGCGAAGAGACCGTTCCAAATCGCACGCTGATGGCTTTCAAAGTCCTTTTTTCATCAATTTATTCTTACGACCGGCAGAACATTATCGAAATGCACACTCAATGATCTGTATTTGAGATGTGTTTTGGGAAGAAAACTCAATATTTAAAATATAAAGTTTATTTTACACACACATAATCAGTCGATTTATATCCGATAGTGTCAAGAATCATACTAAACATCCAAGCGGGCGATATTTACACATTGTAGTCAAGTCCCTTTATCTCGATGATTGAAGTCTTGAAGTAGTATAGGCACTAATCAGATAATAAATGTCTGTTTTCGCACATTGATGCTACAGACAGGCAAAGGTAGATTCAATAATAATAAACCGGGATATTCACAGAGTATGCTGGCTTTGATTTGCCCATAAAATCTGTGTTTTGTTTTGAAACTTCATGTACGTTGTTACCAGACTGGTCGCCATTACAGCCAATTAGATGATTGAGATTTGAGACTGGTTTCCAATCTCAGCTTAATAACCTTCAGCCCTAATGTCATCATTTTATCTTATCTTTCCAAAACAAGCTGTAAGGCTCGAAAATTGCAACGATTTTTATTGCAATAAAAGTTAATTAAAGTTATTATATCTCTCCATCTGGAATACCCCTAAATTACAGACTCAGTTATATTTTGTTAATAACGGTGTTGTTATCGATTTATGATACGGTACAGGTGGGGGATAAATGAACCTGTTCTCAGAGATATCTTCATACATTATTTTCATTTTCACTGAAATCTGCACACCTGTTGTTATCCCAGATAAGCATTTATATATAAAAAATATACAGACGTGCCTCCTGTAGGAAACATGTATTCAGTAAATATAAACGTTGAAGAATAAATTGAACGGCCCTCTGGAAACCATTTCACAACAGAAGTACGTTGTTTGCCTAGAAAATTATGATTTTCAACAAATTATTAAGTTACTAAATTTTTTCAAAACAAACCAAAAAATCACACGAGCTCAGAATCAGCTTACAAATTGCTAGCCGAAAACAATCATTTATTCTTATTGTAGATCATATGCCTAAACTGGTGTAAATAATGATAAATTTCGATCACGAACTTTTTAAAGGAAGCGAAATATTTTAAGAACTTTCGGCATTGTAAATGTAGGTACACAACTGTTGAGTGCTTTTTTTAGAGAGATTTTGAAACAGGAGTCTTGTAATTTATTGATTCCTAGAATTGGGTCCGTATAGAATAAATCCCTGTTGATCTATAAATACTTGTTTGCTTTCAAATAAAGTGGTACATGTATTGGTGTGTTTTTTTTTATTATAATTTTATTATATGTTTATTATACGTATATAATTTATGCCATAAATCTACGATTACTTGCACAACACTTATAGGAACATATAACAGATTTAAAAGACAAATATTACGAATTTAGTGCAATTGTCTATTGATCATTATTCACAACTTTAAATTTCAGTTAACGCCCGTGATAGTATTGCAACGCAGGTAGATCACGTCAGAAACATGAACACACTTGACTTTAATAACGTCAACGTCATGTGATCAGTAGCAACAGCTGGTACTCGGTATGTTTAATACCTGCGTTACATTATTCGTTGTATTTTCCTGTATTGGCATATGTGAAATAAGCTTGTTCATGTGTTAAAAAATTTAATCAAAGTTGTTTTAGTTTTTCTCTTTTCTGCTGCATAAGCACGTTATTAGAAAATTATTAAAAGATAACTCTAGTGAAGATATGCACAGAACATGTAAATACGTTAACAACTTTTGTAAATTGTAGACTTTCAGATATTCAAATCAGTGCTATGTTGGTACCGCATCTATTTGTTTCAGTCTTATACTTCTGGGAGTAGCGGCGAGGTTTGGGTTGTGGCGGTATATCTTTGACAACATTATCCGTCAGACAATCTACTACTATATACAGACAAGCAGCGCAAATTCATTTGTAAATAAAGTTCCTCTCAAGCTCTGTGACCAAAATTAATATAATTATTTTTTGTCCGCATGAACTTGAATTGAATATCTGTAAACGTTTAAATGGAAAATTTCTTTCTTTTTTGACGTTTTATCTTTATTTTACGTATTTGTGCAAAATGTTCCACGAAGTGCCTATGGCAATGAAGACAATATTCCATTATTATACAAGATAATGTATTCAATTTCTCTCCATCTTTGATAAGACCCAGCGCTAAAATTTTCGTTAAAATGTTCGTTTACTGCATCAGAAGGGGAACATTATTTCGGAAAATAATATCGGTATCAGTGTCATGGATAATTAAACTTTGAAAAGGTGTTATTTATACCCCTTTATACACCTTTTGTCCGGTGTCAAAGTACGTTACCGGCCTGTCAAAATCACATGTTGCCGCGCAATAAAACCAACACACATGGTGTGAGACAAGGTTCAGTGCCTCGTAGTATGTCATTCTGTTGTATTATAAAGGGTTAACGATTGAACCAATTTTAAACAATTTGAAAGCATGACTATTTACAACCTGACATTTAATACATCATTAAATGAAACTGCGGCAAGATTAATTTAAGGGTTATAAATATTCGAAAAAAGTATTTGTCATTGTGAATGCAGAAAAAGATTTTAAAAATTCACGTTAGCAACGCGAATCATTTACATTTTAATACTGTTATGACATTAAATAGTTGCGCAATTTTATCTTATATAAAGGGCAGCTATACAACGCATTTTGAAATCTCTTCGGGAAATTCATTTTTGAAAAGTAAACAAACTGGAAAATTTATTTCAATTGTTTATGAAGCAACCGTTGATGTAGACATATAACAAGGTTATTTCAGGTCACACTGTCATACTTTTATCATTGTATTTAATATGTCACAGATACAGGCAAGATCATAGCTGGTGGCGATGCAAATAAATCACCTGACTTAATGATTTTACAACAATACTAGACACACAATAAGGCGACCTGTGAGGTTGTTTTCAGTACTTACTAATGGGTTTAATGAGGAAATCATCGTATTCACTGTAATACTTATTTTTATTTCATTTAAATGACCTAACATGATGGATGAGTAATTTTCTTCTAAAACATACCTGATTGACATGGAAAATAGCGAACACCATGGTCTTAAAATATTATACTATTGATCCTGATCGCCCTTATTGTTACTTGAACTTGGTGCCAAGGTTATAAAGCTGAGATTGGAAACCAGTCTCAAATCTCAAGCATCTGATTGGCTGAAATGGCGACTGGTCGCCATTTCAGCCAATCAGATGCTTGAGATTTGAGACTGATTTCCATGCTCAGTTTTATAACCTTGGGCATTGGTCTACTTTTGTTTAAAATTGGGTTTCCCTACTTCAATACCGAACTATCTTTGTTTCACATATCAGCTGCTGCTAAATATGACTAATGTATGATTTTACGCAGTCAAAACAATCCATTTTGTTAAGAGCTTCAGACTTTCATACCATAAAATCACAAACATAATAACCGTGTTTCAAGATCTGTTTAGAAAACATGTAATTCAATTACACCGGCAATTTGTTCTCTACCGCAATCAGTGTCATAATCTTTCGAAATGCAAAGACAAAATAACCTCAGATGCTATCTTTGAAACTAAGTGTGAAGCAATAACAGACTTTATTGTTCGATCTGAACAGCGCATGCAATAGACGATGAAAAGATAGCGGATCAACGTATAGATCATATTGTTAACAAGACTGAAATGTACGTGCAAATCTATTCAATGTTTCACAATAACGCCAAAATTTGTCGCTTAATTAATTGTTGTCTTATGAAAGCCTAATCACATCAAATCACGCTGATCCAACATAGATTCCTGGCGTTAATAATATAAATTTCATGGCTTCAAAACAGGATACATTTTCGTTACTGAAAAAGGTTTATCTTTTCTTACTAGTTTTGAAATCTAAAGCGATGTTCATACGTTGTTGTGGAAGACATAATATCTACGGTCAACATATAACTTCGTCGTTCTTTCACATCTATAATTAATCTTAAGGTGTTTGATATAATAAAGTCAATAATATTTTATAAAGCTTACAGCAGATACAAAACATACAGAGATTATATAAAAAGGAAACGCATAGACACAAATGGTTACTCTTAAATTGTTAAGCGCGTTACAACAATGTCGTCGCACGCTACTGATTATGGCACTATTTATCCAATACAAAGTATAATCAACAAACAAACCAACATGGAAACATGATATATTAATCTTAAAGTAGAAGATGACGAGATGACGGGGAAGATGACAAATGACTCATACTAGATTCAGCCTTATTATGCGCATATGATTGTAAATTGGTAAAGTTAGACTTAACGTGTTTTTTAAAAATATTATTGTACATTAAACTCACTAACCATTTAACACGGTCATAATCAAGTAATTAGTTTATGTAAATATCACCATAAATAACGAGCGCTATGATAGGTTTATAGTCTCGAGACGATCCATCCTATTATAAACGATACTTTTGTTGATCTTGACTCAGATTTCTGAAAACTTTTGAATGACGATTCGCGACCAAGCAAAATATAAATTTAATCTTTCGCTGTCCTGAACAGGATATGGTCAAATGACAGAAACCCCTAACTTACAATAATATTGTTTTCCTATATAGGATTCTAAAGGAAGATTTTAAAAATAAAATCCATGTCAACTTGAAACGTAATTTAAAAATCGTCTTAATTATCTTCAATCTTTTAGTCTCCATAACTTTATTAAAAGAATGTGTTTCTTTAACAAAAATGAATTTATAAGAATTTTAGACCTAAGTATGCACAAAGAAAAGGTTTGAGTAGACATTTAAACAAACTTTAAATTGTTAATAAATTCGTTTATCGATAATCAAAATAGATATTTAAATATCTATTCCATGCCATTCTATGTACCAAAACACATTCATTAGTCTTTCTTTAGATAAATTTATTTCTTTACGTAAAACACCATTTGGAACAAATTCTAAAATTCATTTTTTACGGTAAAACACAAGGATTACCTGTACATCATTTATTCCAGAAGTTAATTATTTTTCACTTGCATCCTACAGGG
The DNA here is from genome assembly GCA_038501625.1 of Corbicula japonica. NCBI lineage: Eukaryota > Metazoa > Mollusca > Bivalvia > Venerida > Cyrenidae > Corbicula > Corbicula japonica. The sequence goes on along the minus strand of JAZAYU010000001.1, from coordinate 3,781,626 downwards.
AACACCCGAAATTGTAATTATAATCAGTTGCAGTCTATTCTCCTCTCCAGCTTCATAGACACACGCACTTTTTAACCAGCAGAATAATTATTACATATCTTGAAAACGTCAAAAACCTCTTTGAAAACACCCAGTGCAAAAGTTGTTCAACATTAACTATCCTGTAGAGAACACGAGTTATCTTTTGCTGCTATATTCATTTATTTGCGTTGTAATATAAAAAGGTTTCAATCATATATAGCTGTATTCTATTTTCTCTGACTCTGGTCCTAAACGTCAAAAGGTTTTAAACGCATCAAATGCAGTGAATGAGCTACTCGCGTGAATTGACTGGACGAAATAAAATATGATACATTTAAACACCCTATTGGGTTTTCTTTGCTCCTCTACCTCCTATCTATCCATAACGTGTAGTGATCTATCTGAATTCATTTTGAAATAATTTTATCTATTTATGCGGGTTTTTGGTGACTTCTACAATTATTTACAATCTATCAGCTAACGTATAGAGAATAAGTGCTTGGTTGTTTCACTGCCTGAGGCCAATCGGCAATAAATAGAAGAGTTAAAGCGATACACCTGGATATAAACATGCTGAAGTACAGAAATCGCACAAAAATCTAATGAATTAATTTAGGTTTTATTTTCATAAGGTGTCCATCAGCCCTTGTCATTTGAGAATTGCTGGACTGCATAAAATTGCAATTTAATCTTAGTTAGCAAAATTCTTCAAATACATTTGTGACATCTCGGAAAACATTATAGTCTTGTGCTCTCGGAAGATTCATCAATCGCGGCGCATCCAATTAAGCCCACACTTCTAAACTCAATGCAATCAAGTAGTCAATACTTTCCTGTAAACAAAAGTTAATAAATGTGTTCAGATTTCAAAGATGTTCAGTTTGTCGTGGGAAATTCTACATTGCTCTGTTGATCATTAGTCTGGAATATGTATTCCCTCTGTTTCAGAATCAAAACGGTCATAATGTTAATAAAACAGACATTTTTGTTCAGAATAATAATCGGATCTAAAATTTATTGCTCACTTGTATAAATATTGAGTTGCGCTCACCCCGCTTACTGCCCTTGAACAGGCTCATTCAAACAGAGCCTGCAATTCTTAAATTTATGTCGTGTTCGATGGCTTTCAACGTTCCCGATTCAACTATTCTAATGAATTTTTAAATGAAATTATATCTCCTGATCTTAAGATTATTATAGTTATAATTTTATGATATTTGATAAAAAATAAATTGTTTTCGCGTTTCAGTCTTATATTTGATAGTTTTCTATTTACTCGTTGGCACTTCCACAAACCAACAAAACAAAGAATATTTTTTTACAAATAGGCATAGTCATGAATAACTTTTCATTATTTTTCTCTACACGCCCGGTAAACACTGCCTCCTTCACCAGAAAGTGATGTTAAGAAACGGAGGCATGTTCACTTCCGTCCTGGAGGCATCGTGGTATTTTTGTCAACAAAGGTGAGTACTTTGTGTTTTTATTACAATTATTTTGAAAACATTACTTGTTTCAAAAATCGGAGAATTTCATTCCATGTAAATATGATTGCTCATGTTCGACACCATTTTTCCATCAGATATTACAAACTGGCTGGTCTACAACTTTTACAATGTGAAAGAAACTTGCACATTTAGTTCCGTCCATCAAAATGTTTGATTCTGGGGCCTATATTTTTCACTTTTTGGTGAAGTAGGCAGTGTTTACCGGGCACACTCTAATATCGGTGACATTGTTTAATAATAATTTAAAAACAAAATGTAAGAAAAAAAGAAATTCTTCAGCATGTGGCAAACATTTTGGGAATATCAATAATATTCGTGACCGGCTGTGGATTGAGACTAAGATTCAATGAATAAAGCATTTTCCGCAAAAATTCTCTTGAAGGAGAAATCACAGATGTTGTTTTCAACTATGTGCTTGTCTTCAGTTACTTTGAAATGTTTCTTAAACTTGGATTAAGACGCAGAATATATATTTATTGAATTTACATTCTTTTATGGCCAAAATGTTCAATTGTATTTAAAAGAAGTGTACATTAAAATGTTTCTTCAGAGTTTTAAAAACCTCCTGTTCTGATGACTGCTGTTCATTCCAGCACAGCTTCTTTCAAGTTGTTTTTATTCTGGAGTATTACTGAATCATTTCTTTATAAAAGAAAGTGAATTACTTCCCACTTCAAATTACACTGAATCAGGATTTAAAATTCACTGCTTGATTTCTCGCTTATGATTGCTCGGTCAAAACGTAATTGCCGCTTAGATGTGAGTGTGTTTCGGAATTATTGTTGATGTTTATGCAGTTGATCCTGTTAGATACCATACTTTGTTTCAATGCTGCAGAGTAATTAACACAACCACTTAACAATCTATACATAAAATATGGTTTCTGTGCGAAAAAGCATTTGCAAATGCAACTATCAACGCTGGATTTGACATTGATGATGGCATTTATTTGCACCAGCTAATCTATATTAATTATCTTAACCGTTTTCTGTATGACTTCAAATTCAGAAATCTATATTCAAATTGACTTTGTGTGTAAATAATTGCCGCAATCAGTTGCATGCAATAGCAATGCTAAGTGTTTCTGCGTTTTTTGCTTTCTGGGAAATAATTATGAAGAGCCTGCACTTTTACAAAATGATCAATGATTTGGGTGGTATGAATGATAAAGGCTGAACAATTCGCCAATAACAATATCTATAAATAATAAATAATCTATAAATATTATAATGTTGCATGCTATACTCTTTTAGTATGTTTGTTGTATTTGTTTTGTGTATTTCGTTGTATTACTCTACTGGTGTGGCGGCCAAGAACCGGATGTTCAGCACCCAAGTTTTACAAAAAAGTCTTAATTGTAATATCTTGGTTATAAATATTTAACCTTATTAAAGTCAGTTTCCCTCCTAAATGGCGAGTGCATATATTATTATCTAGTAATTTAATAGGCCAGTGAGGTCCGTATAAAGAGAACTTCTGGTATTGTTGTCGTGTGACAGTACCTTGACTCCGGACAACAAGTGGATCGTCCTCTTCATATTTAATATGTTGAAATATTCTAAATAGTTCAATTTATTTACAAAAAACTTTTTAACATACCAGCTCAGTATATAAAAGAAATTCGATAATAACATCAAATGTCATAAAGAAATTAAATGGATCTATTAAAAAAAGTCTGAGTTATCAATAAAAGGAAGTATGCATATCAGGTATCGCCACACTCACCAAACATACCCTCCCCAAGCAGCGAAAAGGAAGAGAGGAAAAGAGAGCATGTTGTTATAAGTATGTCAATTCAAATAAGACGCCACAAACAATTAACGACATCGAGAACATGTGGGGTTACAGCCTTGGAAAAAAAATTGGCACTTGGGGTTTAAACCAGGTTCTATGGTGCACCAACCTCACACTTGCCCCCAACAGGTTCTCAAATCAACAAACAAGTTGTCTTGGTGAAATAACTCCAACTCACCCATCAGCTTAACAATGTTGCACGCAAAGGCACACAAAAATATAAACATAAGAAGCTTATTGCATTGCAAAACAAAATGGGTGAGTACTCGATGATCATACCGAGACCAGAGTCCCTGGAGTCAAATTAGCAAGAACACGATGACAGTGATAAAAGAAACAAATCGAGATTCTGGGTTCTTTAAAGAAAAGATTTCCCTCTACACCTTCATAAACTCTCAAACCTCTGCCACCGTCGTGCAACCAAAGAGGTAAGCATAGTGATCAACTGTAGATGAGTTAATCACCAGGCCTGCAGAGCGCTATAGATATTATGTTGGTAACCTTTCTTTTTCTTTTTGAATTTACAGATGGTGTTATAGTTGATTCTATCAAAATTTCTAGAACTTAAAATTATTTTGCGCATGAGAAGAAATCACCTTAACGACAATATCACACATTAAAAGATCAAATATAAACTTTTTTGGATATAAGATTTGTGGGTGTAAGCTAGATTGAAATGAACGTTTAAGTGTTCAAGTGACAAGCAAAAACAAGCATAAAATAAATGTCTGCCATGTTTCTGGTTCGTCCGGATTTCTGGGCCACACACCAAAAGAGAGTGCCAGTATTTTTTATTTAACTGAAATAAAAAAGCCAACTCAGGTTTATGGTTAATGTTATTCTAACCTATTACAAAAACATCAGACGTTTTCGATTGGATACTTTAAAAATATGTTACTTGAAAATAGTTCAGACTTTTTTTGCAGCATAACACACTAAAAAGATGAGTCGTGTGAACTGCCGGTAATGATGCTCGGATTTTAAAACTAACAATGAACCAACAATTCCACATAAGCAACTTCATCACCTAACTTGGTTAGGACGTTATGATTGTCTTAATGATATCTTCATGATTGTTTTTCTTATTCTAAATTGGAAAATCGTGGTAAAAAAGCGAAGGTAGGGAGTCAAATCAAAGGAAAATATTCGTTATATTCGTTAATAGGCCGAGGTTATGCAGTTGTCGTTAACTTTAGTCAGGAAGTGAGACACTTACAATGTATGAATCTTACGAAACTAAACTGGGTATCCTTTACAAAAAAGGTCTCTAAATCAAATGAAATGAGTAATTTGTTGCCGCAATAGAGGCCAGATCATTTAGCATCTGGTAGAAATATGTTGGCTGTTAGTCTTAATACTATTGATTATTTTTAATTATGTTAAAACGCGGTTATGATTAGAAAACTAGTTTACCAGTCAAATCAAATAAACATATTGTTACTGCATTTAATGTCACATTTCTATCAAATTGTCATCAAACTTTCTTTGTGGAATTTGGGTAAATTTGAGATGTGAACACCAGCTTGATTGGATATCACATGTTCATGTAATTAACATCGAACTTGGTAGGTTTTTTTTTGTTTTATAATATTTGATTCAAACCTGCACCAACTCGAACCGAAGAAAACTTCTCACACGCTTAAATCACCACTTGGAAATGATCCTTAGCTATTTTATATTACCAGTCTTGATGAGTTAAATTCAAAAGATGGAAATTATGGTGTCAACTTAGGTCAGAAACCACTAAATAGTTTCCCATAGACTTACATTATAAGATTTGGTTCTTCGTGATTTAATTTACACGACTATTTCCAAAACTACAACAGATTTGCAAAGTGGAACTCTTGAGAAAATCAAAAATGGCCAGAAATCAGTGTCTTCACCAACTCATTCTCTCAGCATTTTGTACCGAAAGTAACCACCCCCAGAATGTAAACAAATCTTCAACCCAAAATAAGGAAAGTGCCAACTTCTTTAAAGTGACACAAATCACCTTTAAAACAGTGTTTCAAATAATCATTTTTATTTTTAAGTATATAATTAAAGTCATTTTACATTTTTGAAAACAATAAATTATTTCTATTCTCTATAGTTTTGGCCAATGATTCTTTGAAAATAAATTACGCCCGAATCGTCCCTAGACAAAATTGTCCAATCCGCGACAGGCTTTTCTATTTACTGTCCTCTGACCTCAAAGGGTAATCGTTATAAAATCAGTCTTTGTCAGAATGTTTGTTTTAATGATATCTATGTCTGGTCTAAAACTTGGTCGTCTGAGGTCATTAATCTTAGTTAGTATGTCCAATCGCCAGTTTAAGGTGATATCATTTGTCACAATATACTGTTAAAGAGGGGAGGAGTGTTGTTTCCTATTTCATAAAATTTCATGTTATTTAGTAATTATAAATCTTTTTATTACTTCAGATATCAATTATAGGGCATATAAATCTTACAGGTCAATCAGGAATTGTAAAAAAATAGAAATATGAAACAATTTCTCTCACTAAGTGTAGCCTTATTGCCGGGAGTCCAAACTTCCAAATTGTCCACCATAGTATTAAACTACAGTCACGGGAAGGTTGTCTATATCAAGGTTAACAATGTCTTAGAGTTTGGTTCAATAAACTTTACTAGAACAATAGCAAAACATGTTTCTCCCAGTGACTACAAAAAGGAAAATTTGACATTCATGTTTGCATTGTTTATAACTATTGTTCTAGTAAACTTTATTGAACTAAACTCTAAGACATTGTTAACCTTGATATAGACAACCTTCCGGTGACTGTAGTTTAATACTATGGTGGATAATTTGGAAGTTTGGACTCCCGGCAATAAGGCTACACTCAGTGAGAGAAATTGTTTCATATTTTAAATTTTTTATAATTCCTGATTGACCTGTAACATTTATATGCCCTATTATTGATATCTGAAGTAATAAAAAGATTTATAATTACTAAATAACATGAAATTTTATGAAATAGGAAACCACACTCCTCCCCTCTTTAACAGTATATTGTGACAAAGGATACCACCTTAATATACAATGTATACCCAACAAATTAGTTCTACACACAAATGTTCGTTCGCGTAAATTTTTTATAGCAAAAAGCTGGTATAAATATTTACATTTATATCAAGATAACTTGTTTGCAGAGTAAAGAACAAAAATGGAATAAAAAACGGTTAGTAAATAAGCAAGAATTATGCATTTGTGAATGATAGGGGTCAACAGTCATAAGTTGCAAAATTTGCTGTATCAAGGTAGAGGTATGAAATCTATGCAACCACCGGAGTTTGTAAGCATGCAGTGTTGTGATAGTAACAGGAAATCATGAATAACGGATACCATGCCATTTAAAGAATGACACACAAAGTAAGATTTTATTAATTAAACTTATCACATAGTCGCACTAATGACCTAAAGGTATGTCTAACCAGTTTAGTAATGATTTGAACAGCTTTAATTCTGTAGTAATAAGTCATATCATCCTATTAATTAAGTGTATAAAAGGCAACACATCAATGCAATCAATACCCAATCTTTTTTAGCAAAACACAAATGCTTTCCTTTTAATTTGAATTATTATTTCTTACAGTAACCAAGGAAGGATTTCTTTGTTAATGTGTTAATTTGACCGTCATCATGGCCATCATGGCCCACCTAGATGTCTTTCTAAAGATGACAAAGCACGTGCATTTGGTCTGCTAGTTGATCTACCTGACATTGTTCACTTATGGAACCTAATTCCGCAATTGAAAATTTATTGGCTGGTGAATTCCATGAGACGCTGCTTGGAAGAATGCCGGTTTCATCGTGGTGGATTTACTCTCTATTAGTTTCCAAGTGTGCAGAACTTTTTTGTCGAGTATATAATTGATATCTACGCAATCCTGCTCAGAGACATAACCCATTATGGTTCAATCCCCATTTCATTCACTGTAAGCTAGATTAAAATTTTCCGAATTTAATAAATATTTGTAGTTGAGTATTAATACATGTTCAGCTAATAACTGGTTTGATTGTAGTTGAGTGATACATGTGCAGCTAATAACTGGTTTGATTGTAGTAACTATATGGTTTAAGACTCTGGACTTACCACTATCCATATACAATTTAAGAAAAAATTAAACTCACAATTCAATCAATGCTTGCATTTTATCAATCCATCAAGTATTAATCAGTGTGTTTATGAAAGGGAACTAACTAATCCCAATTTCAAAATGGAACGCGATCGGAGTGAACTACCCAATGATTTTACATGTGTAAATATCATATGGAATTCTCAATTAATTCATGAGACTATCTATGTCGGCAAAAAGCAAATTCCGCAAAAGATAATTTTAAAGTTTATATAAAAACACTAAATGTAGGGAATGAACAACAATTTTATCTTCTAAAAGAAAGAACAAACCGGAGAAATTCAACTTTGCAGCAAAGATTCTAATCGAGTAGAATAATGTCAATTTACTTAAAAGATCTAACCCTTGCTATAAGTGTTAGTGGCTAAAACAAATTTACTAAAAGAGTATTTAATTGGGAAAACTTAGTCGTGTTGTGTACTTTGTACTTCTTACCGAACAACTCATACATTTTTACTCATAAATTACTCAAAAATTATATAGGTTTTCGTTTTACGTTATGTGTTTGTTTTGTTCACTTTTGCTACCTCTGTTTTTTTGTGTTGTTCAATAACTATGATTTGTGACCAGGAGTAAATTTTTTCTATTTCATTCTATAGTATTTACATGTAGATATTTCACATGCTCTTTATTTTTGCTTTTTCTATTCAGCTGTGACACGCAGGGTTGATATTCCCCTGTCAAAATTCAATAATTCTGTTATGATTTGCCAATCGTTTCTATTTTAGGGTAAACGCATTCTCATATCTGGGGACCATAAGCAGTCGATTGTCGAATAGTATAATCTGAAAATACTACATTGAAGCTTACATGTTTACGGTCACATGCTAACCACGGATGGATCAAACTAATACCGTTTGTATGTGATAATGGGTTGAGATCAACCCAGGACTTGGCGGCATGGACTGTTATATGCATTTCCATTACTGCACACGAACAGACGCAATCAAATGAACCCTGTTCGGTTGCTTTCAAAGTTTCATTTTCATAAATTTCTTCATAATTTGTAAACTAAATTCAATTAATTTTATTGATCTGGTTAAGCAATGTTTGTACAATATTTCTTAATGTTAAGATACCGCTGCAATTGGCCGATATAAACCATCTTTGCCACCTGATCTTGATCTATACATGCCACTTCTTGTTTTATAATAACCTATCTGTTCGCCCATGGGATAAACAGCCATATCGTACGGAGCAAAATGATAATAATGGTTACAATTAATGTATTTACTGTTCGGATTTTTTTCATGTGATGTTTGACACATGTTTCAATTTATGCGCTTACTTTAAATATTATTCCAAAAGTCATTAAATGCATACTACTTTACATTTCATACTTTGCAAATTGTTGGTTCAAAAAATAAAAGTAATGACCTTGTTCGAGGTTTATATATAGCAACGTTCTATTTTACGCCATTATCATTTATAAACACACCAATACCGCCCGGTAGTCATCTGTGATATGATTGGACTAGGCTGCCTGACGTTCGTACTACCGCATTCTCTGAAGCGGAATGTTTATCGTATTCAACGAAATCACTTATTTGGATATCGAACATTATTAAATACCGCAGAGCCAGTAACACGTAAGTGCGTTCATATTACAAGATGTTTATTTCATTCAAATACATTTCGAATGTTTAATAAAAAGGTTAAGTCGACGTTTGTTTCTACTAAAATTTGTTTCGTAAAATGAATGTTTTACATGTATGTAAATACAATATCGTAAAATTTGTGCGGTACGAATTTACTTTCGCTAATTGGAGCTTTGGAAACTTTTGCTAACATATGTATTTTTAATTATAGTCAATCACATTTTCTACCTTTTTGTTTAAACTAGACTCTGCATATTTTATATTTGTCTTTTTGGTGAATTTCAATGTTTTCTTTGTATCTATTTATGCATCATCATAAATCTACTTTTTTGTTTTATTTGTAGGCTGAACTTTCACACAGGTTTTTTTTATGGAGTTCCGAGTTTGCGCAAAGCTAGATTATGAAGGGAAAATCCAAAGTGTGCAATCCTGTTGCACACCATCCCCGCAAACTGAAAGCAAGCGGTGGCCCGGATGTGACATTGATTTTTTCAACCAATTGGCTGGCAAGGTTCCAAATCAAGAAACGAAACTAGTACCTTATGCAGAGAAAAAGGAATTAGTGTACAAAATGGACGCTAAAGTTGACCAGATGTCTGAAATTGTCATTCAGTTAGATGAGCTAAACAAGCGAGTCAAAGTTCAGGAAAAGTAAGTGAAGTTGTACCTTTTAATATAATAAATAGATGTATATTTTAAGACGTTAACCAGATATTTGATATGGTAACAAAAATAGTTCACCAAGTTTAAACTAGGCCGACATTTAATCCTTAAATATTTCTTACGACTTTAATTGTATTTGTTAAGATTAATAATCAATAAATAAAAGTTTCGATGGCTAAATGATATATCGAACAAATGTTATAAACAGCAAATATGACATCTTAAATTTACAGATTCAATTGTTGTCGCTGTACGTGCAGATTGATAAGGGAATTGTGTAAATACACCCGACCTTGTCATACCTGAAAACGTAAATATAAGGTAGCGAACCGTCTGATAATGGGCGCAGTGAAATAGCTGTTATTTTGAAATGTTTAATAGTATTGTCTTTCTCATAACTATAAATCGCACATTAAATACAAGTTCAAAAACATACTCACTGTGTAAAATGCTTGTCAAAATGTATACATTGCTTGTAAAATAACATTAACGTGCGATTTTATATGAAACTTACAAGTAAATTTGTTTTTGATGAAGCATGAAAGTGTATCGAAGTCTGTCATACGAAACTTTTATACATTTCCATAGAAAAAATCTGGAAATGTGTGTTGAATCCCTGAAGCATATACAATAAAGATATCAAAATAATTTTCTTATCTAATCGGCCAACAGAACTAAATTTTCCTACCATTTGCGAAAATTCAATTCTAGGTTTTGGTTAGAGAATGAAAAAGTGCTTAACTAAAATGGTGCTTTGTCATTTTCCCACCGTGTTAATATCCTTTTAACGTGAACCAAATAAAAACATGAACGCATCCTCTTGCCAAAAAACAGTTAAAATTCCACGAAGATAATTCTGTTCCTGGTCGTTTGTCGGGTTCTGCCATAGTCATTTTTACCGGATGTACCTTAACACAATCAAAATTTCTCCCGTTTCAGATTGATCAAACAATATGAAGAAAAGATTGGAATGCAAGAAAATAGAATAAAAAAGCTAGAGTATGAAAATGCCTTGCTTAAAGACAGGTCTAAAGACTTGATAAGAATGAGAGCATCAGATGAGCATCTATCAGTAACAATGCCGAAATACATTTGTAAAGATTGGCCAGCTGAATGGAATGAACAACAGTCAACAAAGTCCTTCTCCTGGCCCAGTCGAAAGGCAGCACACACCACCACCCGTAACTCCGTAGGATTGGTGGAAAATGATACTGGAGTTAATAAATCTTCTTTGGATGACGTAGATGGCCCTAGTTATGAATTTGAACACAGACACAAAGTTCACAGACCCAGTACGTTAAATGTTGGCGTTGATATTTCAAGTACAGGTATTTCAGGAAAAGACCTTGACGTTGAATGCCATTGTAAAAGAGATGGTAATATAAAGAATGGTTACTCTTATGTGAAAAAAGATGTGCATCTTAATGTGAATTCGTCTGAAGTGCCATGTCAGAGTTATACAGTTAACAAGAAAAGCAACTTACATGAATTCAAACATGTTTCTTCTACGTCTTCTCTTGGTTTTGGTGATCTAAATGAATACTTGGATATGAACCCGCAATTCACATTGGATGATTTAGATAAAAGTGAAATGTCGCCCTGTGACAATTCTAGAGAACCAGCTAATGGTATAACTCTGTGTGAAGAGGCTGTGCATGGTTCATGGAGAGATAATCAAATTGTTTATCATAAGAACCAATCTGAGGAATGTGTCGAAAGTCCTTCTGATAAATATATTTCAAATGATGGATACATACGCCCTGAGGTATATTATTATTAATTGGATCAAATTCACAAAAGCAACTTTACTTGTTTGTTCATATGAAACGTTTTGGGGCAAGTGCGAGGTTGGTGTACCCTGGAACCTTGTTTAAACCCCTAGAGGCAACACTGACCATTCCAAAGGGGTAACCACTCACGGTCTCTTTTCGTTAATTGTATGTGGTGACTTATTTGAAAAAATACTTTTATAAACCCATGCTCTCCTCTTCTCTCTGCTGTTTGTATGTTGGGGAAGCTGTGCTATTTCTGATAAAATAATGTTTGTTACACTGTTGTTTTTTTTTTAATTTGAGATCATTCAAATATAGGTACTATGATACTAAATAAATTCAAACATATGTCGTACATTCGATGTTAAAGTGGTTAACTTCAAACTTCACCAATGATCCTTATGACACAACATTTAATTCTCCTAAACCTTCTATTTTTAAATGTGTATGCATACAGCATTCCAATATTTCAACTTTTAGTTAATCATTTTCTGTTACATAACTTCAACAGTTTCGTTTCACCGTTATGCGGGTTCATGCTCAAACACTTATCTTAACCACCTCAATCCACCATTTCGCACACTCGTGCTTCCTATCTTGAAATGAAGTGTTCCAAAGATGATAAGTTATTTAAAATAAGCACAGTTTTTATGAAAATCTATTATTTATTACTAGATATCTTTTAGAATCTACTTATTTGCATTAAGATAAATGTTTAATATTTACTTAAATTTATATCCAGGTTCACAATGTTCATAATTATGTCGACATCATAGACAATTCCTTTGAGAATGGATATTCAGATCGCCCACCTTTACCGTTACCAAGGCAACGAAGTTCTAGTTTAGTCACCAGTGCTTCCAGGCAGCCGGACACCTGTCAGCAGTCGAATAACAACAGAAGACCAATGTCTTCGTCTTCAAGTTTTAGTAACTCTTCAACATCCTCAGACCAGAGCCCAACTATACAGCAACGTGACATAAGGAAAATGTCTATGCCGGTATCATGCCTAGAACATGACAGGCAGTTGTTGAGAGAAAAATGGTCTACAAACTCACGATGTACTCGATCGGCTGACAGAAGTCCAGTTAGGTCGGAATACCGTGGAGAATGGAAGTTAGACTCTCCAACGTCAGTTAGAAATAGCAAAGAGTCGAATAGGTATATATCACTTTGTTTGGTTGTACTTTGGCAACATTTAACGCATGTACCTTTCTATCTAATTCATTTCGGGATCACTTGAGTTGTAAAGGGTTGAATGCAGTTGAGCACGATACAGATATGTTTGTAAATTTTGATTAGGGCCTAATCCTGGGCTAGACAGCGTGGACAGTAATATGCAACCCCATTACTGCCAATGCATGGCTCAGACAAACTGGGCCTGCACTATTTTGATATTTGTTGTTTTCAGTGGCTTTCAAAGTGCCTTTTACATTTACCCTTTTTAACAAAAACAAAAACCCATAATGTTTTGCTGTTGAGCTTTTAGTATTCTTTTACTTTAGAGACCACAACTCGGAGTCCAGGAAAGACGACAGACTGAATAAGTTGTTGAAAGATATGAGAACAACTATGGAATGGAATGAGGCAAAAAAGAAACTTATTCTTAAAAAAGAGCAAACAGCGGAACAAGTCGAAGAAAAATTTAGATCTTTTGTCAAGGTAAAAATGGTGTTTGCTATTCCACAGTAAAAACGTAATGATATACAGATAATCCTTGATTATTTGGATGAGTGAAACTATTGTCTCGATGTGAATATGATGATGCTTGATGCTTGAACTGTTTCCAAATGTCGCTAGGATGAGTGTAACAGGTCAGAATGTCATCCCAGCACTGTGAAATATTATTTAAAACGTGATCAAATGTCGATTTATACCAAGTGTTAATGTGAAAAAGTAGAAAACATTTATAATAGTGTTTATCTTTCTTTTAAATTTACATTAAACTTAAAAAAAAACATTGTACAAGGAGATCAATAAAAATGAAAGAGCAAGAGTGCAATTGTTGACCTTCACTGGCATTTTCAAAAAAGTGAAATATGCAGGAATCGCCACACTCACAAAACACAGCTTCCCCACGCAGCGAAAAAAAAGAGAAAAAGAGATCATGTTGTTATAAGTATCCGATTCAAATAAGACGCCACAAACAATTAAAGACATGGAGAACCCTTGGGGTTACCGCCTTGGAACGGTCAGTGGCAAAATAAACTGCCACTGGGGGTTTAAACCAAGCTCTAGAGTACACCAACCTCACACTTGCCCCAACAGGTTCTCATATCACAAAACAAGTACAATTTGACTTGGTGAAATAACTCCAACTCACCTATCAGCTTAACAATGTTGCAAACAAAAACACACCAACATATAAAACATAAGAAGCTAATAGCACTGCAAAGCAAATTGGGCGAGTACTCGATGATCTTACCGAGACCAGAGTCCTTGTAGTCAAATCAGCAAGAACACGATGACAGGGATAAAAGACAGAAATCGAGCTTCTAGGTTCTTTAAAGAAATGATTTCCCCATAAACCTTGAATTTCATAAACTCTCAAACCCCTGCCACCGTCGTGCAACCAATGAGGTAAGCATAGTGATCAGCTGTAGGTAGTTAATAACCTGGCCTGCAGAAAACCGACATTCTACATGATTCGATTTCTTCACAACCATTTTGTAAAATATTCTATTTATATACATTTAAATTAGTTGTATCTCATTGAAGTAATGCAGGGGCAAATCGTCACCTAAGTACAACGGTATAACCCCTCCTAATTTCAATAATTTGTTTTAGCCCTCGGTGACGAAATATCATTAGGAAGTAAAATAAACAAAAAACAAACATTGAGTTGCAGTATGCTTTGTTTATGTTTTATAAGATGGATAAACATGTAAAAATTGAAATTTTAATTGTACATATCATCGTTTTTTTGAAATCAAGTCTTGCGCACATAAATTTCAGGATATGTTCGAAGCATTTTGTCAACTCCAAAAGGATAGAGCCAAACAAATGCAAAAATGTTCCAGAGATACACTGTTAAACGTGAGTTGTACTTTTTGTAATAAGTATTATTATAACAAAACAATTGATTTATACTTCAAGCATGTGTACTTATATTTTTTTACAAATCTTTACAATGTGTAAGTTTTGAAACGCATGATGTATAATGACTATTTACAATTAAATACGATTATGTAGGTAACTCAACGGAGAACTTACGCTGAGAAATTCGTCTAGGTTTAATAAAGCAAACATGTTCCTACCCTGCAAAGTGGTTTCCTTGGAAATATGTTCTTATTACTCTGTTGGAGAGCGGTAAGAAATACTTGTACTTAAGGTCAAAATGAGAAAGTAACAACATCCATTTCAGACAAGTGGATGAGGGTGAATTAAGGCACGGGTAGACAAGTACCTCTCAATCAAAAAATTGTCAAATATTAGTCAGTTCAAAGACGAAATCACTGTTTGTACCATTCTTAAGTATTAATTCTCAATTTACAGAAAATTTCTGACAAGATGGGACCGCCATTAGCCCGTGAGATAATTTCAGAAGCATTCATGAACAAGTGCTTGGATTTCTTGATGATAACATGCAAATTACCATCACCGTGACAGTAAATAGCATTACTATCAGCGTGATAGTTGATATCTTGCATGACATTTGATTACATCCGAATTACTGTCACCATGACTGTTAATAACATGCATGAAAGTTGATAACATGAATATTACCGTTACCCTGGTATCTACAGATAAATGTGCTGTGATAACGTATGAGGATTATACTGGACTGGAACCAAAGACAATCACACCAACACACTCATTTATATCTTTCATAAGAAGTGACACAAACAATTGTGGATTATGTATAAAGAACAGTAAGCGTACAGAAGAAGTAACACCCAGGATGTTGGAAAATATAATCATGGTTTACTGAACTTTTAAGAGCATATTCAAAACAGACATATGTCGTTTCGAGGAAGTGACTCAAGGATGTTGGGATATAAGGATGAAATAACTAAAATAAATTATCTGAAACACAGGGATTGGGCATTTAGAAAAAGTTACCAGAAGGTGAATGATTAACTACTGATCTGGTACGAACATCTTACCTGTACTTCTGTAGCATGTTGACTTTGGCTTAACGTTTTGCGTGTAACGCATTTCATACGACGTCATACTGTATATCATAGATAATATGATGTGATACAACTACCAAGTAGTTACTGTTTGTCACACACAGAACAAGATGTTCTACGGAACGGTTACATACAGTTTCAAAGAACACAAACATATAATGAACATGTATCTATAAATTCAAGAATTTATGCTTTAGCGAAATACTAATTTTACAAAAAGATGTGTAAATTAAGTTGAGTAAATCCACAATAAATGTTACAGTAAAATGTAAGTCAATGCAGATTATTACTTTGTGAGAGGTGTAACTGTGAAGGTTGTGCTCCCTTCAACCAATTAGATACCCAATATAATTGCAACATATCATTCAAATATATCTCTTTTTTTAATACTAAACTACTCAATATTTTTCGTAACGAATAATAGAGAACTAGAAGTTCGGATTGATACTATGATTTTACATCGCATTTGGCTTAGAGCGATGTATTACAGCGTTTTAGACACAGAAACGTTAAATGTAAGCTACTCCCGCCCCGTGTCGTCAGAACGTAGTGAACGCGGCATTTGAATTGTTGTATGTGTAGGCAAAAAAATCATATAACGTCTTCAAGAACTCTTTTGAATTGTTGTATGTGTAGGCGAAAATATCATATACCTTCTTTAATAACTCTTCAAAACATACCCGAAAAGAATATACAGCTTAATTAAGAATCTCCGGCCTTTGATATTTGAAATTTCAATTTGAGGACGGCATATCTTCTGCGAGAAATTTAATGGTCAAAAGGACATTCAAATTCCGATACAGATATATGTTTTGCTGTAATGATGACTCAATAAAACGCAAAGTTTTGAGATTTTATAAATATTTATTTCATATTCCAACTAGACACGAGTCACAATATAAATAAGTCTATTGGTTAGAGCACATTTTTTTCTGAATATAAAATCATAACAAATAATTGGTTTTGAAAGGAAATAAACGGCACAATACAGTTAATTCTGTGACATAAAAAATAACATCATCATTCCGTATGAAAATTGTGCAAATGACTTCCCAATCATTTGAAAATACCGCTGTTGATTTATTAAATCGCAATTTATAGTTTTGATATTTTGCAATGCAATCAATGTTGCAAATATCAGGAAGTTTAAAAACCCAATTTCGAGTTCATTGCTCTATATTGTACTACTTTATACAAATAACTTAACCGATCAATATACTTTATATTCATAATAACCCTGTAGAATTTAGGTTAAGGTAACTTAACACGAGCCAACAGTCACAATAAACAAGATAAACGTTAAATGTAAATTTTCCACTGAACATTTTATGTTCAATAGCAAATATATAAATTGTCTGAGCATAAACACCATCTTGTTGATTCCAGCTTCCTAAACGGATTTTACAACATAAATTACAAGCACCTAGTTGATGGTATTATGAACGCTCCGGGAGAGCGTAGACCACTCCCCGTTTTAGGCACGTTCCTCCCTCTTGTGCATACACAGCAGGCCATATGACGTTATCAACGCGTTTTCCTCGTGACTGGTAAACGTCAAAAGTTTCACTGTCGATCTCAAGTCCATGCTTTACTTTGAATAACAAATACATTGGTGGGTCTTGCACAGACATGCACCAAACTATTTCAAAACAAGTGCTGACATATGGCATAATCTCACTGAATTCCCGTTCGCTGACATGACGTAAGAAACGAGTGCGATCGTATTCAATTTGATTTAAGAAGTCCTGAAAATAAATGACTTAAACATTTATTTCATTGGTTGAATTAAGTGGATGTTATATAACAGCTCAACTATTAATATTCCGGCAACTACATAGGAAGTGAAATTTCTTTTTCATCAAACCATCTTTAGGAAATTCGCCAAATATAATTGACAAAAACTATTACCAATGCAGTGCAAATCTCTTGTATCGTTAATAATTGGGTTATTTTTTACGTAAATTTTGGTTTAATAGGATTTAAGTTTTCTGCGACTTTGTTCGATTGTAATTATTAAATTTACCGAAACGGCTGTTTTCAGGAAGTCCTCACTTGGTCTGCACCGGTAGTGTAACAATCTTTTCTTGAGGTCTTCCGGTAACTGGTTCGCTACACTTTTCTGAAAATTGAAAATAGCCTGTTAACTTGCTTTGATTTATGTCACGGATATTTCCAATACAAGTTCATTGGTTGTTATCGTTCTGTTAAATGATTCATACTTGTAACTTACAGATAATTATTGTGCATAATTATGTACCATCAATGTTTTTTTTATTCTACTTTGCGATTTTCTTACAGACTCAATAACTCTGTTCTTTTCATTTTCGCAAAAATCATACAACCCATACGGCTACTTTAGAGAAATTTTGTATCTTGCTTTTTTCGTCTCACTAAAACCAACTCGAACATTTATAACCTTGTACACGTACATGATTTGTTTTGGTACAGTTTATCTTTTTATTCACAATTTAATACATGTGATTAAATTATAATAAATTAGGCTGTTGAACAGTATCGTGATATCGGCCAATAGAAAGCTTCATACTTATACAAAGTTTTGTTTCGAATATCTGTTGTTTTAACTGATAGACTTATATCTGACATTTGTGTTGTTTCTCTTGGTCTACTGATTACTTCGGTAAAACTGATAGACTTATATCTTACATTTGTGTTGTTTCTCTTGGTCAACTGATTACTTCGGTAAAACTGATAGACTTATATCTTACATTTGTGTTGTTTCTCTTGGTCATCTGATTACTTCGGTAAAACTGATAGACTTATATCTTACATTTGTGTTGTTTCTCTTGGTCAACTGATTACTTCGGTAAAACTGATAGACTTATATCTTACATTTGTGTTGTTTCTCTTGGTCAACTGATTACTTCGGTAAAACTGATAGACTTATATCTTACATTTGTGTTGTTTCTCTTGGTCATCTGATTTCTTCGGTAAAACTGATAGACTTATATCTTTCATTTGTGTTGTTTCTCTTGGTCATCTGATTACTTCGGTAAAACTGATGGACCTATATCTTACATTTGTGTTGTTTCTCTTGGTCAACTGATTACTTCGGTAAAACTGATAGACTTATATCTTACATTTGTGTTGTTTCTCTTGGTCATCTGATTACTTCGGTAATGATTAGACGTTGGCGACACCAACGACATTGACACGGTCTCCATCTGGTTCCTGGACGCTCTTTTACAGAAAAGATAGGCTTCCTGAAATAATACATTGCATAACACATGAAACATATGTTTATATTCTTCTTCACAACTTTATTCATTTACATAGAGCGCATTAATTGAGGTGAAATTGAAATCAAGGACCGCATATTATTATCTCTGTAGAAGTTGGAAGGGCGTATAAACGTGCAAATCAATATTCGCGAGTGTTTACATCACTTTGTACACTATTTTGTAGTAAATAAAACTAAACTCTAATTCCTCATAATTAAAGGTTTGTTTTAACGTATTTAGCAAATTAACGTAATAAAACAAATTCATATTCACTCGAAATTTAAGAAATTAATGGTCGAATATTTGAAAAATATACTGCAATCGCAGTCGTCCAAAACTAATTTAAATCATCTTTGCAGTTATTAGCTGAATCGAAAGTTTTATTATTACAATAGAAATAATATGATGAAGTGTAAAATGTGAGGTTTAATATGCAGAGTAGTGACATATATTATGAATGTTATCATATATTTTATCCGGACACACATCAACAAGCCTTGTTAAGTCGTATAATTGATTATTGGATACCATCCCATTTAAAACCCACAGTATCCTGCTTCATGGTCTGGTAGGCATAAAGATTTACGGATCCACGCATGAACAAAAATATTGTACACACATTTTGAGCTGAATTTCGGTAAAGGTCATAGGATAAACCCGGGTACAGGTATATTACCACGGAATATATCGATATATTTGTAAACGGTACATATCTATTACTGTATCGTTGTGGTATACAAGTCTAACTACATGTACTGATCTGAATTTCACAGATTACAAATATATCTTTTAAATATACGTTTACTTTCAATTTAATCGAAAGAAAAAAATTTGAAATAGTTTTACTACATCGGGTTTACGCTACATATAAAAGAATGACTTTTGTTCATTGTAGAGTTTTTTTTCGGCGTTAGCTGTCTAAGCTCACTTTTGACCTAGTTGTTCGACCAATGAAATGATGTAAATAATACTCGTATTCTCTTATTGTGCAGAGGGAAAATGAAATAAACTATTTCGATTGGTAGCTATTTACACCTGAGAGGCATCTAGCAGGCTGGAGAGGTATCTAGTGGGATTTTATTATTATGCAGCGGAAAAATCAAATTGATTAATTAGATTGGTTGTTAGTGGGTGTTGTATTGGAGGAAAAACATATTTACGATTTAAGTAACCAGTTAAGTCAATATTGATGGCTTAAATACAATATTATATGGAATATTCTTGGGTGTCACTTGCATACAATACACAGTGAAAAACGAAAGAGAAGTGTAGATATTCCTAGTTCTTACTGGTTCCTTTCTAGTTCCGTTGATACTGATTGTTAATTTCAAGTTCGTAAGACATGTTCATTGTAGTGTAGTGGCTAACACTCTCGCCTCTCAAGCGGAGGCCCCGGGTTCAAACTCAGGATGGACACTTTTTTTAAACTTAATATACGTAAAAGTTGGTAGATTTCGCTCTTGTAACAGGCTGTTATTATTTATATTTATTAAATTTCAAGGACATTTATTCATCCTGAATTCTCACTCTACATGAGGTATTTTATTGAAACTGAATATTTTGCTTATTTAATCGACTTGTTATCACTGTATGAAATTGTTGCAACAGCTTCAACCTTTTTTTTTGAAAGACACTTTCAATAAATTTATGAGTTGTCATGATTCGGTCGCTTAATCTCTAAGTCATACTAAGAAGGCAGGGAGGGTTCGTCAACAGCTATAACAAATAAAATAAAATAACTAAACTGTGTCTGTTTTGCCTCTCTGTATTTCTTTCTTTCTTATATACATGTATAAATCTTTTCCATCAACGCCGTTAATCTTTTTTAAAGATATTTCTTGTCATTACATAATCGTTCATCACAAGTACAATGCGTTGACAATAAAATTATTCAAACAATCAATTTTCACTGGCAATTAAAATATAAAATGGATGAACAGGATTCTTTCAGATTCTAACCTACAATGTATGAAAAATAAGTACTTCTATATTTTGCAGTACCTACAAATTCATACCGCATTCGCTGTCCGGCCCTTTTAACGTTAAAGTTAACGGATTTTAACGTCAATAGGGTCAAATTCAAGTGCAACATGTCAATATTAGTGTATTAAAACAATAGACCATGTTTTACAATAACTCCTAAATGGTTGATGATTACCGTGCAAATTTCACCCAGTATTTGTAGTGTCTTTTTCTCGTCTCTTCTTAACTTCCTGGTCAGTGTGTCGAAGGCGTGCAGCCAATGTTGTTCATACAGTTCGTGCCGAAATCTCTCAGCTAACGTCACAGGTGTTATCAGATTTAGATCCAAGCTTTTCGTCATTTGGACAGGTCTGGATACAGAATATTCCTTCAGTCTGCATAATATAATGGTTTCGGAAATGTGGGATTCAATAATGAAGGGTTAGCCGGTTTCGACACATAATTTTTTTTTGAGTGAATTAATAATTTAAATTTCTAGGGTTTTGATGACATTTATTGAAAACAGCGATAAGTTAAGTCATTCTCAATAATACGTTGCTAATGAGGTGATGATATACCGGTACATAACTTTCCTATTGGATTTGGTTTTGTCGGGAACGACGGGTTTTATACATGTACAGATGTAGAATGTAATTCAAATCTAATGCGCGACTTCAAAACCCTTTTTAACGCTTCTTAGTTTTGAAAAATAATTTTTATTATCTACATAATGATAACAAAGTGTTAAAAAGATCAATTATAGAATATCAGAAGAATAAGGTTATCATTGGTCTCTTCGATTTGCGATCGCAACGTCTTGTTATAAAGAAAAACCTTCTTCCGTATGCAAAACATTAAGATGAAAGAGACAAACTTGTGAGCAGTCAGGGCAGAAGGTTATAAAACTGAGATTGGAAACCAGTCTCAAATCTCAAGCATCTGACTGGTTGAAATGGCGACTGGTCGCCATTTCAGCCAATCAAATGCTTGAGATTTAAGACTGGTTTCCATGCTCAGTTTTATAACCTTGGGCACTGAACTGTTTCACGTTAGATATGATTGACCGAGGGAATAAATATAAATATGAAGTTGACTAAACGAAATTTTACTTTCCCCTTTTGAAATAGAATATGACACAAAACTTTCATTGCAAACTTTATATGCTTTTAGCGGTTCGAATTTTAGTATTAAAGAAGGTTTATGCGTTTTGTATTGGAAGGCATGACATGCTAAATCGCATCTTCACAATTTTTAACGTTTCAACTGTATTTGAACATCCTGATGTAGGGGATTTTCGAAAATATCAAATACCTTTTATTTGCATCCTCGTACTTCTGTTTCAGATCTGCAAAATCTTGTTCTAGTTTGGAGATATCAGCTGACTTGTGTTTGACAACAGTAGTCTCTTTATCCTTCCGATCAAATGCTCGTATTCTCTCTAATTCATCGGCGAGTCTGTTGACAAAATAATGATTACAATTTAAAGGAAGATAACTCGGACTACTTAAACATCGCTGAATACGATTAGAATCAATCAAATCCGGTTAATATAAGCGATTTGTGTACCGATTTAAACAGAAGCATAAAATTACTTCAGCCTTCAGCAATGATTCTGACAATTTTCTAATATGGCGCGAAAAAAGCTAACTCTATCACATTACAATGAGTGATTTTCGAAAATTTCTTTACGGTGTAAACAGCCAAAAGCACTTATAACTGAACGTTAATATCGTATAATATCTATAATTAAGGTTAATAATAGCGGGTTTGGTACAATGAAATCTGTAAGAAAGTAGAAATTTAAAAGCCAGAGTATATAAGAAAACGAAGTCAAAAGTCGGTGGAAAAACAACTAATTTCCGAAAATCCACCTTTAATGTTTATAAGTAATTATCAATACTTTATGCTGGATATAAAGTTGGTTTCACCCAGCTAAATAGTAAAAGTAGGGCTTATTCCAAAAGTTGTGTGATCTTCCTATAGAAATGACGACCTTTATCGTGCAATAAATCACCAACCGTTATTACATTAAGTTTGTAGTTTACATAAGAAATAAATTATAATATCTAACGTAGGAAATATCTGATTTAAATTTAATTAACGACAATGATTGAAGCATATTATTTTATTAAAATGACATAGATATATAGAGTAACACGTATATCTTGATGAGGTGTTCTTTGTGGTGTGAGGAAAATTATTTGATGATATAGCTTTGATCGAGTCTAACTTAAATCTTTTCGGTTATTTTAATGCTTTGTGTTAAATTAGTGTGGTTGAACGGTAAAGCCAGAGAGTTTCCGTCAGATGGTATAAAAGCAAGTGCCGTTCATTGATACTGGGTCTCTCCGAACTTCCTGAGACGTGCACATCGTGGAGTCGGCACTGGAGAGATGGTCTGCTGGAGTCAAGAGGGTCGCCGATAGTTATGTGCTGCTACAGACATTGCTTCAGCATATCTATAATCATTTTAGGAGGAAAATTATATATATATGCTGAGACAAATAGTCTGATTTATGTGCCTTCCGCTCGGGGCACGTTACAGTGGTAAGTTCTAAAAGAAATTTAAAATATTACGGTCTCGAAGTTAACAATCGTTAGGTAAATGCGACTAGTTCATAGATTTTTTAAACATTTTTTTTTACTTTTGAAGATATCATAACACTAAAACGGAAGTTTAGCTTGAAATTTAGGATTTAATTTAATCATAAAGACCATCATGAAAATAAGACCGCTCTGTGCGTGCAGCTACTTATTTTTTCTGTGCCTTTGAATAGTTTTGAATTAATTTCAAACACCAAAATAATACCACTCACTATCAAGACCTTTTTTGCTAAGCCTCAAAGAATAGTCTTATTTACGGGTAATAAAGCTTTGTTTCAGTATGTAAAGATATGTAGCGTTTAAAATATTGACGTGATCTGATAAAATAACATTACATATACATTTGTGCCTGGTAAAACATCTTTTTATCAAATCTGAGTGACGTACATGTTTATTGCTTCATAACCGAGACTAAAATGAAAATAAACCCAATAATTTTGGATACATTAGCAATCGCAAGAAAAATACTATAGAGTCGTCACTTTATTTGGCGCAGCAAATTCAACGTTCTCGTATTTGGCACCTGCGAAAATTCATAGCGAATTCATACCCGCTGTGAAACTTAAGGATGAGATATTTGTCTTATGAATAACATTTGCGGGAATTCTTACTCGCATTATCATCTTCTGCGATAAGGTCTTCCCATATAATAAAATTATAACACATAAGGTCTACCTCTTACCGTTTTGTTTCATTTTTGGCTTTGTTCAGCTCATTCCTAAGAAGTTCCACCTCTTTAGCCTTTCTTTCTATTTCATTCTTCTGGTCTTTGTTTTGTTTAAACAGATTATCGTTCTTTGCTTTCACCTGATTATTCTCAACATGCAGGGCATCAATTCTGTCACTTATTTCTCGGCAAGTATACTCCAGGCCTTCAATATTTTCTCGCAGCACCTTCTGTTCTTTTTCTTGATTTTCAACGAGCTGAAGCAAGCTTTCAACGTTACGCGAGTTTCCATCTAAATCCGCTTCATTCATTTGACTGGTTGTACGTATGTGTTCTATTGTTACAGAATTGTCACTGTGAGAATGTTTTAAATGTTCGAAACTATTTTCGCTTTCAACAATACGAGAAAGTAATTTATGGTATGCCTTCTCCAGGATCTCATATTCTTGCCTTAGTTGAGTCTGGTCCTTTTCAGCTAGAGACAGTCGGTCCACTAAGGTGTTCTGTGTTACATCCGAATCGGAATCAGATTCGGTCTCTGTGGATACAGATACTCTTCTGTTTGCACCTGCGCTACAAGTGCTTGGAATGTACTGGGTCTGGAAAAATGTGAACATTAACATGCCATTAAAAGTATCATTAGAAACATATTTTATGAATAGCCAGTACTAGTACGAGTTTCAAAATGTTAAAGAAATTTGACGTATAGGCCACATCATACCTTAGCAAGTGTTTAAATACAAAACCATACTGTGTCTCAGACTATTAATTTCTTCAATTGTAATTTTCATATTCAACTTTCTTTGGTTCTTTTGTACCTTGGAAGTTTAAACCATTAAAATGATTGTAAACTTTCACAACTAAAAGAAAAGGAAATGATCATTTTCGGTATATTTAACTGTTTATTTATTTCTAGTTGCCTGTGGAGGTGTGTTCATGCGTATGTGCGTGCATACTCTACAGTATGGAGATAAGTGTTTGAATGCGATATTGTACATTATTAAATTGCTATGGATATTACAATGCACCTTCTGTATTTGGCAGTATGCCGTATCCTCGCTGACAATAATCTGTTGTAGCTCTGTGTTGGAATCGAGCATCTCCTTCAGGTCTTCCCTCAGACGTTTATTCTCATCCTCACTCTGACTCAGTCGTGCCTCGGTCTTCGTCAGTCTACAAAATAAATTCACATTCACACTCGTATCTTGAGTGTACTTAAGCGTTCCTAATTGAGAACCATGTTTATATTTTTCTTTTATTTCAAGACAGCGTTCCTAATTGAGAACCATGTTTATATTTTTCTTTTATTTCAAGTCAGCGATCCTAATTGAGAACCATGTTGATATTTTTCTTTCATTTCAAGACAGCGTTCCTAATTGAGAACCATGTTTATATTTTTCTTTTATTTCAAGACAGCGTTCCTATTTGAGAACCATGTTTATATTTTTCTTTTATTTCAAGACAGCTTTCCTAACTGAGAACCATGTTTATATTTTTCTTTTATTTCAAGACAATACCACCGACCTTACGATGTTATAATTACAGATAAGGGGCGAGTAATCAAGGAAGACTTTCTGACGACTTAATACTTGATTAGATTCCTTGGTACTGTATATGTACGACAAAATTTGAAAGCGGTATTTTTAAGCTTTTTCAAGTCCGATCTTTTAACAAATTAGAAACATTGAAAAAATACAGAGCTCATTAAACAATTAACACATGATCTACGTTCGTGTGTAAATTGTGACCTCATGAGACGTATAATTTCTTCTCAATGTACTGTATCAATAGGTGAATTGATTTTTATTCGCATACAAGTCATGAAAGACTTCATCGGTTATTGTACATTTACTATGCCCTGTAGTTGCGAGTTTTGAGTTGTAACTGATTTCCTGTAGATTTCGTGTGACATATACTCAACAGTATTCCAAAAGAAAGTGTGCAGTCTGTTTTCGGTGTATTTTTCATCAACTGCTTTTCATAATGCCTACGTATTTGGTATCAAAAATGAGATTGTATCATAGATATTTTACACAATAGAATTTAAAGATCTTATCTAAATTTTTATAATATTAAGGCAAAGTGCAGAAAACAAAGTGCACTCTTTCATTTGGAATAGAGTAAACCATTAAACTAACTTGTTTTACCTAAGATGAAGAAAATAAGGCTCAAACACAAGCTCTCGATTATAATGTAAGGGAAATAAAACACGACAAAGACTGCAAGTTTTGCGCCGGAGAGTATTACCTCCAAGACAGCTGTCGATCTTCTTGGGTCATCGCTGTTTTCTTTCTTGTTTTCTGCAGGTTGGTCCTAATTCCCGACAGCTCGGTTGCAGGTTTCATACAGGTTTTCTTTTCTGCTTCTTCCAGCTGTGCTATCATACTTTGTAGCTCAGCTCGACTCATCATAGCTTGATTTTCCTCCATTCCTACTATTCTCTGAAAAACATTAATTACATACATTAAAAATATATTGTGAAATGTTAATGGTTAGTTTTCTTTACGAGCCGAGAGTAGTTTCCCATGCTTAGTCGTGGTGTTGTATTTCCGTAGTGTCAATTTATTTTAATAAATCGAACATTAGACATTCAGATAATTCAGTTGTGTTCTTATTACCTCTTTCCTTTTCACTTTTCAAGTGTAAGTATTATGACAAAGAGCTTGGTTCTCATTTTTGGGATTGACTGAAAATATAGTTACTAATTTAGATATATTGAATGTCAATTGAGCAGTGTGTTCATTATTTATACCTTTAACAGTTTTTGGTTCTCTATTGTTGTCTTAGCGGCCTCAGTTTCAACGATTGTTATTTTCGTTTTAAGGTCCACATTGGCCGTCTCGAGGCGTTTAATTTCTTCCAGGTAGGTAGAGATGTTGTCCTCTTGTCGGTCCAGCTGAGTCTTGTACAGCTTGTTCTCAACTGTGATCGCATCAAGCTCCAACTGAAGTAGACAGAAAGATTAACGATGGATAATCATTATGGCCATTTTCGATAATCTCGCTTAAGTTTTAAAAACATGATTATTATTTTGCTTTATTTGGATCATAAACGTTTTTCAATATTCCCGATAAAATTGAAACATTTTAGCCAACAACAATTTTAAGTATATTTTCCAAGTCGGTGGTTGTGCAGCTAGGTTAATACTTTTACTTTGGGGCGGAAATCACCAGTCAGGTCATGAAACTTACGTTATCTAATGTTTTAAATTATCTAATGCAAACATGGTGAAATTTACATAACAAAACTTCCGAAATTTCCGAAAGTAAATATCGATGTTTCGTGAATATTTTAAGTCAATTCTCTCATTAAAACTACAAGGAAAATTACTCAATTCAATTTATTTTCACTTTTTGCATCAATTATTAATAGCATCCGACAATAAAGTTATAATATCACTAACCTGTAAACGTTTGTTATCTTCGAGAATTTGTTCATTCTCTTGACTGGATTTTTTCTTTGAGAGAGATGATCCTGATTTCCGCGATGAGGTAGATTTGTGGGACGCTGTCTCATCTTGACCGTCTTTCAGCTCCTCTATGATCTACACAACAAAGAAAATAAAAAAAATAAGTGTAGTTAATTTCGCAACGCCTACACCCGCGAGAAGTGAGTCTCGCAGCACCGCTACTCACGAGATGCAATTTGCGCAACTTTTCCGCACTCGGAATGTGTTTTTTTTTCAAATCCAGCGCCTGCAAGATGTGAGTCTCGCAGCTCCAGCGCCTGCGCGATGTGAGTCTCGCAACTCCAGCGGCCGCTAGATGTGAGACTCGGAACTCAAGCGTGCGCGAGAAATCGTGGGTTTCCAGGGCCGACACATGTGAGTCTCGCAAAACTGCCGGCGAGATGTAAATCGCGTAGTTCTTACACCCGCGAACTATGAGCTAGATGTAATTCGCTTCAGGTTTTCAATACCGAACAACGATCTGCCAAAGCGAAAATACCGTTCCAGATGATTTTGAATGATAGAGAAAGTCGCTTTGTAGATTTCTTTTGAACCAGTGCTTGGCTTTGACATTCGCGGAAATATATGAATAGCCTGTAGAAAAGAGCAAATCGATTAAAGCAGAAGTTTTTGTGTCGTTTTTTTTATAATCTGAGATTAAGTTATAATTTCATATTGTTTTCATTGTCTATTGTTGTTTGCTGTTGTTGTTGCCGCCGCTGCTGATTTTAATAAAAAGTTAACCCTGTTGCGTGAACCACCTACTTTAAATTCTTGTGAATTTTATGTTTAGAAATTTGCAAGCATTGAGGTCAGTTATTTGTGAAATGCAAGACTGAGACCTATCTCCAACAGCTACGAAAATGGTTTTAACAATCGTATGACTGGAAAAATAAATGATATTGTATTTATCACATATTGTGGATCGGCTTCGAGAAAAGAAACATAATAAACAAAGTATTTTTTTTTTCCTTATAGACGTAAACGGTATCATTTATATATCATTTATTTGAGTTGCTTAGGAACGTCGCGGAACTTAAAATCAATATCAAGAATGGTCTGTGCTTGATGCGAATAAAATAGAAAATGAGGAATAATATTGATCGAAGCCGGTCTGAGAAAAGGCAAGAGATGGAGGCAATTGATTTCATCGGGTGAGACTTAAATCAACCCTTACCAGTGACTCAGAAAGGATCAGGAGGTGTCACATTCCTGACTGCTATGTATACATCCTTATGTTCTAGCGAGTACTTCCCTTGTAGTCACATACGTCGTAAAATCGTCGATTAGATGCGGGGCGAGCGGGTGGGGTAATATTATGAAAATCGAATTATTTATTCAAAGAAAGAAATAATGGCTTCGTTTCATGCTAGCTTTTAAGATCAAAATCTCCCGTTTATAAGTCACTGCAAGAAATCAAAATAATAAGTGTGTAGGTCGTTATAACAAAGTACAAGGTATTAACGATTATAAAATCGTCAAACGATGTCCAGTCCGATGAAACACAGTCTTTCGCTTCATTTCATTCGTACACGTTTTTATCAAAATATTTTCTTTAGTTTCTTTAGATGCAAAATATCCCCTATACAACAACAAATTGACCAGAGATCAAAGAGGTCTTTTAAACATGTGTGCGTTCTAATGTTACTAATTAACATATAGATTTATGTAACAATACGGAAACGTTGTATTGTGATTCAGATTTTTATTTAACAATTCATGATGACTTGTTTAAAAGTATTTCTTTCTTGATCTTATTTTGATTATTTATTGTTACCGTACTCCTACAAACATAGCTTAAGTTTAGCTAAATGCTTGTGAATAAAAACAAAAGATCACGGGGTTAAGCGACTTTTGTTGTGTCAAATGTTAGTGATAAAAACATACAAGAAATAAACTTGATGTTAAAAGAAATACATGTGGTTTTTGTTATTGTTGTTGTTATGTTATTGCTGATGTTTCTAGACAAACATAACTGAAGAAAAACCCAACGAAAATATATCAGTTTTGGTATCAAATATGCTTGACTTTTGAAAAAGTTGTATTATGTTTTTGTGACTTTTAACCACTCCCTTTCTTTAAAAGCAACTAATAATACAACTGCCAGAGTCAAAAATGGAAACAAATAGAAACAAAGTACATTACAATTATGTTGAAAAAGACATTTTGACGATTTAAATGTTTGACATATTGAATATGATCATTTTATCAAGTAAGCATCAACATGAACAGGACATTACTATCTCTAAGAGCTCGTAAAACACTTGATCTTGAGAGGAGAAAAGACATTTGTAAAACAAATGGTGAATTGAGCGTATATGGTATCTGAATGGGACGTTGAATTTGTGAAACTGCCTATACATGAGATTTTACACCCCACTCACTTCCCACCAGAATAATTGTATTCATATTATGCTACAAACGTTTCTTAGGTAGCCCATCTGTGAAATTCTACAGACCCACATACTTGTCTACCCTATACAGGTGTGTCCATATGCAGTGAACTCAAGGTATATGAGCTGGGCTTCGACGTTATACATGTACAGGGTACCGTGAAGTTATTTTTTCTGGTCAAATTCCGCGCTTTAGGCATTGCCCGAAATTACACCACATGCGAAATTAAATAACGTCAGAACTTATTATTGGAGTAAAAATAACTGCGCGCATTAATTCCCGTGCGAAATAGATATTTGAGTCTTCTGCGCAAAAAATCGCCCACGAGATATTTACATGTATTGACAACAACGTTCTTTATTAATAATTTCTCTAACCTAGAAAGAAAAAAATTGAATGCAGACAACATTCTCTACACATATCATAGAACAAATATCGAAATAATTGATTCAAGAAATATTGGATAACAAGACACATCTTGCACAGTTTTGCATTTATGTAGATATTGATGGAGTAATTTAATAAAGATCGTTATATTAGTGTGGTAATCAGCAGTTAACAGATGGCCTTCTGTAACTGTTGTTGCTACCTTTAAATCAATATCACTAATCACGATAACCGCCAGTTTAATCAATATTGTAACAGTTCATGCAAAACAATAACAAAACACTACAATAATAACAGAGACAAGTTTGCCAAAAGAACATTCATTCTAAACCTAAAAATAAGTTTTAATTCTTACTTTTTATACGTGCTCAAAGAAACTTTGTTCCAAAAACAATAACCACTTTCAAATAATAATTTATATGGATGCCCATTCATTCTTCTCAGTATTCTATTTTTTCACAAAAAAGCGTATACGTTTTATAATCTAGGTTCTCTTGAAAGTTCTCAAAAAGTAAATACGTTGATAAATTTTTAAGGGAATAACATGTAAATGCTACTTAAGGTAAACTGTGACTAAATTGTCGCAAAATTTCCACAGAACGCATCGGTTCATTCCAGTCATTTTATCTTTACGATTAAAAACGTTACTTTCGGTAACCGTAAAACCCTTACAGTACCATAACCCGTGTCAAAAATATATCGCACACATGTCAGTTGGACTCAGTTACTGTTTTTGTTACATATTACTGTTTTAATATACAAACTTTGATTTACATTTCAAGTTTATTTTGTATATTCCACATAGGTACATCTTTCAGTTGCCGAATCATTGTCATATGATATAAATGTATTCATTTTTTGTTTTCCCTAGTAAACTGTTAATGTTAATAATTAATTCGGAACAGTTTATCCTAAAGTATCATTACTTAACACCTTTGATAACTGTTTAGTACAATAGAAGTCTTACCTCCTTCTTCGATTCACTGATTTCGGAAAGTTTTCTATCAAAGGGTTCATTCTTAGCTATCTTCTTCTTCTTCGACTTTTTCCCAATGCACGATAGAAAACTCATCATGTAGTTATTTTAGACGTCTTTCCCGACTATAATAACACTATTTCTGACACTGTTTTCTGCAAATATGTTGACTTTAAATCAGTGACTAACCACTGCTTGCATACATAAACATTTATCGCCGAAGAAGCTCGATAAAAGATATTCTGGCTTGATCGCATGCGCTAGCTCAGTTCGTCATTGGAGTTAATGCGATAAAGGAAATCGATGCTCTTCATACAACACTGAGAGAGGCGTGAAAGTCGCGCGCGCACGAAAACCCGGATATCCGGATTATCACCCGTTGCGAACTCTATAAGGCAAAAGTGACGAAAACCATAAAATAGGAGAGAAAAATAACGCGTTCATTAATGTGATTGTGGTAGTTTCCGTTTTCACAAGGTTGTGAATTTTACGTGTTCACAGTTTGCATGGCACAAAGGAAATCGGTAAGGTCAGTCCTTAAAT
The DNA here is from genome assembly GCA_038501625.1 of Corbicula japonica. Classification (NCBI taxonomy): domain Eukaryota; kingdom Metazoa; phylum Mollusca; class Bivalvia; order Venerida; family Cyrenidae; genus Corbicula; species Corbicula japonica. The sequence goes on along the minus strand of JAZAYU010000001.1, from coordinate 3,749,777 downwards.
ACAGTCGATTCATTATTAAGAAGTTTCTCCCTCGCCAATAGATTACGCAATTTACATTTCCACGAAATTAAACAACATAAAATATGCAAACGGTGCTCATGTAAATTTCATAATATGTGAAATCGGTAAGCTTAGGGAATATAATGTTCATTGCTAAACAAATACAGATAGTTCATTTCGTTTGGTGAAGTTTAGAAAAAAAGATTTTAACGCGTTACTTTGATATACTGCAAACATATAACTTGTACCGTTCTACATGTAGTTCTTTTCTTTCCGATCACCTTGCCTTATGTCGACTAATCACTAGCGATTCAAGTAACGTGTGTGCGAAGAATCGCATAGAAACACGCACGGTATTTTCCATTCCTTATCTTTAGTTTACTATCTAATACAGTTATAGTACTTATTAAAGAACTTCAAGTCAAATTAAGTTCAAATTTATTGTGTACATGTACTGGGATAGTATTTCATAATGCTGACAGTGACGATTGCTGTTTTTGTTTTGTCTGTATTTCACGCACAAGGTAATTTTTAAAAAATCCTGTAAATGTACATGTATAAAGTAGTGTTGGATGCCGTCAGTCCGACACTTTAGACTCCTTATGAAAATGCATATTGCTTTCAATGTAAACACATTCTTGCATAGAGTATTATGACATATACAGCATTTTCAAACTTCATCTTAAAGGAAACTATAAATTTCTTAGTAAAGTCAACCCGTCTTCAATAAAAAGGAAATATTTAAAACCGACCAAAATATGGGCTGTAATGCCATTGTATTCGGTTTTAGTTTCATTCAATTAATTCGCATTAAATTGTTGACAGCCATACGACTTGAAATATAAGAAAGTGAAAGTTTGTACCAGCGCTACCAAATGTTTTCAATTTTAATGTAAATGTGGTAATCTTCTGTTGACGGCAAGAATAATATGCGTCACTTAATTATTATGTATATGCTGACAATTACATCAATACTAAATAGTGTCCTCTATGAACAGACAAGAATAAACATCACATACACATTAAAATCAAATACATAGCCAATCAATACATAAAAATTATAAGAGACTTATAGACACATTACAATGACTCAATTAAACAGAATTAAGAGGGTATGTCATGTTTGTAAGGGAAGTTGCCTGTCAGAAAGCTACACTTATAAAAGTAACTAGAGAAATTTTCCATGATACTTTCCGTAAAATGTTCCAACCCGATTTCCATGTAAAATTCATAAACGAATTTTGCGTTTCTAAGAATGATAATAATGTCATATCAGATATCGGACAACAGTACTTACACTTTATTGTCGTGGATACATAATGTGAATTTATATTTCAGAACACAAGTGGTGTCCATATTAAGTCTAATTTTATATAAGATAAATAGAAGGATAGTGGCAGGTTTTGAGTTCAGTATGTTATGTTCAGTATAATTATTTAAGCTTTCGCCCCTTTTTCTTTGAAATCCCAGTTTATAGAAAAACATGTTAACAAACGATTACTTGATTAAGTTTAGCAGCGTAAAAGAGACTCTCACTTATCTGAACTACTCTTATTTCTTATTTCACGACATAAAACTTTCATACATTTGTATTTCTTTTGATAAAATATAGCTCTGTTTTGAACGCATTAAGTATTGTTAAAATATATATCCTCAAAGGCATTTTACCACTATTTAGCATGCTGTCCAAACGGCTGGATATCATATGAAAATCATTGTTATCTTGTTGGATATGAGCACCTTACATCCTTCACCGAGGCACAGGTAATACTAATTTATTTAAACAAGGCAGTAATTTTACCGACTTTGTAACAATTTATATACTTTAACTATCTGGGCATGTAAAGAAGCGCAATAGGAAGAAAGCGAAAAAGAGCGGATTAACTACAGATGTATTCCGTTATTATTGACGGGCGTCTACAGTAACGCAGTCAAACACATTGCTTGAGATTTGAGACTGGTTTCCATGCTCAGTTTTATAACCTTCAGCCCTTATCACGTGAACAAAAAGAAACCATTGGTAAATAATAATAAAAATATCATTATAAAGGCCTATTATTGATTTCTAATACTATAATTGTTATATAATAAAGAATTATATAAACGTAATGTTGTGTGTCTGAGGCTTTTTGTAAACCACTGTCCGGTTTCTGTAATTCCTTCTCATTCGGGGGTAATCGGGGTTTATGTCATGAGCTTTTATTGTACCATGTTTTATTTCCTAGAAAAAAAAACAGTGTCTTTAATACTTTACAGCATTTTTGTCAACAGCAGTACGAATCGAACCTTGTCCAGATAGAAAAATCTAGCGAAGATAATTTTCTTAAAGATGTTCTGAGAAAAACAAAAGGTAAGCAACATAATTGAATCTGGAATATCTAATGTTCGGTTTATTTCAAAAGTAAATCCCATTTATTTCGTTTTCTGATTTCAAGTTAAACGGGGAACACGTAGAGGAGGTTATCAGTCAAATTTTACCGAATTTAAGTGGGCCTTTGGAAACAGGGTAGATATCGGAGATAATCCTCATACATCTTTATCTATTCCGACCTCTCGTCGGACAGATACATGAACAACTCTGAATATATCGAATGCAAATCCGTGCTGTATTCCTACACGATTCAATGTTGCCATGGGTGAGGATCTTTATTCAAAATGGTACTCGCGTTCACTCGTTATCATGCAGAACTATCATTTTGCACTTGCTTTTCCTTAATAATTTAAGGATTTTTAGCAATAAAAGATGTGATTTTGATTATATGTGGGCGAATAGCTGGCCTTGGCGATGTCACAGAGAGCATAGTATCAAACATTTGCTGATTTGACCTTGCAATGTTCATTTTTCTTATAACCACGTCCACAAAAATACTTGTTTACAGTTTGGATTGGCTACTAGAAGTAAAGTGGCTCAGGACAGACTATAGAAATCCGACGAAAATAACTAGTGTATTTGAAGTCGTTATATACACTTCGTAATTCATTGGAATGCGACATCATCATATTAAAATATTTTTATATATATACAGCTCCTACCACTTATGCTTGGACCGGCTTAAGCGACCAGCTTGCAGCAAGGAACGTGACTTTAGTCAGTCGGATGATACTAATATTGTTTATATGATATCACTATGCTTAGTATTTAGAATGCACAGACAAAGGGTTTAACACTTTCTGCATGCGTGGATTTACAGAGAAACGCGTGAATCGGTTAAACCGCAGAACTTACAGAAAGAACAAGACTTTGGACAGACACGATGGAGAGACTGTATGGTGATTAACCAAGTGCATATAAAAGAATTTAAATTTCCATATTCTGTAGGATTCACCTACAGATTGTTAAAACGTGTCCATATTTACAGCTCCTAATGCGTGGATCGGCTTAACGGATGAACTTGCAGAAGGCACATGGGTTTGGACCGTCTCTATGGAGATAACCACCTTTACGGACTGGATGCCATCAGGTCCAAACAACGATCACAATGAAGACTGTGCCGGTTTTTGGGATCAGCAGGATTATCGGTGGAACGACTTTAACTGCGACGACAAACTTGTTCCTTTCTGCGAATTGAGGTAAATTATTTAATACAAATACACTTATTTTTTACTGCTTCCCGATTGCATTTGGCCTTGCCAACATTCCGTCTCTAGGGCTTTTATCGTTTTCTTGGCCCAGTGGTTAAACAGTACGCCTGTTGAGCGGTAAACAACAATTTGTCTGGAAACTGGAATTAATGATGTTCGTAAAAAGATGTATTGTTAACCAGAAAGCTGGTCTTTAAATAGGTGTTACAATTAAAAACTCAAGTTGTTTATTGTTTATTGAAAGATAATGAAATTTCTATGCATAGTAATAATTCTTTAGAAGCTCACAATCGGCATTGACTTACATTACTAAAGATTTAATTATTTGATACGTTATTTTCTAGAATGTTAATGATATACATAATTATTGTTTTTGTTGAAAATCAATATTATGAGTATTATGTAAAATACAGATGTTCTTTTTTGGATAGCGATTTATTATCATGCATGTATACATGTAGTGCTTTAAAAACATGGAACTGAGAACTGTTTCAGTTGGTCGCAAACGATTTCATTTCAGTTAGAAAATGCGACAATAACTGTTAAATGGAACTACGATATAAGGAAACGGTAAAAGAATAAAACACATTAAACGAAAACAGCAACAGTAATTTTATTGGGAACCGATCAAGGATCGATATAATTTTACATTTAACTTCCTTATAAATGAGCATGTATAACTACTGTAAAATACCAACGTATGATCATCAAAAATGTGTGTGTGTGTGTGTGTGTGTGTGTGCGTGCGTGCGTGCGTGCGTGCGTGCGTGCGTGCGTGCGTGTGTGTGTGTGTGTGTGTGTGTGTGTGTGTGTGTGTGTGTGTGTGTGAGAGAGAGAGAGAGAGAGAGAGAGAGAGGGGGGAAGGAGAGTTGCTTAAATGGGTATATTGCAGGCGTGCTTTCGGTTGAATATAATGGGAAGTTACGAATGAACGAGATAGCAATAAACGTGGTGACAATCAACAAAACACAAACTATATCATGTATTTATCATGTTCATTACCAGAAATGTGTTAAAAGAAATGCATGTACCAATCTTACGTTATTTTTTTTCATTTTACAGTTCACAACCGGAAGTTAACATCTTCGGCTAAAATGAATGCTTCCAGGTGTCCAAGTTTATTTACAATGTAACAATTAAATTGTGTTCACAAATAAATCAGTAAAAAAACGTTTAGTTGGATTATTATGACCATTTCGGTTAGAAGAACAGATATCTCGTATCTGTGTTTAAATGTCTAGATCATTTCTGATTTTCTTACAATTGTCGATTTAATTAAACCTGAAAATTTCAACCAAACATGAATCAATCCATATTTAACTTCGTGGTTGTGTTTTTATTTACATAATAGCAAAGGCATCCTAAAATACATGTACATGTAAATACCTGTAACATGCTCAATGTATTGTTATGTGATAAACAGCAATACGAAAATTACATTACATGCAACTTATTTGAAACATTGTAGAAATAAACACATAAATATTAGCAATGCAAAATAGCGAATGAACAAAAATATCAAAACGGATCGAACCGAAGAACACATATGACCACTCGACTATAAAGCCGGTGTTATGATCTATGCAAACTGTACGATGACTTAAATGGTATTTCATTGTGACATATAACGACAATTTAATATTGCCAACTTCTGTCTATCAGTATAACAATATATACATGTACTCGTATTCTTTAATGTTTATTTTTTCATATACCACTGAATGTCAATTAACGCAGCATTCGCACATTGTAAGTTGTGAAAAAATAAACATTACAATTTTACATTAATAACTTTATAAAACCAATTATAAACATTCCACCTTACGTAAAATGACAATGGGGTCATTTCTTGATATACTTAGTCCATGAATTTCAGCTTATTAATGACTCACCCATTTTTAAAAGTCAGGTACGTTATATTTTTATACATCACCTTAATTTCAATGATATTCATTTGAATCCAACAATAAATACGTTTTTAAATGTACAACTGTATGACCAAGATACTGTGGACAGTATCTTTCTATTGGGAAGGGTTTAATAAAATATTTTAACGTATACATGTAAAATAAAACCCCTACGTAATCAAAACAAAAAATAAATACCTGAACTTTGCAAAATCAGTTGAAAAATAAAAACAAAGCCAATTTTATATGACATTTCCTTGCAATTTATACACTTCAGTCCTTATTCAGAGGAAAGGAAATATTTTTCGCGAACACACCGCATTAGTTTAGTTTTAAAATGTACCTTAAAAATGTTCATTTTTTTAACGTACCTGACAAACAATTACAACTATTCAAAACTTGAACTGTTTCAAAACAATTGAAAAGTAACAAAGTCGTATATACAATTGGTTTGCTGTAATTGTAATAAACATTATATATTTCTAGCTATATTATTGAAAGTAATGAATATAACCTCGATTTGTAAAACAGTTAACGTACCTGACATGATACTAATCTGTTGTGTTTGTGCTCAAATATTTCTGTTGTAACCGATGTATAAGGGCAAAATATGTGTGCATACGTTAGATAGTGCCAAGAAAATGAAAAAGTAGGGGAAATAACTTTATTATTTAAAGAATCGTGTTTCATGTACACGTACCTGACTTTTACGTACTTGACAGTCATTTTTTAATTTCTGCTATGTAATCAATATATAAACTGCCACAAATGCATGTTTTACTTCAATAAAAAAATAAGACTGCATGAAAAAGGAAGAACAATGATACGGAAATATAATTTCAAAACTACGGACGAGCAAGTAAGTATACTATTTAACGTACCTGACAAATTCTAACGTCCCACCTGTAATTTTATTATATTTCAATTCATCTTAGATTTGATGATTCGACGATTGCATTTTAGTTTGTTTCATTCCACATAATTATATTTTAAGACTTAGTAAGCCAAAGTTTAATGTTTTTTGATGACGTCTACGTTTGTTAAAGTAAGTTTAAAGGCATTTTACGTTCCTGACCAGTATATTTGCGACAATCATTTCATTAATCTAGGTTAGTCAGTTTATCGGAGAATTGTATAATTTTAAGTTACTTCGAATAAACTAAACCATACCCGTTAAAACATGGCCTAACATCGGTGTTTTGTTTCCTATTAATCTTAAGGTTTACGTTAATATTAGTATAGACCCCTTTGCGACAGACTATTTCTAGGAATTTTCAGCTATTCTGATGTCAATTATGACAATATGAATAATTATAATACAATTCTAATGTTCGTATGATGTTTGCTATATATTAACCATATCGAAAAACGAGTTGAACCAACATTTCTTGCTAATGTCACTCAGGGAAATGACTGCGACATGAAAAAATTGAAAATGTCATTTTATCTGACATTCAATGATACACGTTTTAACTGATACATATAACTATCATAGATAGAATGTCACGTGACAGTAAATTCTTAGAAAAGAACAAATTCTCTCACAGAAATTGTTGACTATAGCGGTTTTCATTAGCAATTTTCAAAGGAAAACACGTTTCATCTACATCGTACTATTTTTATAGCTTATTTGCTATGTATAGAAAAGAGTCTATTAATATATTAAGGCATTTCTAAAGAGAATAGAAGTCGAAACGGTCGCAGAGAGTGCAGACTTTTATTTTCTATAGAAATGTAACATACTTAATCCGACTTAAAAGTAGTTTACATTTATAGCCATGCGCATGCGCAGTTGAAAATAAACTACATGTAATTGGTTTTTTGGAAAATAAAAAAAAAATAGAAAGGAGTTCTATTGAAATTTATCGCTGAGGAATTTGAATTCTCATAGCTCCTGATTGGCTACAAATGTAGGGCGACTACTAATGAAAATAAATGTGAATATTATCTGACCACACCCTGGTACATGTACTGGCTCCCCCAAGTACAGGTGGCACTCACATATACATCTAACGGTAAATAATTTTAAAGGAGAGGTGGTGAAAGTATTTATTTTGTATCCACGGAAATTCAAAACCTTCTAAAAATGAAACATATCAGCGTCCTGAACAGAATAATGACTATATTCTGCAAGTGTCACAACATTTCATCTTGAAATAAACAAGCTTCGGCTAGTTGTTGAGGTCGCTGGCTTACAATTATTGGTCTTTCACCGATTTGAGTCCTCCGGAGTAGGAACCTTTCATGAGAAGAAGCTATCCAGCTTCTTTACGATAGGTAATTAGTTATACCCAGTGCCCGCTCGGACCAGATGCACAATCTTAGAAGACGGAGCAGGACAAAAAGCAATTAAATTAAAAATCGTTTGGAATTAAGACCCTTTCATACATCAATACATATTGATTCTTTTATTAATAGATTATGTTGTTATAAGTAATGCACATTAATCCTTCTATCAGAACACACAAAGGTCCTGATTGAGGTGCTTCAGCGAAGTCCGATTTTACGCACTGAGCCGTGAATGTACTTTTGTATTTATTTATTTTTGTTAGCATGCAATCAGAATCAACGGCCATTCAATGTATTACAATCACACTTGTATCACGAACATATTGTAAAACTAATTCATTTTTCCTTCCGCCCGTTCCTCAGTCCTTCCATCACTGATAGACTAATGTGTACTACATACAATAATGTATGATCTCAACGTATGTATCAAATTTGTAAATATATTACAACAGAACAGAACAGACATTGAACAGTTATGAAACAAACAATTAATTTTCCCACACCCTCACTATGCTCTTGAATATAATAATTACATCGGTGTTCCATGGTAGATAGAAACAATATTATTCATGCAAATATATAATACTAATTTCTAAATATCACAATGCTGCTAGATATTTCTCATTGTCCATTCCTGTCTACGTAGGAAATACACGTAAACACAATATTGAGGTTACCGAATATCCTACAATTGTCAACACACTTCTCTGAACAATAAGGTTAGCTTTTAAAATGTAACTTGAACTAGCGGAATTTGAATGATCGAAAAAAGGCTTCTGAAAAACAGGGTAAGTAGACTCGTCTTTGCCGGGAATATGGTAAGGCGGTTGATCCATGTTTTCCTGATGGTTGTAATGCGTTGGAAGCGATACAGTCGATGATGGTAATGAATCAAACTTGTGACCATACATGCCCTTACAATGTCTAGATTTTTCCTCTGCAATGACAATGTAAATGATTTAAAAGTCATATATTACATAAACACGACCGCATCATTATTTTGTAAATATTGATGTTCAACTTTGTAGGCCCTTGAACACGATGTAGTATAGTTGTGTAAATATTGAGTTGCGCTAAAACCGGGGCAAGCCGGCGAGAACAGTAATATATTCATTACTGTTCATGAACCTGCTAAAACAAACTAAACATGCAATAATTTGATATTTGTCGTGTTCAGAGGCTTTCAAAGTTCCTGTTTTATCTATAAATGTTTAGGTTACATCGATATCAGTATATGTACGAGTAAAGGCATTTACGCTTTTGTTTTTCAATATCCTGACAATAGAAATAACTTAACAATGGAATTCTTTACAAGTCACAATATTTTCAAATAGATGAAATTCTTGCAATAACACGAATTCTTTGGAATGGCCGTTGGAATAGTGCGTAGACTTCAGAGCAAATGCCGGAATGCCTTTTACTGCAACTCAGGACAAAGCTTGTATACGAGTAGAAGAAGTCACTGTGATATCATTGTGCACTGTCACAGTTTGTGATCGACGTGGTTGTTTCCATTTCCCCTTCTCATTTGCGCAAAAAATTGTGCTTTACAACGCTATATTCCAGCAAATTGGAATATGAGTGTAAATATATTTTAAAAAATGAATGAACTAGAAACGAGTACCATCCTCCAAATAAAGCAGTGCTTCTGGTGTATTATCAAGCGCGCACGTGGAGTCCGCCAAGGTCACGCACTGAGCACTGTCTAGTTTAACCAACGCTCTGTATTTCCAGTTCCAATGACTGCAAAGGAAGCTCGTCAATACCTGAAATACAATAACAGTTAAAATGTTCCCATCCCACAATGAATTAAAACCAATAGTCCTCTATGAACTTCAATTATACATAAATAATGGTAATGAATAAATATTATTTATTTAACGTTTTAAATAATCTTTATGATGCAGCTTAATATCAATTCACTGTTTTATAATTATGTTCCTATAAATTGTCATATCGTGTTTCAAGTCATAACTTCAATGTGATTTCCAGCATAAATTCTTCAGTTTACAAATATGCCCAAGGATTTTGATTATAAATGAAAAGGTGGGTTCATCCATGCATGTATTACCCAACAGTTGTAATTTCCACTGATAGTTGATCGTGTGATGAGGAACTGTTCTAATGGTTGATCGTTTAAAAATGCTAGGCACTGATATTCTGAAAAAAGAACAGAATATGAAGTTTAAAAGACATAGTTTAGTTAGTGACAGTTCGTAGGAACTTGCATATCTCTCTACTTGAAGTCTTTGAATTGGCTTACTTTCGACTCTGCAGACACCGTATTATTTACTAATAACGTGGTAAAAGCCGCACACACAATTCGCTCTTTGGGCATGGCTTAGAAAAAGTATCGATTGTGGATGGTGCTATCGTATAGAAAATGCATGTAGATAAATAGCTTCTAAAACTACAGGAGAGTTTTGGAAGGGTTTAAGCCTTTAAAAAAGCACTTAAGGCAAAACATTCACCATAAAGTAAGGAAATATGCAATTAACATGATTATAGGCAAACATTACCTAGAGGTGTAGCCAAATTCGTACACGTATCTGACTGTATTCTAATCATGCCACGGGTTACACACCCGTCTGAGTCCCAGTCTGCTACAGTACCAATACAAGGCTCGCCATAAATTGTTCCATTGAAAGGAATTGAATGTGAGAATCCACAATACTCGTCTCTAAGAAGTCCGTCAACTGTAACACATATATACTAAGGAATTTATTACCATTATTATTAAAAGGAGTCCATAAACCTTATGTTACATTAATCTTGAAATTACGAAAAACGTGTTGAGTTAACGAGTTTAATGTATTTCATACTGTAATGCTTTACTGGTATAATATATGCCAACAATTTTGTTATTTGTAAACTGTCAACTTTAAATGAAGGATTATAGTGATTCGCGATTAATATTAATCATAAAGCAGCACTTGTATTTCTTAAGGAAAATACATTTTATTATTCATATGTTTCTTGCAAATTTTTGTTTTAAACGTATGTATATTTTACATGAAGCTAAACAAAATTTAATATTGTCTCAGAAGTCTTTGGATAATAATTTTTAAGAAACTTCATTTGACTACGTTTACCATTTCCCTACTTGCAGTCACTCACAATCTCAATTATATTTAACATGGTTATGTTCTTTGGCAATTCACTATATGCATGAAGGGAACTTGGTATATACGTACGAATAAGATGTTTTGGTTTGCTGGTTCTGTACGGATCAATCATGGGACTTCTGTAGTCCTCAAACTTACAAAGTGTGTCAAACCCTGTGTTTCCTCTGAAACTAGCTCCTAAAATGCAATAGTAGACACTCGGAAAAATTTCCAATTACTTAGCAAAGTATCGTTTCTGAAAATTTTATATCGCAATATTAAAATACAATTCCATATTAGATATTCGCCATTTCATGGCAACATTCTCTGAAAAATTGGAGCTAAATTAAATCATAAACGACAGGGAAAACTCAGTTCGGATAGAAAAATACCTAAAACAAAAACAAACTAACAATGAAATGAATTACATCATTTCATTGTTTGAGAATTTTATAAAACAGTTTATTCCGGCTATTCTGGCTTTGATTCTTAATGTTAACGTGGACAATTCTTTCGAACTTATTTAGCTATAGAAAAATGTTTTCCACGATTGAGGTACTATCGTAAAGTTATAAGGGATAGTATTTGTTATTGCCTTTTCTTGTATGTTCACACTATGTTCATGTTATAGCTAACTATTACTTAAAAAAGTAAGATTTGCATAATTATCAGAAATAGCCGCATTCAGAAAACTTAACCAGACAGCCCGAAAGAAGGAAGGAAACGAGAGTATGGGTTTTCAGTTTGGTCTATTTCAGAAAAGACACAACAAAAAGCTACTCCTAAGACCGCTTTGAAATGTTCAGTCGCAAACCATTTTCAAACATAAAATTTTACTAATTGGATAAGCACATACAGTTGTAGCAAGTTAATCACATAAACTTAAATTTTATCAAATAATTTATAAATAATACACACTCTTTACTTTCGAATTTTCGAACACTTGTTCTTTATCAAGAAAATATAATATATAATATATGATACAACAATACGCTTGCAACATGGATTTTACTTAAACACAATTATTTCTGTATTTTTCTTGATAAAGAACAAGTGTTCGAAAATTCGAAAGTAAAGAGTGTGTATTATTTATAAATTATATAATTGACTTCCCATTTGGAAGATTTTACGTAATTGTTAAATTTTATCATATGGACGTCTTCTTTTAGAAACATTCTTTTTCCATCGGACCAATTGACATCAAGAATGGATGGACAAATTCAGAAGACAAAGCCTCTCTTGACAGCAAAAATTATATAGGAGAGGAGAACACGAGTTTGTAAAATGATCATTTTCAAAACAGGCACCATAAAACTTACGAAAATGAACCCGATGACTTATCGCTTTTGAACGGCAAGTGGCGAAACATTTTGTCACTGGGGGTTAAAAAGCAGGTTCTATGATTTGACATCAAAATCTTTATTACAAGATCCCAAATAAATTACTTAGGCCAGAGAAAATAAATTATTAGATTCTTATTCGGATTTTGGAAAAAAAGGGGCGGATGGACACTTTTTAATTTTTATGTTTTATTAACGAAATACCTGAGAACAGAAGTAAAACTAACTTATAATTGCACAATGGCATTTATAGTTACCAGAAACTTTGGTGCAGAATATTCATCCATCTTTTCAATTTCTTCCAAAAAATCATGATAACAACTTATAAAAGTAGCAGGTTGGTGCCTATTCTTGTTTGAAAAGCCATACCAGTCTTAAATAGTGACACTTCGGTAAGCTTTGTAAGGATGAACATTTTATTTTATTATTGTCGGGCATGTTTTTTCATATCCGGGATGGTCCAAAACCCGTTCTGTCCAGAACAGAATATGTTCCGATTTATTTACCAATAAATTTTTACAGGGCGGGTGGTTTTGGACAGGGACGGGCAGGGTGAGAATCTAAAATATTTTTACAATTGCCTTACCGACGCGAAACTGCAATATGTTGTTGTTTCTTCGCTGAAGCTCTATACATGTGTACCGCATGGCACTATAATAGAACAAAGATGTTTTTAATACTTCCTGTTTATATTGTAAATTCAAACTGTTTTATTTTTTTTATTAACATCTTCATTATAATTTTAACTTGGCCCTTTTTAATATTAATTGACGTTGAAGACAAACCGTAATAATTGTTTGTTTATATGGATTTACTGGCAAAAAGGATAATAAAAATAGCATATTTCTCTTGAACGTTTTAAAATAAGTTCTAAATCCTATATAAACATGATACCTACCAACCGTTATCGAACAGGGTAACTGTCTTATACAGCTTTTCACTAAACACACTTCTCTCTTTGCAAATAAAAGTGCCAAACTGTGAGAACTGCAACGTAGTATGGTTAATTCTGACTTCCTCTTTGTGTGAGTGGTCAATGAAAAGCCAAGTACCCTGGACAATTGCAGCAAACGGACACATTGTTTCAAGAAGCTTTGTTTTCTCATCTGAATACAGAACAACAGCTTTATCTTAAATCAAAATTAATCACAATGGGCAATTTAATTATATATTGGCATTGTAACATCTCACACACGTCCGTGTCTACCAAGAGGTCTAAGAACCTAGCTGATCCTTATCTATAACTGAACAACAAAATATGTGATTCAGGTTTGTTAATGCCATTCAAACGGCTTACATTGCCGGACATATAAAACGATACATTTGTTACATTTATGATAAACTAGTATAATACTTGATGAAAATATGCTCAGACCGACGACAGCGCCAAGCCTTAAACTTTCAGGAAAATCTCCTAAAAATTTGTGCAGATGACACTGATGAACGTGTACTTGATCAAAACTGATCAAAACTGAGCTTACTGACGGCAATACTGGTTTATTGGTTGGGAGACGTTTGAGGGTACCCGTACTGTCAAACAGTTACTGTGACCGGGTGACAGGCAACAGTCATATCTATCCGAGTTCGCTACTAACTGCTTCAAGATTATAGGTAAAATATTCCAGATTATGTTTCTGTTGAGCGATATTAGCCATATTAACTTTCTATCAGTATTTAACTGTCCTTGTGTGTACGGAAATAAAGAGTATTGTTACCGCATTTCTTGCATGTTTTTTCGCAGTGCATGGCGAATTTCTCTTCTTTTCTACACTGCCCTCGTTTGTCGATAAGATCACACTTTTCCGGGTCGTCATCAACACAATTATTCGGATCTGAAATGTTCACGTAAATACACATGTGATACAGATAAATTACGGTTTCTCAGAATATCCGTTAAACCAGTCGTCTTAGTCAATGACAATCACAGGTTTCAACCATATCTTAATTTAGGAAAATTAAATTTTGTTAAAAACGTTCACTACACTTACCATCTACACTTTTTGAAGAGCTTTGATAAGAGAGATAATAACTTTAATTTATATTGGTATGAAATATCTGCTTGTTTCCCTTGGTCCAGAGCATAAGGAATATAATGCAGGTTTTGATAGAGTTGCATTTTAATGGTCAGTAATAAAATAATGTTGCAAGTGCTGGAGAGTGAAACATTGCATTCCCCGTGACAATTGTTGTATAATGTACCGAGTCTCTCCTGAGATATTTTCGCAAAAGTTTTTTTTTCTTTTTCTAGCATATCGGAACAAATGTTTGAGAAAAATTGACGGAGATTTTCTGATAACGATGAGCTAAATGTTGCGGGTTTGTAACGTGCTTACACCGAATGAGATTTCAATAATGATATTGTGTGCCGTCAGGGTTCTTGTCAAAGGGTAAAATCCGAACATTTTTACCCCGTCAATGACCGGATTTCTCAATTCTTTCCCCATAAGATGTGCAAGAATGTTAATTCATATTACTTGCTAAGCCGCTTCTCCCCGGGTGGAGTGCAGCTTAATATATATTTATTTATAGTAAACAGTATGAGATTTGACTATAAAACATACTATTAAACACTCACTTTAATCGAACGGTTACTGAACTTCTTATTTTGGACATGTTTTGTTTTGAGAAAGCATGTTGTTATCCTCGGGGAATTGTTAAATATGGTTCTCAAAATGAGGTAACACTCTGATACTTGTATACTTACTGTGTCTCGTCCCAAAAGACTATCTAATATGTAACGTAATGAGTTTCTCTGTCTTAAGTTCTTCACGTTTTATAGAACTTGTTTGTATTTTGTGTTTCTGCAGTCAATTATGTCCTTTGAAGGTCGTTGAGCATGATAGTTATGTTTGTTCATAGAATCTTACAAAATGTTTGTATTTATTATTAAGACACGTTATAAGTGTAGTTTCAACATTACAACAACACTAGCGTTGGATGTTGTTCAATCATCTAAGAAGGATATACCTACTGCCTATGAATGTTAGCCTTTGGTGTTTTCTGTAATATGCAGGATATTAGTATATATAACCAAAACCACTGTAAAAAATTCTATTATGTTTAGTTTTGCCTATTGTTTTTTCCTGTAGGGCAAATCCAAATACCGCACTAAAGAATCCATCAAAAATTGCACCGTTTACTTATGCAAATACTGAGTTGTGCTCAATCCAGGGCTAGTAGGAGTGGGCAGTAATATTTATTTTCATTATTGTGTATGAATAGGTTCAAATCGCGGCTGCAATATTTTCATAATGTCGTGTTCGTTTGCTTTCAAAGTTCCCTTTCCATTAAATTAACCAATCAAAGGCTAATTTCAAAATCAGGTTTGCACACATTTGAATATAGGTAAACGAATCATGAAAGAAAGGACTATTTTGAACATGCGACCAAATCTAACATGTTTGCCAAAATTACATAAGAAGAAAAACCATGAAATTCGATGACAATTGTTCAAAAACTGACATGCATTTTTTTATTCATTTCAGGATATCAAACTTTTTGCAGGAAGTAATTTTAAAGGACTGCAACGATGTTATACGCACAGCAAGATTGTTGTGCATTTGTGACACAAAGCAATTGTCAGCCTAAATACTATTGTCATCTTCGTGAATACATCTGTACGACGTATAAAGTTTTATAAATGTTGAGGAAATATTCAATTGAATACTGGAAATTTACTGAGAAAAGTTGAACATTCATTTGTGAATGACTTACCTTCTAGTTAGGTCAATGTACAGTATTCAATAAACTTTAACTTACCTAATTTATTCATACGCAGTTCATGATATTCTATTCCGGTCGGTGGCATACCGTCTGCAGGCATGGGACAAATGACACTAAAGTAGACCATCACACTGAAAGTCTGACCAAGATCACGTGGAAATCTCTGAATAAGAATAAAAGGTAACTTGAATGTTGTGTTATTTTTATTTACATTGTATATTATTATATTAAATATAGATCTATATATCTATACATATAAAATTTATTGTTTAAAAATTAGAAGTGAAAGTTTATTTTAATTAACAATTGACAATAAAAAAGTAAGTTATTAAAATTTTAAATGTTTTAAGGTCAGATGCCACTAAATGCTGAGAGCAGGGATGTGATTTTTTATTATGTCTACAGGCGATACGGAGTTTTATTTTTAACCTGTCAAGTTCTTTTTCGATTGGTAGATATTATTAACGTTTAACATGTTACTTAAATATGCAGGGATAAGATTAATATTGACACAAAAATAATTCTATTTCTAATTTTAAGAGCCTTTTTGTCTGAAATTTAGGATATGATCAAAGGTGGGCCTTTTCTTATAGTTTCACTTTTAGTTTACTTATAAGTCTGCCTATAATTCTAAGGTCAAACACATTCTTTTATCTAGCATGTATTCATACTGTTTTCAAAAATCGTTTCTGATCCTCCGATTTCAGATTTGGAACTGGTTTGATGTGATTGTTTTGATACAGTTCAAATACCCGGGAGATTAAAACAAAATCCTGGATCATTTTCAAGATTCGTTCAATACAGTTAGACGACTTTCACATCGTCTTCTTAATTCAACTCTTAAAACATGTAAAACATCTATATGGATGCTGCAAAAACACTTTCCTATTTGAATTGGCGGAGTGATGTCTGGATTTATCGCTATGTAATTACTCACAAGACAGTACTGCGGCACACCACCACTTGAGCCAACAACTAGAAAGGTGTAAAATTTATCTTGCCATCCAGCCCAGCAGAAAAACTTCGTCTCTGAATTAAAAAGAAATCATGTCAAATGTCTAATAAAATGGATTTTGTCGATGTAGTTGGACTAATGTATTAAGAATAATCAAGTTTGATGATCTTCAGACACACACCAAAAGTAAGAAGTTTTTTCGAATATGAGCTGTTTTTCTGCAACATTATCTGAAAATTTGAAAACGGCAGGAGAAAGATGTAATATGAAATTATTATAAGATTCGTTTGCCTTTACCACAAACTAAAAGACTAAGTGCGTTTTAGGCAAAGTTAACGCATGTCATCAACACCATAAAACTATAAGTTCAATACATAATAAATAAAACTAAGTTTTAGCATGTTAATAATTCTGAAAGTACTTATAAAGGAGACTTTGGGTACCTGGAGATTATCTTTTTGTATTTTAATTTCTGTGTTAACGAACAAAGGTAAAAACATGAAAATTAATGTATATTCCGGTACTTGACAATTAACCGTTATGCGTTAATACACTATATACCCTTACCGAAAATATTCAGTGTATTTATGGTATTTAAGTCGTAAATTAATGGTCAGTTTCTATATATTATACTTTCCCAAACTGAATTTCCTTTTCAATGCTTAAGGTATTTCTAGAGATATTCGGAATCGAAAATAATGTTCAAGCTTAAACATTTACAATTTTTGTAAGAAATAATGAGATATTAAAAAAGCTTCATTTTTGTTTAAATCAACCTTTTGTACTACAGCTAAGTCAGCGTACACTATGCTCCAATTTTCAGAATTGTTATTCACCGCTTGTTTTTAAAAACACGTGAGTCAACATTAATCTTATGAAATGTGACACGTAAAACATATTGTACGCCAGTACACGTATTCCGAGTTGTTTTAGCGGTGGTTCGTTCAGACAGCCTACATGTAATACCTGTTTTTGAGATAATATCTTTTAGACAATTAAGTTTCTCAATGCGGTGCATAGATATTTAATAACCTGTCACATATTTCGTATTACCTTCAAACTCAGAAGAAAACGGATTGCACTGACTTCCTTTCGGAGCAATGAAATTCAAACCATCTCCTTTTGTGCAATCAATTTCTAAACGAGATTTTCTCCATTCGTCGTTGCAGAAATCCTGGAAGTTAAGTTTGAAGGCAGTGAACATTTTTTCATATAAGCACAATCATAGCTGACTGAAGACGTACATTAAAAAGTAGCAAACGATCATATGATTTTAGGCAACTGAATGGCTCTCCATAGTTTAGTCTTTATTGTGAAAGACGACTAAATTTATCTATAAGCGAATTTTAGTTTACATACATCTCTGAATAGTAAAGCAAAGAAAACATTTAGTATAAGAGCAACTATTTCGAACATGAACTGTTGATTTAAGGTATTTATTGCGAACTTTTGGTTTGAATTGTTTTATGGTTTACTGTATGAAACTAACAGAATAATAGATATAGCAATACATGTACATGTCTTAATCCAAGTGAACAATCGATTGGATTTGTTTAGGAAATATCATTCAGTAATGTAAATGACGTTTACTTATAATTAAAAAAATAGCGTTTTCATCTGAACATTTTAAAGACCAAACCTCACCCAAAATGGAAGAAATAAATGAATCAAACAAAATATGAGGTTTGTGTGGATAAAAATAACTTTGTACATTAGTCCAAAGCTGCATACTTACATGTACATGTAATGTTAAGAGCGGCGCAGAAATTTTAGCTTATATTACCTGCTTTGTTAGCTTGTTTACATTACGAAAACTGAAGTATTGCTTAAATTTTCTGGTTTGTTAGTTTGTTTACAGTACAAAACCTGAAGCCGCGTGTTGCTTATATTATTTGGTTTGTTAGCTTGTTTACAGTACGAAAACTGAAGCCGCGTGTTGCTTATATTACCTGGTTTGTTAAACTGAAGCCGCGTGTTGCTTATATTACCTGGTTTGTAAGCTTGTTTACAGTACGAAAACTGAAGCCGCGTGTTGCTTATATTACCTGGTTTGTTAGCTTGTTTACAGTACGAAAACTGAAGCCGCGTGTTGCTTATATTACCTGGTTTGTTAGCTTGTGTATAGTACGAAAACTGAAGCCGCGTGTGGCTTATATTACCTGGTTTGTTAGTTTGTTTACAGTACGAAAACTGAAGTATTGCTTTTATTACCTGGTTTGTTAGCTTGTTTACAGTACGAAAACTGAAGCCGCCGCTGATTGGACAAGACACAACCTGTCGTCTCCATGGTGCTGAAGAATACAGTACCAATTTTTTCTATATTATTCGGTCTAGTTTCTACAAACTTAAAAATAATATTAATACATTTTTACAAGTTCGGATAATACTATAAATATTAACAGTGTATAAACTACAATAAAGTATTATATTATCTACCATATAATAATTAATATTATATCAGTGTCTAATTTCATCCAAACCCTCATGAAAAGAGGATATTTACTAAAGATTTGCGATTCCTCTACATGTATGCTCATAATTTAATCAATGCAATAATAGAACAACACTTCACCGATCCAAGGCCACTCATCTACATGCAGTTTTCTTTCATCACAGAGATCCTCATCTTGGTTTGTCCTTTTAATGGGACCTTAAATACAACAAGCTTTGTTGTAAACTGTTTATTCATTCATATATTTATGTTACAGTTTAAAGTAGTACTTATTAAGTAAAGTTTTAACCGTTAAGAAACCTTAAGAAAAATAAATAAGTGACCTTTGAACTCTCAAGATATGACTATAATTCGGGACACAACAGACACCTAATAAATTAGCGACAGAAGCAGCTAGATAAAAAGTGCTGAATATTTGAAATTCTAGTCCGCTGATTGGATGGTAAAAAGATCTGGTATAAACTATACATATTTACTAGCTTGATTTTGTTTGTAACAAAAAGGAAACATGAGAATTAGTGTTAAGTTTGTTAAAAAAGGTCATATTCGTTTAACATCAGATGCGTAAACTTCAATAGTTAGAGATGATTGTTTTGATATATTGTTGCTTTGATGTTGTATCACAGTGAAACCTTAGATCTTCTCACACACTTCTTTATCAAGAAAATATTTAAATGACTAGCAAACAAACGGCTTATGACTACTGTTTGAAGCTGGATTAACATGTGGAATTGCGTCATACAGAAGAATTAAAAACACAAGCCAAGCTATTTGTATTTGAAAAAAAAGAGTGAAATATGCATATCAGGAATGGCCACATCCAGCAGACACAGCCTCCACACACAGCCAAAAGGTAGAGAGGAAAATAGAGCATGGTTTTACAATAACCAGTTCGAAATGGACGCCACAAACAATTAACGAAAGTGAGAACCCGAGGGATTACCACCTTGGAACTATGAAACAGGGAATGTACCTTCCATGACTTGGATGACGTTGTCACTCCTCCTGATGAACTTTAAGCATAAAAACGTCGGTTCCCTGTGAAAAAAAAGAAAATTTATATGATTGTTGAAATACCTTTAAACTTCATAATAAACAAGTGAAATATGCATATCAGGAATGGCTTATTTCAGAAGACACAATCTCCCAGACAGACATATCGTAGAGGAAGAAAGGGGATGGGTAAAAATAGTAAATTTCAAAATAGACACCACCAACAACGAAAATGAGAACTTCAAGGAGTCAAAATATGGGCGTTTGTTCTACAATTAATTTTTAAAATGTTATTTAACGCATGTTGCTTTGCAATACTACAATTATTAGAAGTTAGGCTAAAAAATCTATTTATTGTGCATCTTTCTTTTTTTCAATCGGGTATGGGTAAGATAAAAGGGGTCAATGCCTTATTCAAATTAAATAGTTATTTAATTAATAATTTAATTGTACATTTGAAACTCACTGCAAGATCCTTTAATTCAAAATGGACAATGCTAAACATTTAAAATTTTAAAAAAGTTTGTAATTGTTTTGTCGATTGGAGCAAAACTGCATTGATGAGAAACATATTCGCCAAACGTACGTTTTTGTACGAATTTTTAACTTTTGTAAAACATACGTTAAACGTACGTTTCTACGGACGAAAAGTACCAAGTACGTTTACGTACGGTGTTAAATATATAATTAAAATGTAGTAAATATAGAAAGATGTATTATGATACATACGAAACTACTGGAGACTGCATCGAACATTTTCGAACGTGCTTGAGCTGACTTAATATATAAACTGACAGCACTAACCGCGATGTATCGACATAAATCTGACAATGTGTGTGACTGATCACAATAAGATAACCTTGTAATAGGGTTGCGTGCATTGGTACCTCACTTGGGTAATTATTGTTGCGATTGCCTATAAGAGGATTTGACGACTTACTTAACACTTCCTTTGTGTCACGATTTCGGGAAAATTCTTAAGTATTGGTTCTTGTTAATTTTTCGCATTTATAAGTAATTTCATTTTGGATGTTTAACAATATACCTTGAAGGTCCGTATTGAACGACCCTGAAACGGTTGAATCTCTCCTCAATTAAGCAAGTTCTGTTGTAAAGTAAGTTCTTCTCCGAACAGTTTCCGGAAAACGGCGAAGTTGCCCGATTACGCACTCGCCTGGATTTTCGGTCACATGACAGTCTGTTGTTTTGCCTTTGAGACCAGATGTGTGATCTGACAACGTATATTTCCTGCATTTCTCTCATTTTAGGTTCGTTCCTAAGATTAAGCCATGAGACTTTGGTCTGCCACGGCATAGGCTCGCCAAATTCATCCAATGGACTCTGAATATATTCCGGAAAATGACATTCACCCATTGTCCCTGCAAAAAAGAGAAATATGCATATCAGGAATCACCACACTCACAAAACACAGCCTCCCCACGCAGCGAAAAAGAAGAGAGAAAAAGAGAGCATGTTGTTATAAGTATGTCAATTCATATAAGACGCCACAAACAATAAACGACATAGAGAACCCTTTTGGGTTACCGCCTTGGAACGGTCAGTGGCAAAACAAATTGCAACTGGGGGGGGGGGTTAAAACAGGTTCTAGGGTGCACCAACATCACACTTGCCCCAACAGGTTCTCATGTCAACAAACAAGTACAAGTTGTTCTGGTGAAATACCTCCAACTCACCCATCAGCTTAACAATGTTGCACGTAAAAGCACACAAACATACATGTATAAAACATAAGAAGCTAATAGCATTGCAAAGCAAAATGGGCGAGAAAGTGAATATCTACGTCTTTATTTCCCAACTAAAAATAAAAGCAACTATTTAAGATAGAACAATACGTTTCGAAGCTTGTATATAAATCCAAAATGCAAAACCAATATTCCGAACGACGACAAGGCAGCCAAGTGTTAGAAAAATTCAGATATAAGACTCTTCTCGACATAGACTTGGCTTCAGTGAGTTTTGTTAAATGTTTTTTTTATTTTTCCATTTTTGAATACAAACGTGCTTGCTGTATTTTTGAGAACACCAAAAAGTTTAAACTGACTTTATTGTCGTTTCGCAACGTTTGTCAAGTGTTTTGTTTTAGTTCTATTCTTATTAAAAATACATGTTTAATAAGGTTGGTAGATGTTATGTGAGAAGTTTCAGATATACATTTAAAATATTTTACAATAACTAGCAGCATGAATGAAATACGGTTACTTGTTTGCAACAGACACTGTTTAAAAGTGTGTAAATATGTGCAAACGCAATTATTATTTGAATCGCCCATCGAAGTCAATAAGGTAACTGAAAGTTGAAGTTCATTAGCTAATTGAATAATAGACAGAGTGGGCCAGCGATAACAATCTTGCAATGGTGAACGGTCGTATCGACACATGCTTTAGTTCACATTGATTAACAAAGATAGGAGCTCACCAATTATTCATGTCTCAATCTCGGATATATTAAGTGGCACAACAATTACCACCCATAAAATAATTAAGTTGTGTGCTTGTCCAAAAATCAAAAACGTATAGAAGTTGATTTAATGCCAAAACAAATCTCGATTAACAATGAACTTTATTTCTGATTGGTTTCCTGGGTATAACTGAGCCTAACAATGTTGAAGAAATCTATAAATAGACGCCATGTTTAACAATTCGGCAAATGGCTTTTAATAAACAACAAAGTTTTACAAATATATGAAAGGCAAACTAAGTTTTTTTTTTAAATTTTGAAAACCATATTTCTAAGCTTTATTTATAAAAGAACTCTATGTCAAATAAACTTACACTATTACATTCTCTTCGAAAAGGCAAAAATTAAATGTAAACTGCATGTGATTTCAAATAAATATTTCAATATGCCAAGCTTTTGTGAATTAATTGGTGATCATTTCGATTCGATTACTACCTAATTCATTTAAATTTTTCGTTTTGAAGAGATAAAAGTTGGCTTTATTTACACACGAATGATACCGCTCACGATGAATTAAGATGATCTTTCTGCCAGATTTAATTATTTCACCGATAGATAAGTGTACAAGTTAGCGTACGAGCAAATCAGTATGATATATAGTCAGCCGCTAAAGATAATCATATTTAGCACTACTTGATAAACGAAAGTAATTCTTCTTGTTTAAAATATGAGTACTTGTAAATGTTTCCTCTTAGAGGTTTGATTGTTAAGACCTAAGTTTTGTAGATTTAAGCAGTTTAATAACAGTTTAAACGATGTTTTAACAACGTCTTAAAACAAGACATACATGTATCTTTCATACATGTACAGATATCTCTAAAGCCACACAGAACCGGCGGCAGCGCCAAGCCAACCTTGCAAGACAGCGTCTCATAACACAACATCCGTATCCCAACCAAAAAAAGGTTCTAGTAACTATGTCTATATACTGCAACCTACAATTTATAACATTCTGCATGGTTTGAAATTAGCATTTTACTAAGGGAGGTAATTGAAACCAATAGCTACACTGAAGGGAAGTACCGGAGACTTTTACACCCGCCACATGGATGAACAATATTTTGAGGTAACTATATCAACTAAAAACAGGGCGCAGTGAAGCAGGTGCAGTTTCTTGCACTACGTCCCCGAGCTTGATTCTAAACGGATTTTGTGGATATAAAACAACTAGGCTTGTTGCTAGAGGGTAATTGCTTAGTACTTTAATTGAAGGTTATTACAATTTTCGACTTAACACCGCTGAGAATAGAATTCGGGAGATCCTCGTGTGAAGCAAGAGAGCCGCTATAAAACAGGACCAGTTGAATATTTTTCGAGATGAATTTATAACGATTGTGAAGTTAAATTAGGGAACAAAATATTAGTTCATCAGCGACTTCCAGGAGAGTTAAAATACCTCATCAGCGTCATACAAAAGCTTATATGACATTGTTTGTAAATAGGAATTATCTTTGTCGCAAACAGAGTAGATCTGCTTGGTTTTAGACTGTTTCGGTAATCAAAAACATCAACGCTATCGATTACTAAATAAAAAAGACATGTGTAAGCGGGCGCTTTGAACAATTTGATTAGCCTGCTATATTACATTCAGGCTTCTAGTTTGAATTGATACTGGACTAAATTTAAACGACACTTTAAGTCTATAAACTAAAACCAATTTAATATGAACATGTAATAAGCTTTCTTAAATCGTCATAGTAACTGACTTTCAACAAGGTATATACGTCCGGAAACCCCAAAGGTTTGGATGTATACGTTAAGATTTTATTCAATTTACAATAGTTATTAAAACGCATAACAGGATTTATTCGTTATTTACACACCACAGACACTATAAACGACAATTGTTCTTCAGGAAGTTGGGGAAAACTATCCACAGTATGCAGAAATAGACAATTATTTCATTGCAGTAGTGATAAACTTGAGTGATGAACATAGAGGGTATTCGTGACATAATCTAGTTAAAATTATGTCTTTGGGCGTCCAATACTACTAGAATTAATTACGCAAAGTCTTAACTAAATTAAATAGGTACGCTGTCGGGTCCGGCCAGGGTAAATGTGATTAGAGTTTTAATGACTTCTGTAAATGAAAGTTACAACGACAGCTGTGTTATATAACTGCAGCAGATTGGAAACCAAACTACAGTCGAACTTCTTTAAGTCGACCTTCATTATTAAGAATTCCTCATTATGTTGAACTTCCCCGGAGTCCTATTTATTATTTTTATATCCTTAATTTTGAAATAAAATGTTCATGTCGAAGAGATGCATATCGAATTTTCAATGACTCGAAGTAAGTTTTGATCCAAGATTTCCATTTATGCTCATTTTGTCACTTCATTCTGTCGAACGTTTTTCCTAATCAAAGGTTTGAATATGCAGATAACAGTTTTGCAAACGTGTCAAGATAATTAGACAATTATGACAGGAGCATCTTATTATTACAAAAAAAGATCTTGCCTTCTAGCTTGATTGAATTGAATCAGCGCTGATTGTTTGACAAATTCAGAAAGGGCATCTAATAGTCTAAATAACATCAGTGCCTTCCTTTATCTTTTCAAAAGACTAACAATGAAATACTGTGCTTACTAATTAAAGCTTCTTTTGTTATTGTAATGCTTCTACTTTTGTGCCTTTTTTGATTTACAAGTCCCATAAGTTATAGGGGAATTTCGTACGCTCCGTGTTTCTCTAATATACGTTTTTATACAGTAGGGAAACGCGAAGCATACGATATTTTTATATATAAAACATATGCGCATGTATGCTTTACCGAACTGAAAGTTGTTCAGTATAAATCGGTCTCCGTACTTTGTCACGAAAGCAACCGGATATGAACAGTTTAATACTTCTGTCATTTTGGTATCATAAGCTATTCTCATGAAAATCATGAAACCATAAAAGGATTATATAGGCACTCTCAATAACTCGACGCTTTGATTTGTCGAAGTTTTATTCTTGGAACATTCGAGACAAGTGCAGTACATTAACAGGATTGCATGAATTCTGACCATAGTAAAATCATGGGGATCACATTCAGAAATTCACTGCACAAAATTCAATCTTTGTTTGTTATTGAAGCTTGCATGAGGTTAGTGTACAATATGGTATAACCTACTCCCAGGACAATTATATGTTTTCGCCCACTGACCGATTCAAGGCGGTAATGTCCCCCCCTCTTCCACCCCGAAAATCACGCAAACAACCACGTCTGTCTGTTTAGTAAAATATTTGTTGTCATATTTTTATGTCGATCATTGTAAAACCTTTATAGAGAGGCTGTGTTATTGCGTGTGGCTGTTCCTGTTTGTGTATTTTGCATTTGGGAATATCAAAGTTCATCACTTAAACATCGCTCTGGATTTGTTTGTGACATATACTATATTCCAAAGAAAGTGTGCACTTTGTATTCGGTGTTTTCTGAATTTTTGTAAATTGCTTTTCGTAATGCCTAAATATTTGCGATTTGAGCATTTAAATTCTATAATAGTAATTTTTTATGATCTAGTCTCAGATGTGATACCAAATATTTAGACATAAAGAAAAGCAGTTAACTGAAAATCAACGAAACCAAAGTGCACAATTTTTTTTGGGATAGAGTAAAGTACATGACGAGAAATTTAAAGTGTAAGAAATCCATTTTTTGACCTGTATTTTATTTGCTCATACCTATATCATTCATAAAACAAACGGTCTATTTTAATACTGTTAAAGTTTTAAAGAAACAATTGCTCAGGTAGAAATTTTTAAAATTATGACAACTGTTGCATTTCTTATGACTGACTACTCTCGCATTTCTTATGACTCTGGCTACTTTTACAATCTTATGATTGTTACTACTGTTGCATGTCTTTATATTCAGTCAATCAGAACTTAGATTTGTATTCTGCTCAGGCACAGTCTCTTTTAATACAAATTTGATCAAAGTGTTCGGCTTGTCATGGATAATTCACTTGCCATAGGCTATGAAAATCATAATTTGATTTCGCAAAAGCTGATGGTAAGAGGAACTTAGAAATCAGGTCTGATTTGAGACCATTGCGGTGTAATTGCCGTTCTACATGGAACTCCAAAATGAAATTATTTCCAATGTGAACCCTGATGTATTTGACAGAGAATGCCAAATAAAGCCCTATTTTCTGTAATTGCATGTTATCTTTAGAAATTGGATTTGACTGATTTAATCAAAATGATATTCCCAAAAGTTGATTCGCGTAAATCTAAAAGCTAACAAACGAAGTAGTCTCCTACTACAAATCCTGACATAAACTACCAGATGCATGTTATAAACAAGTATAAATTTTTAAAATCTAAATAAAATTATATTAAAATAACATCAACGGAAAGAATCTGTTTCCTGCTTTAGTGTTTTATTATGTCTTACAGAGAATGAAACCACTTTTAGCCCCTGATCACTTCATCCATACGTAAAGGACCAAGTTCAACAGTCAAACCAGTGTTAACAGTATTTATTATGCAGTTGAAACAAAATTATACCATCGAGTTTCGTCACAGTATTCCTTAAAACCATTTAATATTTTCCTCTAACTTAATTCTTTCAATAATGATTTTTTAAATGTTGTTAATCACCCAAGTTACTTTCATTCACTTGCTTTTTTTTTGTTCGCACACCTCAGTGTAAAGAGAAATTGCAACAGAGAAGAGAATACAGAGTTACTAAATATAAATAGGGCGAGAAACGGGGATAGGTGTCTTAAGTTAGTTTGTTCTTATGATGACGTCATAAAGTTGAACGGACGAATTACTAATTCTGCATATTATGCGGTAAAATGGCATTTTTACTGTTGTGAAAATTTTCACCAAATCCCCATTTTTTCATAAGACAAAATAGATAATTGTAAGATCTTTCCGAATCTAGTAACAACAAAAAATAAATAAAAATATATGGTCGAAAGCACATATCTCCGTGGTGTGTCCCATAATGTAATAACGAAGTGAGACCATCGCGAAGAAGTTCGACTTTAACGGTGCTTTATGTGAAACATTCAATCATAAATCAGAGGAGCCACGTCAAGGAAAATGTGAATGCAGTGATATTTTCGACAGGTTTAGATATTGCTTTAATATATAACCAACATAATTTATCATTTTCTGAGAAAATCAGGTGATTTGTTTCATTTTGTTACTATAAGTACATAAATATTTGCAATATAACAACATTTGCGGATTTCCAAGTTCCAAGTTTATTTACAATTTTCTCAGTATGTATATACACATAAACATGAGAACACATAATTATTAACAATATTTACAGTCAACGTGGTAATGGCCCTGTTCAAAAAAGAGGACAACAAATATTTTAACAAAAAGTAAAAATATAAAAGTTCACACAAAAAAAATCATTTTTTCTGCATAAAGAATTAAAGAATACAGTTTGTTTGTTTTGTTTTTTGCCTTTAACAATGGCAGATGGACACATATATACCTGTACTCATAAAAAACAACATCAACAACAACAAAAAAAAACAAAAAAAAACAAAAAAACAAAAAAACAAAAAAAAACAAACAAACATAGTCCACATAGGTACAGAACTCAATCAAATAAATTGCGGATCTAAATAATCTATAAATTTAGTATTGTAAATTACATAATAATAATAATAATAATAATAATAATAATAATAATCGAATAGGTTAATAGGTTAATTGACATTCCGGTACATACCGGATTCCGGGTCCCGAATTTTTAATTATTTAGGCGTGTGAGCACATGGTATTGTTTATTTCCGGTTTTGAAACACGTGTTTGTTTTTATTGAAATATATCAGCAAATAACATTCTTAATTTATAAATATGTGTTGTTTGTTTGGAAAGTTTAACAGAATATGTTTGATTAGCCACAGATTACCACTTTTAAGGCTATGTTTATGTACCTACACTGCCAGGTTTACGTCAGAATACAGTTTTCACGGATTGCAGACTTTGGCCTAATTCCGAGATGTTGCGCGTCAGATAAATTTATATAGCTCTTCGATTTTTGTAGGTTAATTGGTTCACGATTAATCAATATTCTAATAGAACATTTAACAAGTATCTAATTGGATTATATATATTACATTAAACCTACATTCATGATTATAATTAGACAGTTAAAATCTTCGAACTTATTAAGTTTGCATAAGTGTAGCATAATGCATAGCAATTCATCCTGAATTCAAAATGGAAAATAGATTTTTGAAGAGTAAAAGATAATTTCATTCAGATAGTTTTTTTATATTGTTACACATAGTTTTGATTTAATATGAATTCGATTCTTTGTGGAATATAATTTGTCTTTCAGTGACGGTGATGAATTTGGACAGCAGACCATGTATTCAATAATTGATGATGTTCAGTTTGCAATGAGACTTTCAATAAAGATAAAAATAGAAACAGGTATATTTTAGTTCAGTATTTGTCCAGCCTATTTATAGCAATGATAACTCTGCTTTTATTAATTTAAAGATTATGACCTGGTTACATCCCCTGATTTGACCCAGAACTTATCTTATACTCTTCCACACATTTAAAGGATACAATCATGTTTGATATTTATATAAAAAGAAAATAATCAACACTAAAATTTAACAACAATTGACATATGAAGATATGACACTTATACTGTTTAATATTAGCCACTATTGGGAATATTCATTAATTATTACCATTAGTTACTTACTAATCACAAAATAACAGTTTAGATCCAGATCATTTAACATCTGATCAGGATTTTCAATATTACTATTCTTCTATAGAACAAAATACTGACTATCCTAGATTTTATATAGTTCATTTTCTAAATGAAGTAACAATTTGTTAGAGTAACAATAACAAAAAAAAAAAGAAATAAAAAAAAAAAATAAGCAAAGTTGAATTTAAATGACCATTACCATTACATACATGTGAACAGTAAAGAAAACTACAATCATAGCAATATATGAAGTGTATTCCACTTGTAGTGGAATATACATGTAGGATTATAACACGGATAATTTCACATGCGGTGAGTACTTGCCTTGTTATAAAATATTACGACACAATTAACAGAGATTGATCTTTGTGGAGTAGTAAACAACAACAACAACAACAAAAACAATAACAACAACCTTAACAACAGAATTATATGCAGTTTATCGAAAATATATACATGCATCATATCCATGAGTATTAGGAGAAGGTACATTTAATTTGATAAATTTTATATGTATGAATATATGGTCAGCCTTGCCCGAAAGCTAAATGCAAGACAACCATTGCACAAATATTTTAGCCCTTGTGTTAATAAGGGCACATACATGGTTAGACATACACATAAGGATTTATAAGTATATTATTTCGTTGGAGTCAATCCACAAATTTCAAGCCAAAAATACAAAAATTAACAACGCTGTTTTTTTTTTTGAAACAACAAACCACGAACTTAACAAACCACACAAAAATCGTTTTACCGAAAAAAAAAACACACGAAAAGTCATGCCCACGGGTTTGTGATCATTCACAGTATAAGGCGATTTTGTTTTTATATTTGGCTAGTATATTTTTATTTTCTGGTAATGCACAAAACAGTTGAAATCTACTGACTGAAAATCATGACGTCATTCAGTTTCTTGTATTGGCGTCATTTTTAAATATTTTAAATGTTGATGCTCAAATACCTTATAAACATTTTAAGCTATTTTCTTTTAATTACATACAGTGTAAAGGGCAGGTCAGGCGAAGCTGAATTAACCAGGCGTATCTGAAAGCCTCAGTGTATCTTACATTTTGTATTCATATCACCAAATATATATGTGAAAAACTCTTCAACTGAGTCATTAGCATATGCGAGACCATTACATTTTTGGAATACTTTGACGCATTGGTAAGCTATGCTCGGACATTGTATGTTTACCCATAAATTATAAGCTGATACAACTATCTTATTAGACAATAGTAAAGTAAGTGTCGCCGAACAAAACAAGAGCGTGGAGCAAAGTTAATTCGTTCACACGAGTATTAAATTTTTAAAGACATCAGAAAAGCTTACATAAATTTAATTTCTTATGTTCTGTTTTCATTTTAAATTTATTAGAATTATAACAATAAAAATGAAGCCCTACATTTAAGTCAATAAATGCAATGAGTTATGTCGGTTTGACTTGAAAACGATTTAGTTTTGGCCTCTATGACATTTCTTTTCTATCTTCGTACAAAAACTGTATTTTATAACAAACAAGTCGTCTGCTTAGGAATATTACAGCCCATATAGTACAATGTAAATTTCTTCCCAGTAAACTGCTACAAGATTAAAACATAAAATCGAGGAGACATTTACAACATTATGTCACTAAAACAACGACATCATTACTTTCTATTACATTAGTTTGAGAACAGAAAGACATATGCATACTTCAATTAAAGATTTTCACACTCATGTCCACCTTCATACTCTCATGGTATGGTGGTTTGTTACAGCACAAGGAACAATTCTGCTGATTATAGATCGGGTCATTATTTATGTTTAAATTTCCTCTTTAAAAGTCCAATTTCTATGTTCTTTTGTTTGTTTTCTGTTGAGTGGAAAACTCAATAGAATAATAAAAGAGCAGTGATCCTGGACTTATATTAAACGAAAGTCATAGCGTACTCTATATGAAAAACGGATATAGAACGGTTATACAAATTTGGCTGGATGTTGCAAAATTAGTTTAAAAAAACCCTGAAGATTGTCATTTTTATATTCATATCATCACAACATTGAATGTCATATAAAATGACATTTTCAATGTTTTCATGTCGCAGTCATTTTCCTGAGTGACATTAGCAAGAAATGTTGGTTCAACTCGTATTTCGATATGGTTAATATATAGCAAACATCATACGAACAATAGAGTTGAATTATAATTATTCATATCGTCATAATTGACATCAGGATAGCCGAAAATTCCTAGAAATAGTCTGTCACAAAGGGGTCTATATTAATATTACGTAAACCTTTAGCTTATTAGGAAACAAAACACCGATGTTAGGCCATGTTTTAACGGGTATGGTATAGTTTATTCGAAGTAACTTAAAATTATACAATTCTCCGATAAACTGACTAACCTAGATTTATGAAATGATTGTCGCAAATATACTGGTCAGGAACGTTAAATGCTTTTAAACTTACTTTAACAAACGTAGACGTCACCAACAAACATTAAACTTTGGCTTACTAAGTCTTAAAGTATAATTATGTGGAATGAAAGCAAGTAAAATGCAATCGTCGAATCATCAAATCTAAGATTATTAAATATTATACTAACTTGCTCGGCCGTAGTTTTGAAATTATATTTCCGTATCATTTTTCTTCTTTTTTCATGCAGTCTTATTTTTTTATTTAAGTAAAACATGCATTTGTGGCATTTTATATATTGATGCATAGCAGAAAATTAAAAAATGACTGTCGAGTACTTTAAAGTCAGGTAAATGTACATGAAACACGATTCTTTAAATAAAAAAGTTATTTCCCTACTTTTTCATTTTCTTGGCACTATCTAACGTATGCACACATATTTTGCCCTTATACATCGGTTACAACAGAAATATTTGAGCACAAACACAACAGATTGGTATCATGTCAGGTACGTTAACTGTTTTACTAATCGAGGTTAGATTCATTACTTTCAATAATATAGCTAGAAATATATTATGTTTATTACAATTACAGCAAACAAATTGTATATACGACTATGTTACTTTGCAATTGTTTTGAAACTGTTCAAGTTTTGAATAGTTGTAATTGTTTGTCAGGTACGTTAAAAATTTGCACATTTTTAGGTACATTTTAAAACTAAAATAGTGCAGTGTGTTCGCAAAAACTATTTCCTTTCCTATGAATTAGGACTGAAGTGTATAAATTCCAAGGAAATGTCATGTAAAATTGGCTTTGTTTTTTGTTTCGACTGATTTTGCAAAGTTTGGATATTATTTTTTTGTTTTGATTACGTCGGGGTTTTATTTTACATGTATACCTTAAAATATTTTATTAAACACTTCCCAATAGAAAGATACGGTCCACAGTATCTTTGTCATATAGTGGTACATTTAAAAACATAATAATTGTTCGATTCAAATGAATATCATTGAAATTAAGGTGATGCATAAAAAATGTAACGTACCTGACTTTTAAAAATTGGTGAGTCATTAATTAGCTTAAATTCATGGACTACGTATATCAAGAAATTGATTTTTTAACTTAAAAATACTATTTTTTCTTGGATTTAAAAGATATTTGACTATCCTTCCAAAACTAAAATAACAAACATTGACTTAAGTATTCCGTTTCCATTTCTTACTCAATTTACTAACCAAATCAATTCTGCGGCAATTTAAAGTTTCTGAAATAAACTTTTCCCAACGATTTTAAAGGAAGACAAAAATATCACTTATTAACAAGTTAGAAACTGCTATTTTCAGGTTCATAAAGTTTTGTTGTTTTTTTACAAGAGACATATGATATCTAGAATGCACTACCAACAACCTGACAGATATATCCCCTTCCTTAATTGAAATATTTGTCTTCTCTGTTCTGAACTGACAATATTCAATTAGTCTGATATATGCACCAAGATCATTATGTATATGTCATGCTTTCGAAGACAACAGATGAAACTCTTCTTATATCACCCAAAGGGAATCGGAAATTGTCTTAACTATTTCTTCACGAAAGCTCTCCGAGCAAGCAGAGGCAGTTTAAGAAGTAACTTTCAAAGGCGATTAATTACACGGAGAAAGAGGACAATAAAACGTAATCAGTTTGTGCTGAAATCATGATGTTTAACATTTTTTGAAACGTTTAAACCGTAGAAAGTGCCATGGTTTCTGCAATCGACATTATACGCATTGGACAGAAATGAATTGAATTACATTGTTGCTACAATTTCATACTTAATCGTTCTTTCGTTTTCCGGAAAATAAAGATAAACGTCTGTTTTTGTTTTTAATTGAATAACACGGAAAAATACCTACTCTCCTAGTAATTTTAGATTGAGAAAAAATAAGCTTTTCATCAGTGCTTTAGAAAAGAAAAATAACCACTACATTTTATGCTCTCATCGCTTTTCTAGAAATGAAGAATAAACAATCAATACAATCACACATTTTTGACGAAACAATATTACATGTTTTAATGTTTATGATGTATATGCAGTGAAATGGTTTATCAGGTTCACCATTTCCTGCATCTGATGACAAGTAACAATTTGCTCCTATAAGAAGTTTATGCAGGCAAAACGAGGAACAGTTGCACAAGCAGGTCTGGTAAAAAAGAAAGAGAAATAACCATCAAATTGTTGCACAATGCAGAATAATAGAGAAGCGGTGCATTTTTGCGATTGTTTTTTATCGATATGCTTATATAACCTTTTTAAACACGTACCTGGTGCCTTTTTACATTAAATGTACGTCTTTGACATTGCAGTTCACGGGTAGTTTAAGATGCACTTTAAACGGCGTGCTGCCAAAGGTATAAATGAGGAAGTCATTGAACATGAAAAAGTTGTAATGTCCAGACTGTAAACAGCCTATTTATTAATAAGTAAACTGAAATCACGATTTCGGGTAAAATATTTATGTCGCAAACTAGTAGAGTAGTTTTATAAATTCAGAATGAGTTTCAACACATTGCCTAAGAAATGTATAACATGCTACGCCATGTTCGCTTTCTAAAAGATATTCCCCTCTTTTAAACTTTCAATATATCAAGTCGATTTTATTAATCAAATTTATAGGATCAAATTGAAATTAACGCAATAAGCAGTGAGTCGTGTCTGGTTGCTTTAATATTATCCGTTTCTTCAATTACACCAATTATTGTCCACTTATTCGCAAATAAGAGGTGTGTTTTCTCCTTTAATTTACATGAAATCCTTAGTACTTCATAACGTTTTATTTATTTAATTAGGTCAGTAAAAGATAAGCAAAGTTGACATTTATAGGATAATCTACATACACGTGTTTCCGATTTAAGATGTTGAGTACTACTGGCACTGCCATTGAGGCTAGCCCTTCTTGTTTCATTTTTCTCTAATCGCATGTGTATTAATTATTTAGCATCAATTTGTTTCTGTGTTTCGTTGATTTGTGTGCGCTCTTTGCATATTTCTAGTTGTTTATGTAGAATTTTAAACACGTTCTTCTATTGTTTTGCCTTTTCTCTAAACTAGGACTATAATTACATTCTAATTGATTAGATTTACCAAAATTAGCATCATTAAGTTGAGTAAAAGTATAACTATAATATTCCTGTGGCACATATAACTAATATATACAAGTCAAAAGCTGAAAGCTTTTATTCCCTTATATGCAAAACGTTTGTATAACCTTCTTTATTCGTATACAGTAACACTAGTTTCGCATATTAGTGACGATTTGATTTCTCCATATTGCCTATTGATGGGAACAGTGTGTACCTTTACTGAACCCAAGCAACAATAGGTCTTGATTATTAGATCATTAGTCTTCAGCAGCAAATCTAATAAAAACAAATTTTATGTCACCCCCAGGAATACACTAACAAAAAGCTTGAAACTTGTCTTGGAAATAATTGAAAAATTAAGTTACAAAATTGACAGCATATTTGGAGTGCATCTCGAAAATCTATTTTATTTTTAGCAGTTTTTTACTTGTAGAAATGTAAATTTTATACAACGGCAATTGATACGCCTATATTGCATTGTATTTTAACAATAATCAGAAATGCATCTTGATCAGTCGGTTTGATCTCGTGGCTAGCAAGTTATGTCTTGCCTTTTATTGCCTCGTTAAATGTTTGTGGCAAATATTTTGAAACTGATCATTGTATATCCATGCACTATTCTCCCGTCTTCTTTTTGGTTGTGTTGGGAGGGCTATTTCTGCTGGATGTGGCATCTGATAAGCATATTTAATTTTTTATGTAAAATATTGTTTCTACTAAGATTCTCTTCAAAACTGAAATGCATAGAAAGAGATTCAGGTTAAGTCTCTGAAAACTGTCTTTACCTCAATATCGCATGTTTTGTAAGATGATATTTTGTCTGGTTTAAAGTGTTCGCATGTCCAAGCCAATAAGGCATATCTTCTGGAAAGAGCATTTAAATCAACAATTATCGTATTGGCCGTTTTATGGTGCAAAGCGGAAAGCCATTTGTTCTGTTCAAGTGTAAAATCCAATCATCGCCGAATGTATTTATTTCAAGTAGATGTAATAACAAGAAAGTACCATCATAACTCAGTGAAAAATCGTTAAACTTAGTTAAAAGACAACAGAGTGCTTTATTTGACCAGTGGACAAACAATATACTTATGTATGGCTTATTTTAAGCAACTACGGTCATATGATTGAATTTTTTAATTTATAAGAAAATATAAGGAAAATTCCGTTGATTTTAGACACAATGCTTGTGTATGATATAACTGGTTCATACTTTTATTAAAACCTATGGTCAATCAAATATTTCTTCTTGGTGTTAATTAATCTGTTTATGTCGACATATAACGCTTTCACTCTACATCCATATACATTTTATTCAAAAATTATATAATACATAGTTCACGTAATCTTTGCATATCCCCATTTATCATTTTGTTTTTATTTTATTTAACAGAAATTAAGTTTATAAAGATAAACATAAATTAGAACACACTACTTGCATTACGCACATCCATACGGTATGTTTCGGTTTGCTTTAATGTTTGCAGATAGATCGTTTATAAAGAAAATGAATGGCCAATCCAGTTAGTTCGGAATTAAGAGTGCACAATTAAAGCATGTGTCACCAAATCAGTTTGTTACAATCCGTACAAACAAAGGTATGCCGAAATCTAAGGTGTCAGTCTAAGCAAAGCTTCAATGATATGTATTCAAATAGTTTATAAGGATTTGCACTGTTAGAATAATGTCAACATATCAGTCTGTGGTGTTTCTCACAACAGTTCATGGCTGTCTAGAACTGTCTATATGTCTTCAACTCAGCTTCCTCAGTTTCGATCATAATGTTAAAGTAGGACAGTCTTGTTTTTCACAGCTATTTATGTGTTATTTTGTCAATTTTTTTGCAACAGTGATGGAAATATAAGGAACATTTTCGATGTAACATGTCAATTGATCCAATCCTGTGGTGCAGAACAACCCAGCTGACAAAATGGATTTACCGCCAATGTTCAATTCGTACGGTACGGGCTTATTATTATTATTGACAATGACAAATATTGTCAAATGTAATATGCAGTCAATACCAGTTCGCAATGTCCCGTTGGTAAGATGAACATTTGATTTGTGCTTTAACAGTTCCAAAATCAAATAACGTCTTAATAATCTATCATAAGAAACAATGAAATCTAAATTGGCAGTTTTGTCAATAAGAAGCCGTCAGCTGAACTAATGATTGTCGACATTTATTCTTATTTTGACTTGTTCAAATCTATAATACATCTGATGCTTTATTCAGTTTGCTGCAATACATACTGATTTAAACATATAAAATAAAGATTAAACATTGTACGTTTTAAAATACTAGTATTTTCTAACAGACGTAATTCAGACAACTGATGAATTTCAGTAAAATTGTTCAGGTTAACAAAAGTAAAAAAGCATATCAGAAATGCAACCATCCCGAAATCACAGCTTCTCCACACAGCCAAAAATATTTTTATATTAAACAAATCGTCAAAATACCTCGGGGTCTTGTTAAAGGCTGTATTAATGTAATCTTTATGGTCGACAGAAAGAGAGAATATTATTAAAGTCTCTTTCATAGCAGTTTAAAATATCTACAACTTGGTAGAACATTTCCTATACTATACTATAAAAAGTGGCTGTACAAATACTAACACAATGTCTTGTTTGTTAAAAAAATTCAAACGATTTGCAAATACATTCTAACTATACTGTCGATGTACAAAGAAAACACACTGTACAAGCATTCAAGGTACTGTGGAATATCATGATGGTATATGTAGCCTTTCGTTTTGAATTTACATATGGGTTTTGAGAATAATGGCGAAACTAATATTCCCGTTTTATGTTTTTCAATATATATCAAATCCCCATTAAACAGGTAGACAAATACTTTGCAATAGTTGAAGTTCTTAAATCTGGTTTTGTTTTTTTTTTAGATTAAATCTGAGTTACGGGGATAAAACTTACATGAACTCGGCTTAAAAGTTTGCTGTTAGAATTGCAAAGATTACGATCGTTGAAAATCGCGCAAGCTGTGAAATATAAACATGTAAAAAGATGAAAGGGAACTTTGAAAGCCACTGAGCACGACAAATATGAATGCCGGAGGCTCGGTTTGATAGAGCCTGTTAATGGACAGTAAAGGAAATGCATATTACTGCCCACGCCCCCCACCCCCTCTTTGAGCGCAACTCAATATTTACACCAATCAATAGTACAATTTTGATCCATCACAAACGATGGAATGCATAACGGTGAACATGAACCTTCAATGTGGTATTTTTAGATTAAAACCATTCCATGTTCAGCGGCGTATGGTCCCAAAATAAAAGAATGGGTGTTCTTGTCCTTAACGGGAAAACAATGGAATGAACTAAACAGAATGGAATTTTGACAAGGGATCTGAGAATATAAATCCTGACAGACAACGCCAAAGGCAAAATTTTAAAAGCAGGAAATATATCATAAGGATGATTGGACAATATCCAAAACTATATTGGCTGGGATATTAAGCCACCCATTTTAAACTGGCTGAACTATTAAAACAAAAGAAATGTTAGCAGTACTTTTAATATAGTACATCAGTACAATGCTCAACGACCTTCAAAGGACGTTACTAATGTTGATGTTGTACTTGGGTCGTCTCCCTCTTTCAATGGATATTTACAATTATGTTTAAATTATTTTTTTTCCTTTTTTATCATATATTTAAGTCGTTACGAAACCATTTTACGCAGAATTGATATTTCTAGATCGCCCGTGTTTCTTTTCGGTTATTGTCTCTCTTTTAGGGCAAAGGTACTTGTTGTCGGGGCGCCGCTGCCAGCTGCATGCTATTTATCTTAAAATACCACATGGAAGTTTCCATAATATGCACACCATCGTACAGGATGAATGAAAATAGGCGGCGTATGTAGTAAAACCGAGCAACAATATTTTCATAGTAGGTTGCTTTGACGTCTAAAGTATCTAATAATGTTAATTCCTAATATAGTTAAACTGCAGAATAAACTATTTTTAACGCTTACATTTAGTAGTTATGAACCATTCTGAAATTCAATATTATGAAAGTTTATTAGTATTAACATTCTGCTAAGAGTGTACAGACAAATAAAACGCGGACAAATACTTGGGAAATAAATGAAACAATGACAGATAAGCTGCTATAGTGATTAAAGATGAACTATTATTACAAACAAGTGTCCCTTGGATATATAGCTATGTCAGACAATTAGAGATATTGTTAATAATGACAATACGTCTCTTGCCAACTTATCTGCATTATAATTATAATCTTTAAAAATAGTGGTTCATAAAGAAGATGCACGGACCTATGTAAACCTATTTGTTCAAGTTGTTTCAGATCACGGTATTTATAAATGATTGACCCTTGCCTTTGTCTCGTTCTCTGTGATATACAAGATTTATATTCTCAGATCCCCAGTCAAAATCCTTGCGGACGAGTACAAGTTTTAACCTCCACTGAAACAGTTATTTTGTCTTTAACGTCAGTTGAATTGTTACTTGATTCTACATCCGCAGGCGTTTCTTTAAAACATAATTTCTTATTGAATATTTAACCTTGTTGTGCAAAACTCTATTAAATGTCTGAAAAACGACCCCACGTAAAGGAAGCTTAATCGGAAACTAACACATGTTATAAATGATAGGAAATGACAAGAACCTGACTAGTCTTGTAAAAACAGGCTTAAACAGTTTCTGTTTTTTTTTTAATTAAATGTTTGACTCACTTGTCGCACATTTCGAAAAAAAACACTATTTTGTACTGTAGTTAAAAATGCAGTCTTTCTTTGTTTGACTGCGGAGAAGGGAGCCGTATTTTCTGAATGTAGCGTGTCCTGATTTTCTGATATAATCATCTTATTTTAATGTGTTTACACAGTTAAAAAATATCATTATCTTAGAACAAAAGAGTCAAACCACGTTTATACACACTTTTAGTTAGCAGTACTTGAACTAATTTATAACAAAGGACCTTGATGGTAGCCAACGTGAATATTCATTATTTAAGTCGCAGCTTTTAAAAAACAAAAGGAGATGACAGGTACGTTTTGCGTGGAATATCACATCTTATCAACATTCAAACACATACACAAAATCGGCGAAAGACTGGTTACTTGCATGTTGTTTTTGTGTCAGTATTTAGTATAGAGCCAGAGATAATAAAACTGATGATGGATACCAGACTCAAGATTCAAGCATCCGCTCGACTTAAATGAAGACTTTCAGCCCAGATTTCAGTACAGGAAAGTAAAAGTAGAAATGAACTCGTTTGATAAATATATATCAGTGCTGTCTTGTGTAAATAAATTAACTTGTTGCTTTCGCAATTAACTCTTCTCATTTTTCATTTCATTACTTATTTCTCTGTCTAATTGTCTCAATCGTTAGAAACGTTAGATTGGGCTAATAACCTAATTTGAATCCCTTAAGAAAAGATAGATTGCCACTAAAATACCTCGTCGGTTGAACTATCCTTTTGGGGTGGGGTTACGTGTCTGTCACTTGGTCGGCTAGGCGCCAGCCATATTTGTATGGATTTCGGGTTATCTATGCATTTTATTTCACCCGTTTAATGAACGTTTAATGATTCATTTTACACCGCTTTTGGGAGTATAGTCTGAAATATTAATTTGTTCGTCAGATGGTTAGACATGTTTTGCTTTTGTTTATTATTTGACTGTTGCCGATCAGTTTATAGTCAACAACATAATTTGAAAAACAATAGTTTACTAAACATTTGATATTTTAAAGCACAATGGTTTAATAAAATTAAATATATATTAGTCTGAATAACCTATAAAAATGATTTTCTTAACGATTTAAATATCTGAAATCCCATATTTAGATTTTCTTGAAGTAGCCCAGTATTTTATATTGTTTTAGAATCATGATATTTGATATTCTCTTTAGTATATATAGAGAGAGCGCATCTGTTAACATATGTCATTTGAAGGAACTAATGAAGGCATTGTTTATGATTCCCGAAGGGATTGTTCGTTTTTGCGAGAAATGTCTGGATAAACGATACATGCAGGTTCGAACGATAGCAAAATGATGTCGGTGTTTTTTTTTAAGTTTGCTTCAGATCTGACCTTGACAATCAGGAACTTTTAACCTATTCCAGTACGTTTTATTTTTTGCCATTCCAGTAAGTACATGCAAACTAAGCTAAATTGAAAACTGATAAACAAAATACAGTTAAATGTATTTGTTTGTCATCGTTTGGCTGAAACATTAAGTTGATAAATGTCTCTTTAAAAGAGCATGTAAGAAAAACAATGGAGATAACTTTAAAGGGACAGTTCTAAAATCAAAAAGTGGTAAGTTGGTAAAATAAAAAAATATTTATAAAAAACAAATGATGGTTGTTATTACTATATTATTATTGATGATGAGGAAGGCCAAGATGAAGGATGATTGAAAAAAGGAGATGATGATAAGTTTGTAATGATAATGACGATATTGACGATGATAATGATGATGTTGAAGATGATGATGATGACGCT
The DNA here is from genome assembly GCA_038501625.1 of Corbicula japonica. NCBI lineage: Eukaryota > Metazoa > Mollusca > Bivalvia > Venerida > Cyrenidae > Corbicula > Corbicula japonica. The sequence goes on along the minus strand of JAZAYU010000001.1, from coordinate 3,708,241 downwards.
GCTGCTGCTGCTGCTGCTGATGATGATGTTTTAAATATTTACTTAAAATCAAGAAAAAGGTGCAAATTTAAACTTCGTTTATGGTTTGTCATAAGAAATAAATGAATTCTGAAAGAGATACGTTTTTTTTACTCAAAAAAATGCTTACAGGCCAAAAACTGTTCTAATGATAAATATAATTTCTGTACTACAAATTGCCATCGTGATATTAATAGTTTAAACTGTTTTCATCAATAAATATTATATAGCCAAAGGAGTGATGAATCAAAGTCAATCAGAAAAGTATTGCTGGCATTAAACAAGATTGCAGTAGACAATATCACGCTGTAAGACGATCGTGGTCCACTGTCGCTGGAAATATTAGTTTATCGCATCAATGATTTATAGCTTCCGTAACGCAAACCAATATATTATATAAACAGCGATTCATATCTACTTTTTATGTTCATTTGTGTCAGTGATGTTTATTCAAAGAAAACTGTCTGCGTGTGACCTGCCATCATGAAGTTAATAGTCACCATCAACAAAACTGATAAACTTTGATTTATTTGACCTTTCAAGGCTTTCTATGAGATGTACCTTTACATTACGTCTTTAATATTACATATATTTAATATATAGTTATTTGTTTTTTGTCAGGGTGGGTGAGGATGTATTTAAGGCCAAGGGTGTCATATCACCCAGACCGACAATATATCCTCACATACACTTTTAAGGAGCAAAACAATTGTTTTGTTACACTGCAAAGACTGTTCAAGGTAAAGATAATCAGAAAACATTGGTTTTTCATTTATTTTGCTTATTTAATTCCGCGCGGGTTATTTTACCGCTGAGGACCTCGATATTGCATGTATGCCGTCATTTACTTTACCTGGATGACGTCACTATGATAGATCTTTATTGGATTATCGATTCGATATTTCTTTTGGAAAAAAAAGTAGAATAAACGGATCTTTTTCAACTTCATGACATTGACACAATTATTTTCTCTAAACACTTAAGTCATCCCTATGCATACTATAACAAAGTATGCAAGTTATCCATTCAAATTCAACCGGCAGATCCTGGAGTGGACGGCAGATTCAGGGGCAGACAAGCTAAGTTTTTGGATAGTTGATGGTGTAAGTAATTTGAATGTTCGCTAGAAAGAAATATCGGCTGACTTCAAAAACCAAATGAATTCTGCTCTTATCCGTTGATTCCTGGATTGGTATAAGGGATGATAAACAGGAAGTTTGAGTTAAACTCTTGAAGTTCTGCATTGTATTGCAAAATGCTCTTAAAATCTAATAATCTACATAACATCATAGTATTACATTTTTCCCAGTAATTAAGCAAAAAGTTGGCCAGTGAGGTATGCGCACTGGCTCATTATGCTAAAATAATAGCAAAAGTGAATATTATAATTTTGAAACCCTAAAAAAGAAAACTCTAAATAATTGGAACATACATTTCATACTAAATTTGAAAATTCGATACCCAAGGCTTCATTTTGTGTTTGTTAATGAATATTTAAATAACGGAAACCATTCCTCTTTGTGACATGATAGTTTCTAAAAAAACCGTTCTCGGTTAATCTTGAGAAAAGATTTAATTCAGCTCTAATACAGTTTTACTTCGCTGGTAATTGTGATTATAAAAGTGTCGGTAACTTAATCCTAATATAAAAAACAGTCATGGTTAGTGCATGACACAAGTTCCATATTTCTCGTCATTGGGTATATTACTCATTGAATTCAATCAGTGATAAAAGTATTGACATATCTGCAGTGAATTACACCACCCACATCGATAAAAAAGATACATTTCACGGCCTAAATGGAGTTAATTAAGATTGCAAATCAAACACGGTCGATGACATGCTTTACTTCCTGTGTCATTTGATATTACTACGGCATCGTTAAATACACCCGGGATCAACGCGTCTATTTAATATTTGCCTTCTGTTTCAGTTAAATTACTTGTATAAGATTTGTACAACTGTACTTGAAAAGTATGTTTTCGAAGACAGTTTTAATTATATAAAAGTAGTTTCGTCAAATAGTTCAGATGTATATTTCTGTATTAATCATACCCATTAATCTTAATCAACATTGATTTCATTTGAAAACAATGTACATGTACACAAGTGTTTTATAATGCAATGCTGGTTGACAACCGAGTTAATAACAGCAATCCAATCGACACTTTAACAGAATCGACAAACAATTAATAGATTTTATTTTTTTATTTGGCGCAGTTATACAAAATGTACACAAACTTCAACATATATAACGTTTATTCAATGATTATTCAAAACGATGTTTTTTTTAAATATGTACACTTCATACCATAAAAATAAAAGATATAGCAAAACAAAAACTACTGATTTCAATATTTGACTATTTTTATTAATCTTTAAATAACATCAAATGAGAAAATGGCCACATTATAACTGCAAAAAGGCATATTGTTTACTTTACTCTTGTCATTAGATGCTGAGGGCTAGCTTTCGCATAAACAGTTTCACGTGACTGCCGGGAATATTACTTGTAAATACTCTGCCTCATACTGTGACACTAAACCTTAAAATCTGGAATAAAAATTGCCCTATGCCAAGGTTCTTCAAATTCTACTTTTAGAAAATAAACAACCTATGTTCTCATATTCATTCTAAAAAAACTTGACTCAAGTTCATAACAGTACATTTTTTTGTCCAAGTTCTAAGTCTATTTCCTCAACGAAAATGCTCTAAAAGTCTATTTTAGGAATACACTTTCTCAATGCTTAGACTGTAACAGTCAAGTTCATGAATATATGTTTTTCCAAACCATTAAGTACACAATTTCTCATGACCAATACTTGTTCCTTTTTTGGGCCTGTGATATTCATCTTACGTAATGCATGCTTATGTGAAAGCTTTAATAGTCCACTTCTCTTATACACATTTTACGTCAAAAGTTTTACGTAAATGTCTTCTTCTTTTTGAATAAATACTTTTTTGTCATGTCCAGTCAACTTTTTCATGTTGTGTTGAGGCATATTTATTTAACAACAAGTTCGTTATATTCATGTTTTAGATCACGAATTATGAATCAATATTGAGGTCAGCACAATGTCAAAACATCGAGAACACAATGATTCTTTTGATGAAATTAGTTCTAAACCTAATGACCTTCGTGGCTATCAATTATTCAGTAACTCCTTTTTCCTTTGTTCGGACATTCCTCTAAATTTCTATTTGAACGTTAGGCAAAAACTTATTTATACCGTACAAGCTATTCGGAAAAGTTTTTGTACAATTACTTTAGTTAACAAGGATCGCTGATAGAGCACTTTCACAGACATATTTGATTTCCCGTGTACTGATTAGTGCGGAAAACTGAGATATATCGTTTTAATGTGTAAAGGAATCTATGACGCTCTTATAACTGGTTAACAAGTTAGAAGAGAGAAGATATTGCTTTGACACCTATAGATTAATCGACAGTCTCATTTCCGGTAGTATTGCGAAATCATAGAAAGATTGAGAATATCGATTTCCATAAACACACAAAGAAATATGTTAAAACGAATAGAAAATACAATAAAAAATTGTATAATATATTTTAATTATCATTAATATAAATATACGCATTTTCTTATTAGTCAAATCAAAATTATATGAAACATTTTATCAAAATTTATTTCACAGGCATAGTCACTTGACAAATAAGCACTTGAAGTAAGTTCGTCATATTTAGCTCTCAAGTTTTATTTTTAGAAACTTTCAAATACGTTTTCATTTATTTGAATTCTGGCATGTTTTATTAGATGTTGCGTGATACAGCAAACTTTTTAGTGGAAAGGGCAGCATATAAAGTGGTTAAATTTTTCATGAAATTTAATACAAGTGTGGAAGATACTCCATTTATGATTTTTGAATCTATCATGCCGCACTAATGCCTTATGTATTCGATTTATTTGAAAACAAATAATGGAAATCAAATATGATTTTGCTAAACAACAGGGGTCTAATACAGATTTCTGTCAAATTTTTATTACACAGAAGCATGACTTTCTTTAAAGCAGAATGTTTTAAAAACACATGTATTAGATTGTCAGCAAATATGTAACAAATATGGTGAAGCTAAGAAATTAGCGAAACTAAAGTCAGTTTTCATTTACATTGGTTATATTATTAATTGTTAACTAGACATGCTAGATGGGCATCTGCGCAAGCGCGGATTTAGGGAACTTGTAAACCTATTTACTATGGAAAGTCATTCCTGTAGTGAAATGCAGGAGAACCCCGCTTAACACCATCACAGCAGAATATGAACCCATCGCAAACACACTGATCAGAGCATGTTTGTTTAAGAACCAGAAAGTATAAAATGCGGTTTTAAAAGTCAACATTGAGAAACCCCTCCATAACAAACCACTTTTGCCAGTCCCCTGACTGGTTTAAAATGCGAGGTTTTAATGTATTGTTATAATAATAATGAACAGAACATGACAAAGCATATTGAGGTTCAAAAGGTCCAACATTGGTACTGTAAATTTTACATTTTGACGAAGTTTTCATTAGTTTTATTTTCAGGATGAACACGAGTGTGATTTTCATTTCCAATCTCTAAATAAGATAAATTTATGTCCATATTAAACAGGATATGATCTAAGTTTAGGGTATAATAAGAAATAAAAAAGGTGTGCATCGGTCAGGTTCGAACCTGCGTTACAGGCGAGCATTCTACCACGTTTGTAACGCAGACTATAAAATTATCATTATAATAAGTAAAAAACTCAACAATATCAAGATTTTTTATTTTAAATGTATTAGTGTCAGTGTGATTGTTATGCTGTACTGCTGCAACATATTTATTTTCAAAGAGTGCAACTAAGACTGGCATTCGATTGAAGTTAGAAAAATCGTTGTAGCATAAATTCTAGTTTAGCCTTAATAGGAATTTCCTACATAGGTTTTCACACAATGACTTAAAAGCAATTATTATTACAAATTTATCTGCAATTAGAATCTCGACTACGGAAATTAACGTTAATTCATAACTTTGATCAAATGTTTCACAAGAAAGCGATTTTGTTTGTATGTATGTGCATGTAGAAGTATAAATGAATTACAAAAACTTGCATAATATTCATCGGTTAGGTCTCCAAATGTATGACTATTTAAGAGGTTTTTTTTAAAGATTTGTATTCACAAATTATTTAAAACAATTGTGTTGTTGCTGTTCTTCTGCAAATACCATTAAATATGACAAGTATTATAGTTTCTATTCAGATATTGTCAGACAAGTATCTTATCCTTAATATAGAACTTGACATGAAGGGATAGATGTAAATCTTGGGTTGTAAAACGGTTACAGTTTTGGTTAAGGTCTTTTAACGTTCTGCTAGAGGAATCTACGTTAAATTTTAAAACTGTTTGTCTAACATAAGAGTCACCCTTAACTGTGATTACACAAGAAAGATAATGCAAAGTAAATATTAATTATTTTTTTCAGAAATGGTAATGCGTGTTTGGTTTTGCATTAAAATGCAAAATTTCATAGCGACAGATCTCGTTTAGTTGATAAATGACTTATACTGTTTTGCTGGCACCTTGTATAATTATTATGATTAAAGAATGGTATTAATATTATTATCCAAATGTCGCAATTATCTTGCAGGCATCTTGTGTAATTACTATAATTAAAGTATGTTATTAAAATTAGTATCCAAATGTCGCAATTATGTACACCAGCTTCCGAAAGATGCACATTTATTGAAAAAATAAATGTTGCCTACGCCATCACTTTAAATGAACAAAGGAGTTAAGTTTACGAAATACTCAAAAAAGGGTATTGAATTCGAATATTAAAGGAAATATCATTTCTTAGAATGTAAAACATTGCTATATATACGTAAAGCATTAAACAAATCACATGGCTAGTAAATATTTCCATAATTCACTACCAAACGTCCCTTTAATAACATATAGGGGATCTAAATGAGTTATGAATTTTTTTTTTGTAATTTTCCCCAAACCCTTAAAATGTACATTGCGTTATTCGTGTTTAGTATGCCATTATGAGTTATCTTGAATCTTTATAAAAATCTAAAATGTGTATTTCATATTTTAATTTCAAAACTAACACCAACTCCATAACAATATTACCTTTAATGATATTCGATAAATCAAAATATCATTAACATTTTCGAAGGAGTTAATGCGGTCCTTAGTCGATGCTGATGTTTGAAATAAGGCTTTTAATGGCCATGTGTTCCGACAGTTTTACTAAAATGTCTACTATTTAAAGCAGTATCTAAGAATTAGTTGAAATGAAATTAGTAGGCCTCTTTAAAATTAAACTAATCTCATTGTCGAGAAATGTGTGTAAAATGCTATATTTGAAAAGGCAAGAATATTATTATCATGAACTACTTTATTCTACTCTGTTACCTTTCTTACGTGATTTAATATGGTTCATACTAAGACCAACAAAATATTTCATCTCGATAGAAATCGACAAATATGCAATAAACTTCAAGAGCCTGAAATATGTGCAGGTGCTGTGATGTAAAGAGCCTTTAACGTGTAAAATTAGCAAATAAAAATCATCCTTACCTTGAATGGATAGTGAAATTAAAATGATCACACATAGTAGAATATTTACGCAGATGCGCGATACAGATTGCAGGCTTGTTCTTTTTAACAATAACATTCCTGCAGAATTTCTCAATTTAAACTTGTGGAACAGTCATCAATATACGTAAACTTAGAGAGCACTGAACACAATTAAAGAACAGAACGTTCTGTTTATGTCACGAAAACAAACTACAGTGTTTAATATTGTTTAATTTGTTTCCCATCGAGAAAGGTTTAGGCTTAAATATTCACTGCAGACATACGTTAAAAGTTTCGTCAATAGTGTTGATCTTCAGTTTTTGTTGCTGACTGACAGTATTATACAATTGTTTTCGCAATAGAAACTGTAATTATCAGTTCCGCGTAAATAGTCGTGGCTCATCTACGAGCAACATTGACACTTTTATTCAAGTTTATAATTAAAAGATCTTTTTCCTACTTAGTTGGAATATAATCATTTTCAAAATAAAAACATAACAACTTGAAATATGAATGGTAAGATATTGTTATAAATATCTTAATTGTTATATTCTTTTTACGTCGAATAAGTATTTTGTGCATTTAAATTATTATAAATAACTTCGGCGTGTCTGGTTTTGAAATGTTGTCGTCAACTAGTTTTAGGTTATTTAACAAACATCATTTTATAAAACATATTTGCATAGTTTTGAAAAACTTCCAAAGTTGTTTTGTTTTTCCTTTTTTTTTCTTAAAAATTTTTTAAAATTATTTGATTGTATAAACATTGTCGTCAACAAGTATCGCGTAATATATTAGGTAATAGTCTCCATTTGGTTTTGCCAAACAACTTAAATCATCCCAACGATTAATGTTAACTTGTGTTACCGTCGCAGTTGATAGCTATGTTTTTATTACGCTCACTTTCCTTTGTTCCTCGCTTAACTCACCAAGATAACTCCTCTATAACAGATAATTGAGTTTGGGTCAATTCTGCCAATAATATCTCGTCAACTGAAAGTTGTTTTTCCAGTGATCTTTGGAACATTATTGGAGAAGCTAAGATTTGGTCAGATCCACCCCATATAGATCATGACACTGACAAAAATCATCGGGACAATTATACACTGAGTAATAATATTGTTAAATATAAATTCTCATCGTTTCTAATATCTGAAACACAGACCACAGACTATTTTAACTGGGAATAAGAGCTGGTTGGGAAGGCTCAAATTAAACGTATTACAATATAACTGGTAATTTTTATTGAATTTGATACGAGTTTTGCTTAAAACTTGATTTTTTTTCAATTTTTCTACGAAGCAATCCCCAAAGAAAAGATAGTTCATCAATTTTAAATTAAATTCCACCTAGAATGACAATAAACACGTGAAAATAATCATTGATATCACAAATAAATTCGTAAAGAATAAAACATACTTTAAAAAAGTGAAATGTATATATCAGGGATGGCCACATCCAGCAGACACAGCCTCCCCACACAGCCAAACAGTAGAGAGGAAAAGAGAGCATGGTATTACAATAATCAATTTCAATATGGACGCCACAAACAATTAACGAAAGTGAGAACCCGAGGGGTTACCGCCTTGGAACGGTCAGTGGCAAAACAATTTGCCACTGAAGGTTTAAACCAGGTTCTAGTGTGCACCAACCTCACACTTGCCCCAACAGGTTCTCGTATCACAAAACAAGTACAAGTTGTCTTGGTGAAATAACATCAACCCACCCATCGGCTCAACAATGTTGCATGCAAAAGCACACAAACATATAAAACATAAGAAGCTAATAGCAAAGTTAATATAATTTAAGTTAATATAAAACAGTCTTTATAGAGCATTCTATCTAATCATCAGTTGAAATCATTTAATGCACTTATCACCAAACTAGACCCTCATGTCTACATTTTAAGAGATAGTGATTACACAGTTGCCAGTGTTAAGTCACTATTCCATTGCATGGTGTATAACAGAGACGATATAGTGTACATGCATCTGTATCACTGTCTCGGTATGGCCGGGTTTACTTGCTGCTTAAACTTTACAAATTCAGATTGAGTGTAAAAATGTAAACCCGGCCAAAGGACTGAAAGTCCTTATATGGCCCATTAAATAGCTGTATATTATCTATCTTCCTACGTGCATTTGTAGATTATAGAGTGAGCTTGTTTTATTCAATATTATAGAGCATTAACCTCTGAAAAAGCAAGGCTCATTATCAATAATATACCTGTGATTTATTTAAGGTTTTAAATGTTATCCGTGGTTTCGTCATATTGCATGATTAAAAAAGGATGAATTGTACTTACCCCGATTTAAAGCATGTTTCCTGTATAATTGTCTATTATTTTCCATTCATTTGCCCCATAATTCACATGTAGTTTGATGTTATCGAAGCTCTCACCAGCGGTATAAAAATGAAACACTCTCAAATCATAGCATTTACAGTCCCGTACCACGATAAACACTTCTAGCAGTAAAAAGTTAGCAACTTACTATTATTTCCAATGATTTTGGAATAATGTCTTGATTTAAAACAAAACAATCACCTGGTATGGTTAAACTTGCCCTTTTGTACGGACAATGATGTTTCATGGTTTAGCAGGACTAAAAATTTAATGCCCGAGCACAAGTAGTTCTACAAAATTTGATTATCTCATATTATGGTATAAATCCAACAATTTTGACATCAATATCTATTTACAGCATTAACTCTCTTACAAATCGTATCACTTAATTCAAATTTTATTCATTTCACTATTTTATAAACATATACTCTTTAAAATAGCATTAAACTATTGAAATTGAAGACTTTTGTTTCTAAAGCTTCCATTTGTGTCTGCTGTTTACATATTTTCTAATCAGACATTTGCTACATAGAATAGATACCATATAATTTTCAGCGTTTAAACGTTTAAATGAGAGGAAAATTAATTTCCCCTGCCGGTGTCCAATGGTTTGTTATATGGCTCTTTTGTCGCACGGGTGTTTCGGGTTTTATAACCGCATGGTCATTTAGCGACTGCATAGCCGACAATGACCGACGAAAGTTTTAATTTTCATCAAACAGTCTTTCCTTTTTATCTATTACTTTTATTCAAAGCGCCAAGTAACATTTATTTCGAGGTATGTTCAACATTTCTTATAAATTTAATGGTGTTTATTCCATACTTATATTGTCTAAGTTGCAAGAACTATTGCCATTGTATTTACATAACGATATTCTGTTATTGTCAGACGGCATCCAAGTTTGCTTCAAATAACTTTTATTATGCTAAATGTTGAATTTTGTGGTTCTTAAAGGCTTTGACTGTAGGTATATAGTTTTCTTATACTCCGGTCCAGTAGGGGACTTAAGTTGGGGGACAACGGACAGTTTTTGAATATGCCCAAGAGCTTGCTTTAAAGGCTGGTTTACGATATTCAGTAAGGGGGTATATCATGATGGTATCCACAGCGTATATGTTGGCAAATAGAGGCTGATTACAGCGGTTAGAAATGTTGTTGCCACCACTGTTAAAGTCCGATTAAGAAAACAGTGAGCATTTAGAGTTTACTGTAATGTTTTGAAAAGTTGAGACATTCACACATATGATTTTCAACTTCTCTTCAATTTATTTGTTGTTTTTTTATTAACAAGTTTGAAATAATTTACAAAGTGCTGCTTCTTTCTTAATGCTTGTTAATGCTTACCTCGTTGTTTACACGGCGGTGGCAGGGGTTTAAGAGTTTATGACGGTTTATGGAGAGATCTTTTAAAGGAACCTAGAAGCTCAATCTGTTTCTTTTGTCCCTGTCGTCAAGGGATTTAAGGATTTAACCCCAGGGGCTCTGGTCTCAGAAAGGTCATATAGTGCACACCTTTTCACCTGATAATTTTATTTGCTTCTTAGGTTTTATAATATTATGTTTGTGCGCTTTAGTATGCATGATGGTCGACCTGAAGGTGGGATGGAGCTAATTAACTTAGACAGCTTGTACTTTTTGTTCATAAGAGAGCCCGTTGGGGTAAAAGTGGTTGGTGTACCCTAGGACCTGGTTTGAACTCCCAGAGGCAAATAGTTTAACAGCTGACTGTGACCATTTAAAACAATGACATTTGTTAAATAACGTTACAAATTTCTTAAACGATGTAGTAATTTTAAAAATCAAGACGTTGTCTTTTAATGAGTGAAAGTAACCTACAAAAAACATTAAAGAGTTAAGCATGTGCAGATTTTAGTTGGAAGGATATTTAATTAGGGTCTTGTGCTACGTCATTTACTTCCTTTGCACAACTACAACGATCGTCTCCCGTTTAGGCTTCTTTGTTCTAAAATGTAGTATTCTTCTTCTACATCTGCCGCGTGAACGTAGCTTTCCAACACAAACGATTATTTAAATCAACAACAACGTGTCAACAACAACAAAACAAAACACGAAAGTTAGAGAACTTATGGATATTGATAATTTATATTTTGTCCAAATTTAATCTGTATTTAGTATTGCAAATATAAGGAAAGATGATTGAACATAAATTGGATTAAAGTTCTGTACCCAAAATAGGCAAGTGTGAGGTTGGTGCACCCTAGAACTGGTTTAAACCCCCAGTGGCAATTTGTTTTGCCACTGACCGTTCCAAGGCGGTATCCCCAAAGGTTCTCTTTTTCGTTAATTGATTGTGGCGTCCTATTTGAATTGACATACTTATATCAAACATGCTCTCTCTCTCTTCCTCACTTCTTTTTCGCTGCGTTGGGAGGCTGTGTTTTGTGAGTGTGGCGATTCCTGATATGCATATTTTACTTTTTCTTCCCATCACATAAAACTAAATAATATTGGAATCAAAAGAGTGAAATCTCACTATTGTACCAAAGAAGCTAAGCCTTTTTAAAAAAGCAGTTACCTTGTTGAGAAAATAAACGAAAATTTATACAATATTTCTCCACAACTGGATAATTATGACTGAAGCTTATTTGCATATGGTCTTTGATAACTAAATCATGGCAAAATATGTAACAAAACTTTATTTGTAGAAGTAAATCTACAAAACAACTATTTCTAGTTCGAATTATCATAATTCAAGTTCATGTTTGACGCATCTGGCAAATCGGTAAATGCGTGCGTTTGCAAGACATAAACACAGCTGCAAAGTTAAGCCGCAGACAAAATAATAATGAATGTTCAATGCACCAAATTTATTCTGAAATAGAAAACATAAAAAGGTTATTATAATTATTAAGTACAGAGTAGGCATACTCAGTTAACACATTTAAACATTTAAAGAATTGTTCATTTTTTACTATTTAACGGCATGGCATATTTTAAGAGTTAACTGAAGGGCGTGCTGTAGCATCAATTCTATTTCCTGTTCAACTAGAATATCTAAAACGCCTCTCACAAAAAAACAAATATAGTTCTGAGTCAAAAGTATTTCGACTACAATTTTTCATTGTTTGTCGTGTTCGCTTAAAATGTTGACATTTAAATTAATCATAAAAAGAAAAAAGTGCATCTGGAAAAAATCAGACAAACAGCCCTCTGTTATCTTAGCTAGATACGACACCAACACGGCATATCTGTTGATTGTAAGACTTGACAATGCAACGCATAATTGCATTTTGATAGATTTTGAAAGTGTGAGAAACTCATGTAAATTCGATTTTACCATGAACCGTTTCTTAAAATTCTGTAAATTGTATCATCTCTTAATGCAGTTGCATCACTTCCTCGACTCATTTGTGCGAGCAAGAAAAAATGTTTTCGCTACATTTTTGAAAACAAAAAGATCAAAATAATTGTGCAACACGCAAAAAGATTTAACTGCTTGTATGATGACACGAAGACCCGAGTAATAACAGACTTAATATACATTATTAAGACGTGGTCAAGGAAGAATTATGTAATTGGTATAGCAATAATATTACCTCAACGCTATAAAAATACTCCTTGTAACTGGAAAAAATCATAAAGCTCATCAACATTATCATTTTGTCTGTTAAAGTAAATATTTTTTAAAAGAAGCAAAGCAAGAGCAGTCTTATGTATTATCATCCAAAACTAAGACGATAGTCATCGAACTGGCTTAGTTTTATTGTCTGTGTGCGATTTTCTCAATACACGAGAAATTAGAACATAGGTATCAATGCAGAACGCCAACAATTTTAAACCATGGAGGTGTGTTTGAGTCGATTAAACAAAACCCAATAGCGTCTTTGAACACTCTGAACACAAAAGGGGCAACTGGCTTGTTTAATTCTTATGAGTACCTTTCCACAACGACAAACTATCACAGTTTTATTGAACTAAAGTAGAGAACACATACAACATCATCGACGAGAGAGAGTTATTTCATGTGCAACAAGTGTGGATTCCCGCTGTCTGACTAGGATTTACACTGTTCACTTATAGATTCATGAGGTTATGTTCACAAAGAACGGATTTGCCGGCGGATCAGGATCTACATTGGTCGCCAATGTGACAAAAGTAAATGATTTATCATGTGCATGGCTTTTTGCTGATAATGTCAGCACAATTACATCGTATCTAATATATGCGTTATTTTTCAGAGATCAAATTGTTCATTTATTAACATCAAAAAAGTACTGTGAAAAATAACACGGCTTACAAAGGCTTAATTATAAATCAGGATCTAGTTAATGAAATTAAACAGAGCATATATCATTAAAATAATATAATATTTATTATATACTGATTCCTTCTTGTTGGCCGGCTCTACTCTGTCCAATTATGTTCAATTGTATTAGAATCGTTTTCTGTTTATGTTTGCATCAATGCTGCCATCATTCAAGCAATGTCGGGTCTTTCTGCAATAAAACAAAAGATATGATAGATTTATAGTTATATTTAATCGATACAAACCGTTTAGTTATTGATGTATGGTAATTCGATGTTTTAAGAAATGTTGTAGTAATATGAACGAGACAAAAAGTGATATTTAAAAAAATAAGTTATTATTGAAAAACGGATTTTAACGTGCTATCTTTGTAATCATAACGTAACAATTTCCTATTAATACTACAATCATATACCGTATAATGGGTTATTTTCGCGATCGAAAATTTTCGCGATTTTGTCATAATTTTAATTTTCGCGATTGTAATTTAAGCGAATTTTCGTCCGCAGAAATTAATTTTCGCGTTTTTACTTTTTGGGGGCCATTCATATTGCTATAGTTCTGTTTATCCTGTACCAGCAAAAGTACATGTAAAAATTAAGTATTATTTGAAGAAATGTTTGCTATGGTGTGACAGCTGTGCATTTAAAAGTGGTTATTTATCAAACTGTTATAAATCAAATAGCCCATAGCATAATTGACATCCGTTTTAATAACAATGGTGATTATGTTTTCATTGACAGAATAATTACCGTGACCACCGCAGATATGCCTATAGAGGTTATGAAGCGATAATTAACCTGAAGCCCGCTGGGGCTACCTTTTCAAACAGCTTTTTAGGTAACGCTCATCTGCATTGTTTGTAAAGCATAGTATGTGCAACAAATTTTTGAAACTATGAAATTATCCCTATTGCGAAAGTTGAGAAATTTTGGCGTTTTTTATTTTCGCGAATTTACGACGGTCGCGAAAATAGCGAAAATATTATGCTCGCGAAAAAAAACCATTATACGGTAAATATGTTTTTATTAACTAGTGAACGTAGTTTTCAAACCCAAACAATTATTTGATGACTAATGATTTTCTTGGATTATTGTACTGCAGTGATCTGAAATAAATCAGAGATGCTATGATAGTTTAAATAAATTGAAAAATCATGCAAGTTTTCAAAGTTCTGTGATAATATTTTTTGAAGTATTTCTTCTTAAGATTTTAAATTTAAATTCACATTGTGATGTACGTTAAAATACATCAGAAAGAATACATTTCTTACCTGATATTAATTCAACCAGATTTTATGTGAAGCTATTCTTAAATAACAATTTTGTTGATTGACCTCTGACGCAAGAAATTATAACATCACAGACTCTTAATGTATTTTTGTGACAATGACAAAGAACAGTTGATCGATTGTTTTCCATGTCAAACGTTGAGGAAGTTTATTTGAGAAAGCTTTCAATTGAATTTCGAACAATGTATGTTTCTGACCACTTTATCCACAATGTGAAACAGATCTAACGAGTACGTAATATAGATATGATAGAGCTTGAATAGTTTAGAAACACTAATTACTCCGACAAGATAGGTATTTTGTTTGGTTTGATTAAATCTTAACGTTGCTATGTTTGTCCTCATATAAAACAATCTAATTTTATAAGTCTTTGGGTTGCTGTATTTTGATACAACAAACGATTGATTTATCTTACTCAATTTAAATGCAAATTGACATTTGACAGTTAGCAGTTGAACGACCGGTTTGTCACTGGTTACCTATTTCTGGAAGTATATTTCTCAGTACTTTAGGAATTGTTTTGTTAGCATTTTGTGATGTTAATAAAATCTTTAATTTAAGACGTATAGGGAACATAACAGATGTGTTTGAGTGGTCAATGTGTTGTGTATTCAACATTTTTTTCCGTCAGACTGTTTAATTTACTCAGTATATGATAGTGTAAACTGAAGTTTGGCTGTACTTTAAAGAGAAACATTTTTCAGAATATTGCATGCTAATGGCTCAAAATAAAAACACTACAGTTGCAGTTTGAATGTTATTTTTTATCTTTGCCTATTTTCGTGAATTCAATTTAACAATTCATTCGCATGTACCCTCTATTCTTACCACAATTTAAAATGTTAAATCTCTTAGAAGATATCCACTAACTCCATGTGATCCTGAATTTAGAACTGACAGTGTCATTATTTTTTCTACAGCCAGATACACACTTTAATAACCTACAAGTACTGCCTGCCCGTTAATTCAAAACAACGCATTTGAAATAACCACAGTTGCAGTTGTATCAATAACAAAAAAATCAGCGGCCAGAACTCCTGACACTGAAATCAGAACATTTGACGGACCGTTAATTGCAATGAAGAATATATACTGAACAAAAATAAAAAAGTATCCACTTTTTATGCTTATATTCTCATTAACATATTTTCATTTAATCAGGAACGCTTTGAATGGTGTTTTGTTAGTTAATCTCAATCGTTTTTAAGCTTAATTGTTCATGAATAAAATCTTCCACACTAAGACCTGAGGAACTGCCAATCGAATAACAATTAATCATGGATAACAAAACACTACATTTTCAATTTAAAGGGAGATAATTGGAAATGGTTGGAATTTCTATCGATGACCAGTTGTGTTATTGATGAATATTTTGTGATTTTATTTATCCACAAGTGGTAGAGAAAGTGATTTCATTCAAATAAATGTGAATATTTCAAAGAATCGCTGACATTTTACTCAAACCCTTATTATAACAAAGGGAAAGATAACTGAGATTTTGAAGAATACTGTATCCCTTTGCAATGATAACAGAAAAGCACATTTTGTATACATATACAATTTTGAGTTTTCGTTTTCAAGTTTTACAAAATTTAAAATAGGAAAGTGGATACTTTTTATTTTTGTTGAGTATATTAAATAGAGGAATCGACTATTTATTTGCCGTAAAGTTTGTGTCCATGTTCATTTGAATCGTTCTATTGAATTTACTGGTATTTTATTTCATTAAACTTAAACACACAACGGAATAAGAAGTGTATATAAAGACAAGCATAAACAAATAAAAAAGAAACCTGCATACAGGATAGCCACCCTCAGAAAAAACAGCCTCCACACACAACCGAAAAAAGCAGAGAGGAGAATAGAGCATGTTTATAAAACGATCAATTTTAGATATGACACCACAAACAACTAGATAGAGAATCCGTAGGATACTGCTTTGGAATGGTTGTGGCAAAACAATTTGCCAATGTGTGTTTAAACCAGGTTCTAGGGTGCACTATCTTCACACTTGTCCCAACAGGTTGTCTTATGAACAATACAGTACACGCTGTCCTGGCGAACTAGCTCCAATACCAGTTTGCTGTTGTTAGATCAGGTGAACCATCATGGCTCTCTTGTTTGTTAGTGAGTGTAATATGTTATGATATGAATATGTTATGAATTACTTAGCCCAAAATTTATTGCTTTTAAAATGATATGAATTGTTGCAAGTGTGTTTAGCTTATAGTATATCACATCCAAATGTTTCTCCTATCTATATGAACAAAAATATCGATAATTATTTCAACACTCAATATTCAAGTATTAGCCCCGTGAGATTGTATTTAAAAACAAGAAATATCTTTAAAAAAGATAAACGGCGTTGATGGAAAGGATTTATATATACATGTATATAAGAAAGAAAGAAATACAGAGAGGCGAAGCAGACACAGTTTAGTTAGTTTATTTTACTTGTTTTAGCTGTTGACGAACCCTCCCTGCCTTCTTAGTATGACCAAGAGATTAAGCGACCTAATCATGAGAACTTATAAATTCATTGAAAGTGTCTTAAAAAAATGTTGAAGCTGTTGCAACTATTTCATACAGTGATAACAAGTCGATTAAAGAAGCAATGTATTACATTAAGTCTTGATCTACATTTATTCAGTTTCAATAAAATACCTCTTGTAGAGTTAGAACTCAAGATGAATAAATGTCATTGAAATTTAATATAAATAAATAAAAACATCCTGTTACAAGAGCGAAATCTACCAACTTTTACGTAAATTAACTTTAAAAAAAGTGTCAGTACTGAGTATTGAACCCGGGGGCCCTCCGCTTGCGAGGCGAGAGTGTTAGCCACTACACTACAATTAATTTGTATTTTGTACTTGAAATTAACAATCAATATCAAAGGAACTAGAAAGGAACCAGTAAGAACTAGAAATATCTACACTTCCTTTTCGTTTTACACTGTGTACTGTAAGCAAGTTTTTACCTGACACCCAAGAATATTCCATATAAAATTGTATTTAAGCCATCAATATTGACTTAACTGGTTATTTATATCGTAAATATGTTTTTCTCCAATACAACACCCACTAACAACCAATCGAAATAATCTATTTGATTTTTCAGCTGCATAATAATAAAAATCCCACTAGATACCTCTCCACACTGCTAGATGCCTCTCTGGTGTAAATAGCTACCAATCAAAATAGTTTATTTCATTTTCCCTCTGCATAATAATAGAATATGAGTATTATTTACAACATTTCATTGGTCGAAAAACTAGGTCAAAAGTGAGCTTAGACAGCTAACGCCGAAAAACAGCTCTTTAGTGGGCGACGTTGACGACTGAGAGAACATACTGCATGCTTTTATGTGGACAACGCGCGTGCGTGTCAACGTCAATATTTAAAACATTGCCCCCCCTCTCTCTCTCTCTCTCTCTCTCTCTCTCTCTCTCTCTCTCTCTCTCTCTCTCTCTCTCTCTCTGTCTCTATCTCTGTCTGTCTCCCTTTTCTTCAATCATTTTAGTTTGCCATTGTAAAAGCCTGTGTTAATTGTTTCTTTCTTATATGTAAATTACTTTACTTAAAGCCAGCAAAACATTAAACCTTTTCAGTTAGCAAATTGGCTCATTTTTACATTTCTTTCTTTTAACACAGAATTTGGCAGACGTAAAGACAATCTCGTTCGTGAGCTTTGGCAACATTTTGCGAGAAACCATTAAGGCTGTTCTTACACGATACTTGAATTCCCGAACGTGTCATAAATTGTACCGAGGTATACGCTTTGCTAAATGCACCACATCTGTAAAAAGCATCAACAAATGCCCAAGGTTATAAAACTGAGCATGGAAACCAGTCCCAAATCTCAAGCATCTGATTGGCTGAAATGGCGACCAGTCGCCATTTCAGCCAATCAGATGCTTGAGATTTGCGACTAGTTTCCGAATAACCCCTTTGCTCCAGCATAGTTTATTTTCTTGATAAAAACTTCGTGTTTTTAATAAAATGAAGTGTATTTACTATCACAGCTTAGATAAAACACGTTTTGGTTCGAAAAAAACGTCCTTTCTTGTTTTAGATATACCATTATATGCAGCAAATTACATGTTTTAGCTGATCGGTATATTATGAAGGTAGGATTCTCATTCTGAGATCTACACTGACATATTCAATGTATTATTTAAGAATTATTAGATTGGTTTTGTATATTATACCTAACCATAGTGCGAGGTTACAAAAGAAAACATATTAGTTATTCCAAGACACCAGACGTCTATAGAAAGGAGTTAGAACATTACAACAACAACCAACACGAACACATATACGTTCTCATACCACAGAAACCTTAATTTCCAACAGAAAACATCCAGACATCACATATATGACATTTTACACTATATGCCTACCTACAAATATATAGGCATATAGGGTGAAATGTAGTTTATGTGGTGTCTGATTGTTTTCTGATGGAAATTTTCTGCGTGATTTCTGAGCCTATATTTTTGTACATTATGCTTCTTATAGTTTTTAAGTCTACAAGAAAATAATCTTAAAAAATCTGCCCAAAGGCCGAAAATGCCCCAGGGGGTAGCCAAACTTGCCCCAATGTCGGGGTAAGTTTGGCCACTTTGACCTTATTACTTCGAAAACCAATTACCATTTCCTTCAAAGAGAAACTTCATTTAAAGTTCAGGGGTAATCAAGCCCATATAATTTCTTTACCAATTATGAAAATTTGTAGAGAATTACATTTTGAATTCATTAAAAAAAATTGCATATTTTTAACAAATAGGGCCGAACTAGCCCCGGTCTACCCTACATTATCTGCAGATATATAAATTTACAATCTAAATTTGTTGATATTTAGACATTTGAAAAAAATGTCATTATTATTTATGGCGTTTAGCGTCATGTACTCATTTATAACTTTCATTTACTGTGCCGCTAACATCCAATGATTTAATAATTTGAAGGTTTTGAAAATGTCGCATATACTTCACAACAAAAATACGGCTGATTCCGTTTTGAAAGAAAAAAATATCAGTATCCTGAATGTTCTTTTACATAAGAGTATCGGGCAAGGAATAAAATTCACGGATTCAAATACCATGTCCAAACAAGATGGGACTATTAAAATATGGTTGTATATCTTATTTAGATTACTTAGGTTTGAAAGTTTGCAATTTGGAAAAAGCTCAATTTCTGATTTGAACAATATGAGAATATTACACGAGCGTATTAAATTTTGAAAATTTTGAAACATTCTTCTTTTAAGATTTTTTTTCTCAATGAATATTTTTTGTTTCTACTTCGATTGTTGTAATATGGATCAATAATTTTATATACCCGCTAAATCTTATACATTTGCTGACACATCCAGTAATTAAAGGGCTCCGACATAATTAACAATGGGAGGAGTAGGTAACTAACAAAAATTAATTAAACCGATCTCTATTGGTCAATGCTATTTGTCTCTTTACGTAACTGACAGGCGGCCCCTTGTGCGCGACAATTTGTATTTTTAAGGGATGCCGCCTTCAACATCATGTCGATAGTTGATAAAACAAGCGAAACTGGAAACGATAATCATTTTAGCATTAAGAAAAAACAACACGACTGTTTATTAGAGTATTTCAACGCGAATTACGGAATTATTACGAGAAAGTTTAAGTCGAAGTGACTGGATTGTTTTTAAATTATTCTTTGTATTAAAAACAATCTTGGTGCTGGTGTGTTATTACCAATTCAACGATAAACAAGACATAATATATTTTCCAAAAAAAAAGTTTTATGGTGAAAAAGACGAAAGTTGTAGGTACACATATACATGTTCACTTTTTCATTAATACAGCGAGCGATAATTTTCCCTTATAGGAGTAACGTGACTGAACAGGGAAGGTAACCGAAAAAAAATCATCGAATTATTGGAAAGTCGATTTGATAACTCAATTTTAGCCAATCAATTAATAGATAAATGGATGTGGGTGAACAAATACGTGATTAATACTGGTACAGATACTGACTTTTTTGCACGTGAAGACTTTTTACGGCCGACACACCGGGTAAGCTCGAAGATTTTACTCATCCAAATTGATAAGGTATTACTATGACATTATATTATTCAAAACAGCAGTTTTTGGTATCAAATTATTGACAGCATAATTATTGAGTTTATGCCAATGGTGATCATAAAGTAATTACACAGAAATATCTAAATGTCACGGCAGCGATATGATGGGATTATCAGTATTAATTTGTCAGCTCAGATGCCTATACTACATCCTACTGTCACAAGTGTAAGGAATACTCAAACATCTTACCACGCAGTGGCCTGAGCAATATCTGCTAATTCCGCCCTTCATATAAACGACTATGAAATTTTGTGCTCATGTTATAATCAATTTACAATAACCTAAAAAAGCAAATAATTCATAATTGAAAAATAATATAAGGGATTACTTTTTAAATCAACATTTCTGTGTCTTTAGCATGATTTCAAATTAGTTTTCAATTACGTCACGTGGATTGGTGTTGTCGCCGTATGGGTATGATTGCCAGACTGAGTGTGGACTTATTTGTGCTGATAAAAGAACCCGTTGGGGCAAGTGTGAGTTTGATGCACCCTAGAACCTTGTTTAAACCCCCAGTGGCAAATTATTTTGCCACTGACCGTTCAAAGGCGGTAACCCCAAGGGTTCTCATTTTCGTTAATTGTTTGTGGTGTCCAATTAAAATTTGACATATTTTAAGCACATGCTCTCTTTTCCACACTTCTTTTTCGCTGCGTGGGGAGGCTGTGTTTTGTAGGTGTGGAGATTCCTGATATGCATATTTCACTTTTTTATAATCATTTAAAGTATCAAGTGACTTCTCATCACGAATGTTGTCGCGAATCAAAATATCTTTTTATAATATAATCGACCTTTCGTTAATCTAAGGAAACGTGTCTAGGTTTAGTCTAGAAAGCACAGAAATGAAACATTTGTAATATCGCCGACTCGGTTTTAATTTTGTTTGTAAAAAAGTGTCTGCGTGTAAATATTCCAAAATCTGCAGGATAACGTAGCATCGTATTCCCGCTTTGTTTTGCTGATTAGATTTAACTGTCGCAGCCCTTCCCTTAAATCAACATAAACTTAACTAATTCAATCAAAATGCTATGTTCTTAGTTGCAAATCGGGTTATTTGCTCTAAATCATCACAGGGCGTATTTCCCGCACTCTAAACAAAACATAAAGGTTTTATTAACGTCACTGAAATACAAGTGTAATCTCTCAACGGTTACACTGACGCAATCTATCTTAATGTTGAAACAAGATCAAAATAAAAATGTGAATTTAGCAGAAAAAAAGAGTGTAACATTTAATACGTACATGTATAGGTTGATGAAGATAGATTGGCAGTTATTCTTTGTGATTTTCAAAAAAATATCGCGAAATTGAAACTAACCAAATTAATATGCTGAACAATTAGACGTTGCATTCGTAAGTTGTGTAGATCTCTTGAAAGAATACAGATTTTGAAGCACAGAATTCATCTGTCACCAGATAAAAGAACTAGGGCTTTAGATGGGGAAACGAGACATCAATCTCTAGCTCAGATCGAACGTTTTGGAGACTAGATCAAATTTAAACATGTTTGGTGTTTATGATGTGTAATTTGGAACCTAAAGCTTAAATAAATGTTTTTAGAAAGTTATTAAATGTGTTAAACACTTTCAGACACTAACTTATAAATGCATTTCAATTGCAATACTGCAAATGTTCTATATTCCAAGTCATCATTTGATCGCTATATATTTTTCCAACAAGTACGGGTCAATAAATTGACGGTGTAGTAAAGCAACAGTATAGTATAAAATCATGTAATTGAAACGTACAAGTAATGGACTTTACATTGAACATCAACATTTATGTAATATTAATGTCAACAATTACTACAAGCAATTTCTTAAATTATAGCAGAGTAGATGCATAAACGTACACTCAACAATTGTCATAATCAGTCGTTGATTTGCGATATAAACTTTTTTAAATATTGGCTTCGACAAGCCGGAATTACTTGTATTGTTTCACCAAGGGATTCTGTTTTAGGAGGAAAGAAATAAAATCTTAACAGTAAACATCCTTTTTCTAAATCTGTTTCTAAGTATCAGATTGTGCATAAAACCCTTTCAATTAAAGACTGCTATAATTCCTAGCCTGTGGTCAAAGTAAATGATATTGAACTGATTGAAGTAAACAATCAATAAACATGAAACAGATATAGAATACTTTGCTTCAATGCAGCACAATTTTTAATACCCTTTTTATTACAGAGGTAAGAAACAAAAACCAGCATATATTTTAAACGCATACAATGGAAGAGATGACCGATAAGAACTTTTAGTGACTTAAACGTTACAAAGTGGTCTTAATGTTGAAATTTAGAAACGGAATGGTTTATGCTGCAAATTGTTATCGTTTGACGAACGAATATAGATATTTTAGGCAATGGGGAACTTAAACTCAAGATTTGACCTAAAGGATAATATGAGGCATCCTCACGGGAATTGATGACTTTCTTTTATTTCTACATTTTGTTTTTAGAAAAAAGTACTCAAAATTATTTTACAATTTCTGATACTTAATAGATAACACAGTTTGACAAATTTGTATTAGTTTTACCGCGAATTTTAACACTATGACGTCATTTCGTCAGCTGTTCAAAAGAAGCATTTAAAATGACGTGCTCATTTAAGGAATAAATTTCGTGTTTGATAAGTTCACCGAGTCTTGAACGTCATTAGGGCTGGTTAAAGTGTGTGGAGTCCAAAGGACTCCACGCGTGCTTTAACCAGCCCTAATGACGTTCAAGACTCGGTGAACTTATCAAACACGGAATTTATTACTTATATTTACACCTCATTTTATCATTTTGTTTCTAAATTTAATATAAAATATATACTTTTACTAATTTTGAAATGTTGTTTAAAACATTTCTTACCCCGGGTTTGGCATTTGGACTGGTCCGCCTATTTACTCAAATCAAAAAAATCATACTACGACCAAAAATACTTCCATGTTTATTGAACACATTCATCCGTTTTTTCAAACATTTATATACAGAAAAACCTAATATTTCACAACAAACATCAAATTTGTATCACAGCAAGTACTATCTTTGCGAGTAAATGATAGTCTAAGTAAAAACCGTTATTTTGGCGGGAAGTTAGAAAAGGCTAATGCGTTATTTTCAACCAATGATGATTCTAGAAAATGGAACGTGCTTATTGATGATGTCATATAAGTAAACTTGTTTACTTCCGGTTTGAGGCGTATAAAAACAACTAAAAATAAAAGTAATCTAAAAATAGCAACATTCTAGGAAGAGCTATCTAAAATTAGCAACAATTATTAAAATAGCGGGGATTTCATGACGTCACCAGGGCGCGGTGATAAGGCTAACGGTGTTCATTGAAGATTGACCTTCACTCGTCCGGTAAAGGATATTGAAGCAGTGGAAATAAAGGTGTAAATATTATAAAATGAATTAAGAGAAGAACAACTCAACAGATGTTTCAAGGTGAGAATATTCCAAAAAGGAAATTATATTCCTTTGTAAATTAACTATTTTGGAAATATTTTCAAAGTATCTTAAACAAAAGTTAAATAGTTTTCTAACCAAAATACTTGCTCTTGTTGAAAACAAGCTTTTTGTTTCCTCTAATAAACCATACACTGTAAATGTATTTTCGGAAACAGTCGACAGAGAACAGTTGAATGACCTGTAACCATTTCAAACGTTCGGGGAAGATAACATCAGATTACTATCCAAATGTCTAACACTTCCCCGGTGTTAACCAATGTTTTAACTGGGAATAATATCTTAATATGTCTTCGTTTGCTGATAAGTAGTGATGCTATTTTAGTTATTTTGACTAAATAATGTTGGCAATAAATGCTAGTCTATATAATCTCTTTTTTGATAACTTTTTTGTGCCAGTGACCGTTCCAAGGCGGTAACCCCAAAGGTTCTCTTTATTGTTAATTGTGTGAATGTGATATTTTTATTGATCTTCTTGTAAACTCCTGCTCTCTTTTCTTTTCTACTTCCTGGCTGCGTAGTGAGGCTGTGTTTCTGGGTGTGGTAATTCTTGATATATGTATATAAATATTTCATTTTTTAGAACGGTCAGTGGCAAAGTACTTTTTCACTCAGGTTTTAAACTATGTTCTAGGGTGTACCAACCTAACAATTGATCCAGCATATGAACAAATAAAAAAGTGAAATATCCATATCGGCACAATTACAAAACACAGCCTTCCCACGCAGAAAAAAGGAAGAGAGGAAGAGAGAGCATGATTGTTAATAATTATGTCAATGCAAAAAGACGCCACAAACAATTAACGAAAAAGAGAACCATTATGGTTACCGCCTTGGAACGGTCAGCGGAAAAACAAATTGCCACTGTGGGTTTAAACCAGATTCTATGATGCACCAACCTCACACTCGGCCCATCAGGTTCTCATATCAAAAAACAAGCACAAGTAGTCTTGGTGAAATAACTCAAACTCTCCCATCAGCTTAACAATGTTGCATGCAAAAGCACACAAACATATAAAACATAAGAAGATAATAACATTGCAAAGCCAAAGGGGCGAGTACTCAATGATCTTCATGAGACCAGAGCCTCTGGCGTCAAATTAGCAAGAATGAGAGGGATAAAAGAAACAAATCGAGCTTCTATGTTTTTTAAAGAAAAGATTTCCCCATAAACCTTCATAAACTCTCAAATTCCTGCTACCGTCGTGCAACCGAAGAGGTAAGCATTGTCATCAACTGTAGATGGGTTAATCACCAGGCCTGTAAAATATCATGTTGGTAACCTTTCTGATTGAAATTACAGATGTTGTTGTTTTTTCAATCAATTCGACTGTGATGCGTGAAAAAGTTAATGACATTGTCAAGCATACATGTAAACAGACAGTTACTCAATGACATTACATTGACCAGAGCATCTTGAGTCTAATCAGCTAGAACAAGGTGGCAGAAATAAATGAATTTTAATAATTGGATTTTGTAGTAAAATGACTCGATTGTTTCAACGGACACTTAATATGACGAAGTTAGTTTTTTTTTCTGAAGGCATTATATACATTTTCACATGTGTGTTTGCACGACGGTGGCAGGGATTAAAACGTTTATGAAGGATTCTGTGGAAACCTTGAAAGAAAGAACGCAAAAGCTCTGACAGTTTCTTTTAATGTGATCATTGTGTTCGTGTTGATTTAATTCCTGGTGCTTTTTTTCTCGGTAAGGTCAATGAATAACTACTAAGTTCGTCTAGCAATCAATAACTACTCAGTTCGTCTAGCAATCAATAACCACTCAGTTCGTCTAGCAATCAATAACTACTCAGTTCTTCCAACAATCAAGTATTTTATGATTTGTGTGCATGGAACATTGTCGAGTTAATGGGTGGGCTGGGGTTATTTTTCTCCTCACGAACATTTGCACTTGTTTGTTCATTTTAGAATCAATAGTTTGAGGTCTGTGCACCCTATAACCTGGTTTAAACCCTACAAGGGTTTTGCCACTGGTCGCTCATTTTCGTCGTAAATTGTTTTGCTTTCTGTTTTGAAATTATTAAACTTTAAAACTGTTCTCTCCTTTCCTTCTTCCTTTGAGCTACGCTGCAAAGTTTACTTAAATTGACTATTTAAGCTATGCATATTGTACTAATATAGCAAGAAATAAAATAATACGAGTACAGTCAATCGATATTTTGCAAATTTGTCAAGTCGTAAACACAAAAAGTAGTATTGCTCTAAAGATCATTTCAGTACGACTGTTGTTTGGATGCTTGCTTGTTTGCAAATTTGCATCAACGTCATTTTTAGTAGTTCCCCTAATGGCACACAGGGCTTTTTTTCAGAGTCATGTTCCTTGTATAAGTGGTTGTTACCCTGGAGTTATGTAATCTGGGTTTCGCGTACAGGACAAATGACCTCTCATAAAAATTAGCAGCATTAAATTTAACAAATTATTTATTTACATTGACATTTTAATACTTTTTTAAAATATTTTCCAGAACATCATTATTTCGAATATCCTAGAATTTGAAATAAACTTCAAATTACAATTTAAATTATTAAACTGTTTGTATTAAACAATTACCGTTTTAAAGCGGCTTTGATCGAAATAAAGAAAATACATGTATCTTGTTGTGAGTGAAGGTCTTAAACAATTCAGAGAAGAACCAATTAAGCTGCTCCTGTATGAATCTTCATTTCCCCAGAGTATTATAACTGTTTCCAAGTTTTGTTTTGTTAAAAGTCACACATTTTATTAAATCATTGGGAAAATGTATGTTGTGACTTAAGCACCAAATGTTTCATATTAAGCGTTTTTTGGTATATTATGTTGTAAGGAATAATATGGGTACTTTGACATATTATTACAAATCTTTGTGATAATATCGCAATTGTTCATATAAGAGTTGTACCTATTATTTTACGAAGCTGAAAAGTCGTTTCTTTTAACTAATACTTACGTTCTTATGGTATAATATTAACATTTAAGTTAAGGTTAAGATTAACACGCTGCCACCATGCCAAAATTACATGGATAGAAAGCCATCGAGCATAACCAATAAAAATTATTGAATTTTCAAACAATTGTGACAGTTTGGGATTGGACCTCAGTGACCTTACCTAGACCAGAACATCTTGTGTCTAGCCAGCTAGAACAAGGTAGCAGGAATATATGAGTATTAATTGTATTTTGAAGTAAAATGACTCGATTGGTTCCACTGGACACTTAATATG
The DNA here is from genome assembly GCA_038501625.1 of Corbicula japonica. Lineage (NCBI taxonomy): Eukaryota > Metazoa > Mollusca > Bivalvia > Venerida > Cyrenidae > Corbicula > Corbicula japonica. The sequence goes on along the minus strand of JAZAYU010000001.1, from coordinate 3,680,947 downwards.
ACGACGTTAGTTTTTTTCTGAAGTCATTATATACATTTTCACATGTAGCCTCTTCTAGGACTCAAACCTCGGATCTTCATCTTTCCTTGTCGGCGCTTGACAAATGGAGCTAGCAAGGCCACCTGATGAGAAGAGCACTACATTTCTCACCACATACAAAGAGACATAAAGTTAAATTGTTGGCTAATGAGTTTAAGCTTATACCGTGACAGTCTGCTTAGTGCGATATTGATGTGTCACTGATTGTAAATAATATTACAGTACGGTAGGCCAATATAAAGGGGTCGGCAAAACTGCATCAGAAAAGTTTTGATGTATTTTATGTAACAATAGTGTAAACATACTTTTTAAAACAAAGTTGGAAACACCAGATCATTATAAATCGATTTCATCTCTTATATCCGGCATAGATATTTCCGAAAACATGAATACTTGACTTAAAACTTTCTAAAGCAAAAGCTTACCTTTAAACCAGTCACAGTAACCGTGAAACTTAGTGATACAAAATCCGAAAAAAGAAAATATGATAAAATGAACAATTCATTTTGATATGTAAGTTTTAATGATTTAACAAATTTTAGCGGATACGTCAAACACACTTTATACTGTCTCTAACTCCAACATGTATTTGAAAAACCTTATTGTGTAATATTAAATTGCAAGGTTGCTATATAAGTCATCCACAATTATACATGTGTGATTTTTAAGTACATGTTTAGGTGATTATACTCAATCTAACAAGATAAACGCCTAGCCAATGGCTGTGGAAATGCTAGTCTAAAAGCCAAAGAATTAAGTGATATTTTGAAAGCAATAAACTAAACGTGAGAACCATTCTTTCAAGTGTACATAATGAAGGTCACTCCGTACACATAAAGGTATAGAATTATAATACACACGTCTAGAAACATTTCATTGTTTTAAAGCGAGCAAGCGTAAAAACAACAGTAATTTATATAGCAGCGCAACTTGCGTTCAGGGGTTTCTTTCTCTGTCGGAACTGACAGTTTTGTGGAACTTCACAGAGAACAGAGCTTAGGATTACAAACATTTTCCTTGGGTGCGACAATGCACAATCCTCGAAGGAGTATTACTTAGAAGGCTGGGTTGTTTTCAAAATAAAATGAGTACATAATCACAAACGCTATTCTGAATAAAAAATTGCATATACAGTACATAGCACCCAACTCAAAAACACAAGACACTTTACAGGTAAAAGCATTTGTATCAGTTCACAATACTGAAGATCAAACATGTTTAATAAAAAAATAACATATGCAAAAGCTGATCTATATATCAAACTACAATTACGTTGTTGAGAAAAAACATAGCGCCCAACTCAAAAACACAAGACACTTTACAGGTAAAAGCATTTGTATCAGTTCACAATACTGAAGATCAAACATGTTTAATAAAAAAATAACATATGCAAAAGCTGATCTATATATCAAACTACAATTACGTTGTTGAGAAAAAAACAGTGACATGAGAACTCAGCTTTAATAATTTCGAGAAAAAAGTCTCCAATCATGTCTTCCGACTTTCGGTTGCAAGAGCAAAATATTTTTGCTGTATCTATTTAAGACGTGACATTTATTCTCACTGCCAGGGCAATATTTTATTAACGTGACACAGAATGTTTAGGAAAACAATGCAGTTATACAAACATTCATCTACAATATGTAAAAGTCATCTGCCAAAGCAATGTCAGGTTTGTTTAATAATACAGAAAATGTTTCGACTGTGAAACCGAAAGTAGATATAATGGGAGTCCTTCTCAAATTTCTGAAAACTCGAATATTATTTTTGACGAACCACCACAATATATTGAACATTAACATATAATTTGTTCAGGTATGGGTTTGTATTGTCCATGAATTTCAAAGATGTGATGCAATCGGGTTTGTTTGGTAATAAGAGCAACAATTTGATAGAACTCAGACTGGCAACGTTAATACATCGGAAAATAAATTAATTTCTACACTAAAATCTAGCTGAGAATTTTTTAATTCATTATGAAATTTAGCAAGTGTCCGTCATTTGTGACATTTGTCCGCCACCTTAAGGTAATTCATACTTCGTCATAGTACAGTTTAACAATTTCCAAACAAACTGTTATTATATTGTTATAAACAGATGAATATTGATAATAACAAGAGACAAAAGTTAACAAAATGGAATTTTATTAGAAAAGTAAGAATTATCAATATTCATCTGTTTATAACAATATCATAACAGTATTTTTAAAAATTGTTAAAAAACGATAATTTTATTTTCACACCTCATTACCTTCTGCACACTATGGTGTACAATTCCGATCGACCTTAAGTGTTTATTTTGCTATTCTTCTTCTCATGGAATGTGTGAGACACCATTATACAAATTTATTTTAAACGGCAAGATGCTTCTGCTAAAAGAGTTCTATGCAGAAATCAGTCAGTAAATGTCCTCCATGCAGATGCAATGTACTCCCGAAATTACATCTTCAATTTTTAAATTGGTACATTTAAATCTATATCGAGATAGGTGAACGTTATTAAATAAAACTTAATACAACAATTGAGCGACAAAATCCAAATGGGATAAAATTACCAATATTTGTCAAGTTTATAAAATAATTTTGCAGTGCAATGAAAGTTATAAACTCTTAGCTACAAAACTGTAAAAAATTGGTTCAGAACTTTATGATTAAGATCAAATTTTTATTGAACCTCGGGAACAATAAAAACGATATTATTTTTAAGGAATTCCAAACACACTCAATGAATGTTCATATTTTGCTGTATGACGTAAAATATGATATGAAAAGGTGAAATATGCATATCAGGAATCGCCACATTCAGAAAAAACAGCCTCCCCACACAGTCAAGAAGAAGAGAGGGAGAGAGCATGGTTAATAAAATGATCAGTTTCAAAAGAGACACCACTAACAATTAACAAAAATGAGAACCCGAGGGGTTACCGCCTTGGAACGGTCAGTGGCAAATCAAATTGCCACTGGGGGTTTAAACCAGGTTCTAGGATGCACCAACCTCACACTTGCCCCAACAGGTTCTCATATCACAAAACAAATACAAGTTGTCTTGGTGAAACAACTCCAACCCACTTATTGGCTCAACAATGTTGCATGCAAAAGCACACAAACATATAAAACATAAGAATCTAATAGCATTGCAAAGCCAAAGGGCGGGTACTCAATGATCTTACCGAGACCAGAGCTCCTGGAGTAAAATCAGCAAGAACACGATGACAGGGATAAAAGAAACAAATCGAGCTTCTAGGTTCTTTTAAGAAAAGATTTCTCCATAAACCTTCATAAACTCTTAAACCCCTGCCACCGTCGTGCAACCAAAGAGGTAAGCATAATGATCAACTGTAGAAGGGTTAGTCACCAGGCATGCAGAGCGCTGTAAAATATCATGTTGGTAACCTTTCTTTTTAAATTTACAGATGGTTTTTAACCGGGAGAAATTAACATTGCCCTTTATCTTCTTAAGTTTATAAATTAAATCTCCATAAAAAACTGGCTGTGAAATACCTTGTTGCAATAGTGATTTTAAACTGCACCTGTATTTATGAATTAGATCTGGGTATCGACGATAAAACTTGCAAAATGTTTTCCTTAATTTGTGATACCGATAACCTTGTTTTAAAAGTTTTTCTGTAATGCAAAGATTACGTTCATTGAAATCATTAATATCGTTGCAAGCTCTTGAAAAGCGAACAAGCTGTGAAATATAAACCCCGTAAGATGTTGCACGGGGAACATCACCGTCTAAAAACGGAAAATTTACTATATTAAAATTAAAATCATCTCTTTTATCATATATTTTAGTAGTGGCATAACCATTTTCAATTGATAGATTTAGATCGAGAAAGTTTGCTTGCTTTTCTGAAGTGTTCGCTTTACTAAGTTGTAGTTCTTTAAGGTAGATCTTATTAACCAGTAATGGAAAATGGAAGATGAATGTGTACATAGAGCTACACTGAATAAGCTTGAATGCTGTTGGAAGCAATGTTTAAAGTTATGTGTACACCACACATTAAACTAAACTATAAAAATTGATGTCTGCTCAACTTGTTGACATCATTTTACTTCAAAAGTCACCTGTTTATATCACGTAACTCATACATTGTTAATGGAATGTTGGACACCTTCCATGATTACTTTCAGTGTTGTTGTTTCTTTTTCTTTTTCGAATATCTACGATATATCTATATCTCGTACATCAGTAAATTTAGCAATATTTCAATATGTTGTAGCAAGGAGTTCTTATAGTTCGAAAAAATGACCAAGTTCCACAGAGATTTGTAGGGGTGCAAATTCTATAAGCATCACGATAATTGTTGATCTTATCACAGCTTGTAGTTGCTATGTTTATGTTCCAGGTTTCACAACTATCCAGTAATCAGACGTTATTCAGCGTTTTGTTGTTCCCATTTGGCTAGAATGACGGTCAGCATTGTTCCAAAGAATAAATAATCAGCTATTAGTAAAGTATATATTCTACAAGAAACAAATATTATGTTCAATTAGTTGGTCTATAGTCATTTTCAACTGCAATTTACGGAAGATCTTCTTGAAACACCGCACTCTACACTATAGGTTACATAGAGCACAAACTCAGCAGTTGTTTTAACTCTACTTTAGTTTGCATAAAGAATCAACTTGTATCGTTCCGAATCTAAAACATATATAGTCTGGTTTCACTTTTCATTTTAACAGCGATAACAGTTTCTTTTAACAGTTTAAGAACCCAAAATTCCTAAATACAGCTTTTTTAACATTTCGTTTTGCTTTGCAGTGACATATCCCTCCTACTCTCTCTCTTTCTCCTTCTTCTAGCAAATCGTAATTTCTTACCGGGTATTTATATTCTTTCAATGTTACTACGCAATTCAAAATACATGACATGTACAACTTAATTAATCTTATCGAAAATAATACAAAAGTAAACAAATTAATCTTAATACGTGCAATGGATTTCAAATCAAGTAATTACATAAACAAATATAAATATCAGAGCATGACTTTCCCTAAACAACATTTCTGGTTTCCAAATCGATTCTTGGAAAAAAAATCATCGTCATTAAATAATAAGAAAGGTATCACATTTCTGAGTAAATTTGCATGACACCCCAAAATACAGTGAACAGATTAATTAACGAACACAATTACGAATACGGATGCTGGTTTTCTAATTAAATTCACTAAAATCTAGCCGTAACATGTTCATCAATAGTCTTCAATTATGTAAGAATAATACATAAAGTAACCAGGCTCCTAAATTGTTGTTGTGACACCTAGATATAAACAAACAAATTAGCAAAATCATTATATGATTTTATTTAGCGCAGCAACCGTTAGTCAGATAGATAATGAATTGGCCAGATTGTTGTTGTTTTTTGTTTTAGTAATCACGACCATTTGATTTAGTTAAAACATATTTTATTTGCCATTCTTTTTACATGTTTATGTACATATACATGAACAATAAACAGACAAGCAAAAAGGAATAGACATATAAGGTCGACTCGCACGAATCGGTGTTCTATCTTGTCTTGACGATCACGTATCTCATCCGAGATCCCTAGCCTTTGTGCAGTTGCCGCTGCTGGGGTAAAGCGATTACGTAAATGAGTAAACGTAATGAAATGTTATCTCTACATGACGTCGCTCGGGGCTTACCTGATTTGTGCCTATCCGTTACTGACCCAGCAGTTGTATATCGATTTTTTTCAGGTTGTAAACTGTTTGACTAGAACACACAAAAGGAAGAGCAACGTCATATACAGACTTGCCGCTCTAAGCATACTGTAGCCTAATTTTTGTCACTTTCAGATAGCCGTAGCATACCTGTTTTCATAAAAAAAAATGTAAACAATTTAGTGTTTTTGTGTCAGTGATAAAGAGTACTAGTCACTGTAAAATAAAAGGCAATTGAAATGAACCCGGGACAGGTGAACACGAGGTAGTGGTCAAAAGCGGATTCCAAAGTGAAACGCATGCTGGCCCGTGAACGGTAAAATTGAATAAAGTCTTGTGCCGGTGTACTCTATACTCAGGCCAATAAGTACATATCGATAGCATTCACATAAAGTCACTTTTAGCCCTATAAAACAGGTCACCAAATATGTAGAGTTTCTTCTTTTGTCAAGAATATATCGAATAAAAAATAGATTTCTTTATCTAGACATACTGTATCTAAAAATACGATATAAAAAATTTCCCTTAATTAATAACTGTCATTTCATTTTGTTTTGGGAACAGACAGAGGAATTTTAACAAAAGTGTATGAGAAAATTAACAAATTTTAATTGTATTACCATTTAAAATAAAACTTCAGCCACATTATGAGTTCATTTTTCAACAGAGATATTAAGCAAATATAACAGTAAGACCCTTTGTCTAGAATATTCCTATAGCGTCGAATGTAATCTCTGCATGTTCGTGATTTTTATTCAAGAATTACAATTACAGGTAACAAAACACAGTGATTATAGATATTAACCTTGCAGTAACAATTACATATAGTATAAGAATCAATGATATATTACTTAACTCGTGGCCCAGATATTCTGGAAAACTTGAACGATATTTTACCTAACGAAATGGTGCAAATATTTAAAAAAAAGTTCAAGCCTTTGCATCTGACGGACATCCGAAAAATGATGAATGCGTATCATTTTCAAATGAAAAAATATTGACATTGTAAATGTTTTTGCAACTGCATAATAAAATAAATTCAAAGATGCTGAATTGTTTTATTCTGAAAATGCCGCATACCGAATATGCACACTATCGTTTGGAAATAATAGAAATTATTCTGTTTACTGGTGTTAATATCGAGTTCCGCTCGACCCAGAACTAGAAGGCATATGGAATAATATGCCACCGAACAACGATCAAAGCGAGCCATTATTATTTTTAAAATTGCTCTGTTTGTTGGCTTTCACTCGATGGTAAACTTGATAAAATTCACAGACTACTTCAAATAACTGTAATACTTTTCACATTGCAAGTTGAAAATATTCTAACGCCACCGCACAAAAATTAAAATATATACTAACATTGAAATATGCACAGCAAGAATATCCACATACAGAAGACACCACCTCCCCACACAGCCGAAGACTAGAGAGCGGAAAACAAACAGAGCATGGGGTTATAAAGTGACCAATTTTAAAATAGACATTACATAGAATTGACGAAAATGAGTACTCGAAGGGTTACCGCATTGGAATGGTCAGTAGCAAAACATTTTTCAACTAGGGATTTAAACCAGGTATTTGTGAAGGTTGATAGAGAAATATTGCAAAAGAACCGAGAAGCTTGATATGTGTCATGGTGTTCTTGCTGCTTTGACTCTGGTCTCGGAAAGGTCATTGATTTCTTATGTTTATATGTGTGTGTATGTGTGGTTTGCATGAAACATTGTCGATTTGATGGGTGGGTTGGAGTTATTTACCTAGTAAACGTGTACTTGTTCGTTCATAATAGAAACTATTGGGGCAAGTATGTGGTGGTGCACCCTAGAAATTGGTTTGACATTATGCTCTCTTTTTTCTCTCTACGTTTTGGCTGCGTAAGGAGGCTATTCCTGATATGCATATTTCACTTTTCTTTTATAAATCTCTAGGCAAATTATTTTGCCGCTGACCATTACAAGAAAGTAGCCACAAGGATCTCTCTTTCGTTAATTATTTATGGTGTCTCATTTATAATCGATCATTTTATAAAGCAAAACTCTCTTTTTCTTTCTTCTGTTTGGCTTTTTGGGGATGCTGTGATTTCCGGCGATTCCTGGCATATTTCACTTGTTTTCAATCTTAAATGGATCGTTGTTTTTTGTCTTGTGTTGTAAATGGTTATTTTTTTGTTATTTCTGATTTTACTAAATTCTTTGATTAAATGTAAAGCTCCTAGTCGCTAGTTCAAAATTAATAATGGCTGACATTAAAATTACAACTGTCCAAATAGCAATAATTGAAGGCATAAATATTAACAATTATGTCAATGCTTATTACAAAGGAAATTCTAAGGTTCAATTCAAAGTGTGGTAGGATTTCCATCATTAATATATCAGCTAAGATGTCTATACTGCATCATTAAGCCATACGTTTTAGATTACTCTAGATAACTCACATTCATAACATCTGCGAGCTCCACGTTTATATCAACGATTCTGAAAAATTGTGGCCGATGAATTTATTTGGAAAATATGAAAAGGGAACTTTGAAGACCCTCAGCCACGACAATTATGAAAATATTGCAGGCTCGGTTTGACTGAGCCTGTTCATGGGCAGTAATGGAAATGCTTATTTCTGCCCACGCCGCCTTGCCCCGGGTTGAGCGCAACTCAATATTTACACCAATAAACAGAACAATTTTGAATCATCCAGAACGATAATATGCATATGGCGGTGAACATGGAACCTTCAATTTTCAGATTAATACCATTCCATGTTCAGCGGCGTATGGTTCCCAGATAAAAGAGTGGGTTGGCCCTAAACGAGAAAATAATAGGCGGAACTAAACAGAATAGAATTTTGAGAGGGGATCTTAGAATACAGATCCTGCTTATCACAGACAACGCCGAAGGCAAAATTTAAAAAGCAGGAAGTATATCCTTGGGGGTGATTGAACAATATCCATATTTACATTCAATTTGGCTATGATATTAAAATCACATATCTTTAAACTGGCCGAAATATTAAAGACGAAAAGTAAATTTAGAAGTACTATTAACATAGTACATAAATATCGGGCTCGTCGACCTTCAAAGGACATAACTGATAACAGTACGGATTGAATGTACGGGGAGACTTTTTACAGCCGCCACACGACACAAACAACGCTACTGTGATATTGAAATAGATGAAAAGGAAGAAATATTTATTTTCGTTCTTGATAATTTAGCATATAAAACAAAACTAGACTAATAAAAAGACAGGCTTTATTAAGATATTAATTATCTATCTTGCTTAAAAGGATGAATGCATTAAACGCTCAATTGGTTTGAAATCGTGCACTTAACATGTTGTTCGTCAATCATTATAGTGTCTGTCGTTTTTTGGCTTTTGGTTTGTAATGGACCTTTTGTGTTTATTGTGAATATAATGTATTTCTTTCATTTTGATGAAAAAAATGACTTTATTTTATAAATATGTGATTGATCTCGACTAGATATTTAAGTAAACTGCCATTAAGAGTAATGGCAAATTAAGATGTTTAATATGCCTTGAAATAAATTATTCTCCCCTGAATCATGCAGTCATTTACTGCCTAATTATATTATTAGAGTGTTTCCTTTATGGTTAAATGTATATTTTTCAGTATTAATTATATGCGCGTGTTGTAAAAAGTGTTATAAATACAGGTGAATGTGGTTTAAAAGAATAATCAATCAATAAACAAGAATAACGTCTCAGCAAATACGAGCATGATAATCAGATTGTTGGAGTGGTCATACCTAAATTTGCATTTGTGTGTAAAATTTATGTACTCTCAGCCGTTGACAGGAGAAAATTATAAATCAGCCATAAACAACGCAGCCTCCTCACAATGCCAAACTAGAGCATAATTTATACACGATAAATTTCAAAACTAAGATACCACAAACAATAACGACAATGATAGCCAGATGGGTAACAACATTGGAACTGTCAGTGTGATTACTTGTTTGCCATCGGAGATTAAAATAATGTTCTAGCATGCACTAACCTCATAATTGTACCTTATGTTCCTACTTATAAGCTTTATATTGTTATATTTTCTTATGATATCGCCGTTTCTAGTCTAACAGTAGAATAAGTCATAGTGAAATACACTATCAAAAAAGCTTGTTAAAATACAATTTGTTTAATGAAACGATAAATTGATGCTATTAGCAGAAATAGTCGAATTACTTAAAATACTTTGTGTATGATAACGAAGGCTTTTTTATAACGTAGTCTGTCATTAATTTCAACATCAGAAGAGTTTCACATCGGCAGCCGATTCAACTGAAAGACCCATCCAAAGCGTGTTGCAACTGGTACAAAATGTACAGCAACATTTGTTTGAAAGCTGTGAAAATGAGGTATATGTGGTTATTCTGTTCTAAACCATATGTGATCATCGTTTGATTATTTCTTTAATTTTATAGCAGGTATATTAATAAAACCCATGCAAATATCCGTATTACTATTCAGTCGGGACGAGGGTAAGAACCTTCGTACAGCAATAAGCTTACTTATCTAATTTTCTATCAAGAAATTAAAATACTTGCACGCCTACACAAAATTCACGTCTATTGAATCTAATAGATAACTCAAATTCAAACGTGATATTGATAGTTATTTCAATTCATTATGCAGGTGCATGTTCTTGTTACGTGTTTAACACCCAGGTAGGTATCAACAGTTAAGCTTTTTGAGGACGCAAGAAGCCCCCTTTTAACTGACTTTAACTGAAATGCGAGCTGCAAAATAATACTGTTCACTCGAAGATTATTATAAATAGTAACGCTGTAAAATTGTGAAAAACCATATAATGAAATATTTATGCCAATTTATAAGAAACAAATGGTATTTGAAAATAATGTCTACACAGATAAGATAGTTTGTGTCGTCGAGTTAGTGCAAGTTTGAAATAATAAATTCAGCTCCTAATATGTAATGCATTCTTTGTGAAAAACAAATTACCAAAAGATACGTTCATGCGAGTCCTAAGTTTGCTAGACTGTATAAATTTGTCATGTCAACTCCGGTAATTTTGCTTTTTGAAGGAAAACTAGTTCGCACGCGATGCTTGCTCCAGACTTAAGTCAGATAGACGACAGGTTATATTTGTATTTTGGGATTTAATTTTAGACTTTGTAGTGCAATGTAATGTATGTGTGATCAGTTTAAGTGCAGAAAATAAGGGATTATAGGCTTCGACAATATTTAAACAACGTTTCAATATGTTCTGTGTACTGTAGTTTTAATATTTTTTTTTGTATATGATCCGTCCTTTCGTCGCCCCGATCTATCTAAACTTTTAATGCTTTTACATATTTAAATGGTTTCAGTTTAGATTGTTAATAATTTCATATTGATCCCCGTTAAAACCGTTGGTTATTGGGAGCCACCAAAATTGGCTAAAATAAAAAAATATCATTAATATGGTAAAATTCTGTATTTAGTGTTCAGAGCAGAGTTTAGAGGTTTCCAGCGTGATCACAGTTCTTGTAGTTCTGAATTTTGCCCTAAATAAAAATGTTTCAATAATAAACTGCCATAAAATATTTTGCAATTATTTTTAAAATTTTAAAATACATTCGTCATACATATTCTTATTAAGGTTATTTTGTCGACTTAACTTCTAAATCAAAACAACATTCTAACATCATGTAATTACCAATAGCAAATTTTCTGTGATGTCAATGTATTTTAAACGTTTTGAATTATTTTAGAACACTTTTGAGCCTTCATAAATCTACCTCTTTGAGGCTGTCATATGTAAACGCATAATTGTTATAAAAGGCAAAACATCGGCTAGGAAATGGTTCATAACGCATATCAGGAAAGTCCACATCTACAAAGCACACCCTCCAAACACAACCGATTTTAAGAGATATAGCTTCACTTTACCATACGACCATTTCAGAACTGAGATAATGACAACCATCTGAAACATTATTTAACTTTATCGTTCTAAAACACGGTTTAAAGAATTTATGCATATTAATGTTATTGATAAATATATATCATGTTTTTCGAACAACATGTTAAACAACATGTTTTACGTTTTTTATGTCTTATTTGAATTTGACACACTCATAACAAATATGCCCTCATTTCCTCTCTTCTTTTTGCTGAGTGGGGAGGCTGTGTTTTGTGAGTGTGGCGATTCCTGATATGCAAAGCTCACTCTTTTTTTAAAAATATAAATTGAACGAAAACATTTGCAACTACTCTAATGTTTGGTTCAAGCAGTGAAGTGGATGTGTTATCTGCACAGAAGTGTAAGTTCACTTTTTGAACAAACTCCGTCTGTCTTAGCTTTTAAGATTAACCAATTATATCACCATCAAAACATCTGCTATTTGGTTTGTCTAATAAGAAACCACAAACAATTAACGAAAAAACATGAGGTGTTAGCGCCTGGGAACGGTCAGTGGCAACATAAGTTGTTACCATCTGGGAACGGTCAGTGGCAAAACAATTTAGCACTCGGGGTTTAAACCAGGTCCTATGGTGCATCAACCTCACATTTTTCCCAACGAGCTCTAATATAATTGTTATGAAAAAACTCATAATACGGCACGGCTCATATAATCATAGCAAATTTTAATATCTTCTACGCGATTGAAATAAAATGGAAAACACATCGTCAGGAAAAGCCACATGTACAATCCACAGCCTTGACACACAGCCAAGTAATATAATATAAAAGAGCATATTATTGACGCTTAATAATCGCACCCATACACACCTAACGCACTTACCACTAAAAATGTTTAAGGCCGGCTATATTATTTTCATAGCAAAAGAACGTATGATCAGATACGTCGCCCTTTATGAAGTAGAGACGTGTATATTCAGGAGAAGGCGCGTGTAATGGTCTACTGTCAAAGAGAGCATCAATGCAGAGTTGAACGCTGAACCCATTCTCTATTTCCTCCACATATTTATGATATTGTTACAAAATTCTCAAAGGGCAGAACATGAATATAAAAAGAGATGTTATTTTAATATTTAAATATGCGTTTTGGGTCGTTGTCCTGTTCTAGTCTTAAGGTTGGAATAAACTCCCCATGTGTTATCGTAAATTGTTTCCCGTATGCGGAGGTAAAATTCACCACTATGTTCTTTTTCCTAATCGTGATACGTGCTCTAAATCACCGTATAATTTATTTTTCTAACTCTAAACATGCTAAACAAAGTGAATTAATGTCACATAAATATAATTGTAACTCCTCATTGTTCGTATAGAAGTAATCAATCTGAATCTTGCAATATGTTTACCAAGAATGCAGAGCGCTGTAAATACCACGGTTGTTTCCTATATAGATTGTTTAATTGCACGTGCCTTTTTACGAATAACCGGGTTAAGATGCATTTCCTTGCATTAACTTAAATTCAAGCTCCATTAATCTCCGGTTCAGTAAGACCTTATTGCAGTAGTGATTTTAAACTAAAGTTGTATTTTGAATTAAATCTGAGTATCGGCGATAAAACTTGCAAAACGTTTTTCTTTTGTGGTATCAAGTTTAGCATATTTTTTTGTTTTGCAAATATTAATTTTATTGAACTCCTGTTACACGCTCAAGAAAGCGAAAAACTGTCAAATATTAACACTTCAAGATGTTGCATGTCATACAAAACCATCTTAAAATGAAAAATATTAATATCAAAATCATATCTCCTCAATCAAACCTAGCCTGCAATATTTTGATATGTTTCGTGTTCTTTCAAAGCTTCGTTTGATCAACTATCGTGTATTTTATCGTATTTAATAAGTTATGACAGCATTTGCAAAAGTGAAAATTAGATCAAAAACGTTATGCTTGTTTTTTTTCTGAATTGTTAGCTTCATTAGGCTGTAGTTCATTATGCTTAGAATAAACAAATCGTCAAGGTACTTCCAGGAATTGTTGATGTCTTTAATTTAATAATACGTCATCCTCAAGTTCTTTAGAAAGAGATAACATAATAATAGAGTTGTTGTAAATAACCGATTTAGAGTGAGCAAAATAAAATACGACAGTGCGAGAAACGTTTTGCTAGGATAATGTGAAACTTATGAAGATGGATTTGTTTTCATTTGGAAAATATCTCACCTTGTATAAAACATTTGCGTAATAATGTCTTGAAAAACAAGTTTTTGCATCTGTTCTTTTTTCCTCTACATTTCTTCATTTTAATAACAAAAAAGAATTGTTGTGACATTCTTAATTTCACAAAAAAATGAATTAAGGTTTAATTTACCGACAATTGTCTAGGGCGTTGTGTTTAAAAATATCTTTGCACAATTCTGAAAATAAAATGTTTCTATTTCTTAAAAATATTCCATAATCTGCAGACAAACCTTCATATCGTATTCCTGTTCTTGTTTTACTATTTGAATTAAATGTCACTTTACTTTCATTTATTCTTATCCGGAAACCAACATAAACCTAACTAATTTAATTGAATGCTATTCTGTTGGTAGCTTATTGGATTATATACTGTAAATCATCACCCAACAATAAACAATATACAAAGATTTCTGTTGATGGCACTAGAATTAAAGTTCAATTCGTCAACAGTCCTATAGAAAGGTGAAATATGCATATCAGGAATCGCCACATTCAGAAAAAAACAGCCTCCCCACACAGTCAAGAAGAAGCGAGGGGGAGAGAGCATGGTAAATAAAATGATCAGTTTCAAAAAAGACACCACAAACAATTAACAAAAATGAGAACCCGAGGGGTTAACGCCTTGGAACGGTCAGTGGCAAATCAAATTGCCACTGGGGGTTTAAACCAGGTTCTAGGGTGCACCAACCTCACACTTGCCCCAACAGGTTCTCATATCACAAAACAAGTACAAGTTGTCTTGGTGAAAAAACTCCAACCCACTTATCGGCTTAACAATGTTGCATGCAAAAGCACACAAACATATAAAACATAAGAAGCTAAGAGCATTGCAAAGCCGAAGGGCGGGTACTCAATGATCTTACCGAGACCAGAGCTCCTGGAGTAAAATCAGCAAGAACACGATGACAGGGATAAAAGAAACAAATCGAGCTTCTAGGTTATTTTAAGAAAAGATTTCCCCATTAATCTTCATAAACTCTTAAACCCCTGCCACCGTCGTACAACCAAAGAGGTAAGCATAATGATCAACTGTAGAAGGGTTAATCACCAGGCCTGCAGAGCGCTGTAAAATATCATGTTGGTAACCTTTCTTTTTAAATTTACAGATGGTTTTTTACGAATAACCGGGAGGTTATCGATCTCAATGTTGACAATGTTAAGCATTAAAGCTGGCTTTTATTATGCAAGTAGAATGTGTCGGTTAATGCAAACGCAACGAAACGAAACATAACATAACATACATAACATAATATATATAACATAACATAGCATACATGTAATATAACATAAAATAGCCTAGCATAGCCTTATTTAATTATTCTCACCTAACCAAGCATATCATAACCTAACACTAAAGGAAAACAACGCGGTGTCAAAGAACATCATCCCGCTTACTACAATCGCTGTAAATTAAAGGAAAATCGTACAACCCAAATCAAGCTGTCTTACTGCTATAGTCATACATATTAAAAATAACGCGCAAACTTAAACCAGAAGTTCCTTGGGTTACAGCTGAATTTAAAGCTTTTAATCATCAGTCGGTGGACAGCCAAAAATGCAGTGTTTCTTAGGATTTGCTTGATGTTCCGTTGTTGGTATTTCTTTTGATGCCTCTAAAAATTTAAAATGGAATAAACACTATTTTATTTCGTCTTAAAACACAGTTCACACAGTCTCAGGAGAATTCGAAAGCGTTCAACCCTCAATTCTAGACCAACAAAATAAATATAACGTAGTGTTTTCGGCATATTTGTTGAGTTCTTGTCAAAAGATTTGACAGAAATAACCATGATCTTTATTTTTCTTAGTCTACAAATACTTTGAATCACAAAGATGTCAGAAGAATGTGGTTTTCAACATTTCAATTTAATGCTTGTTCTTTGTGTTCTTCGTGTGTGTTCTTTGTAGTCGCCGATTGAATATAATCAATCAATAGCGTTTAGAAAAAAACCTTTATATTTTAATTTACCTGTCGTACGGCAAAATATTATGGTAAAAAAGAATTTACAAAACGAATATTTGTTTATTTATTTCAGATTTGATTACTCAGAATTTATTTTGCTCAACATATTTTAAGTTTGAAATAAAACATATGGAGAAGATTTTTTATTACACAGTTTCAGTCAGATGAAACAGAAATATGTTTTATGATTTCTCAAATTTGTATACTTCTCTCCATCATGATTTAATAAGAGACAAGCTAACCAGTCTCAATGAAATAAAACTTTTGCTAGAGTAAATAAAACCTTTATCGCCTGTAATGAACGTAGGGCATTTTTACCGAGGTTTCTTATGATAATTATATTTCATTGACCTTATCCAGGCGCTCACATTTTTATTGGATAATACTTATGTGAGATTTGGTACCTCTATTTATAAACAAGTTATAGGCATTCCAATGGGTAAGAATTGTGCAACCCTGTTGATGATCGGTGTTTATACTGTAATGAAAGAGATTTATGATGTCTCATTCTACCGAACATTACATCCTGTAACACCTCGATGTAACTTGATGATTTGTTGAATATAGATAATAACCATTTTCTATCTCTGGTTAATAAAATTTATCCTTATGAACTTCAACTTAATAAAACAAACACTTCAGATAAGCAAGCAAACTTTCTTGATCTTAATCTTTCTATTCAAAATGGATACGTCACTACGAAAAATATATGATAAAAGAGATGATTTTAATTTTTATAATATTATTGTAACTTTTCCGTTTTTACACAGCGATGTTCCTCATGCAACATCTTACGGGGTTTATATCTCACAGCTTGTTCGCTTTTCTAGAACTTGCAACGATATTAATGACTTCAATGAACGTAATTTTTGCATAACAGAAAAAAACTTTTAAAAAACACCCTAGAACCAGGTTTAACCCGTTAGTGGCAAATTGTTTTGCCATTGACCGTTCCATGGCGGTAACCCCTCGGGTTCTCACTTTCGTTAATTGTTTGTGGCGTCCATTGTGAAACTAATTATTGTAATACCATGCTCTCTTTTCCTCTCTAATTTTTGGCTGTGTGGGGAGGCTGTGTCTGCTGGATGTGGCCATTCCTGATATGCAGATTTCACTTTTTATAATTCTGATCAATCGACATTGTATTTTATTTTGTCTAAGGTAACTAAGCAGCAATAATTTGTAACACTTTCAATATTGAAACTCATTGTAGATTGTTTTCTCATTGAGGGTTAAACAATTCCTTCTGGAGACGTTTTCATACGCCCCTTATGCGGATATTTATAATGGTTATTTGAAGAAAAAAAACATCGAAAGTTCCATGTTCACCTTCACTGTTTGAGGTGGATCAAAATGTGTTATGCTTACCTTTGCTGATAGTGTGATGCTCTCAATCCGGGCCTAGGCGAGTTTTATGCATTTTCATTTCAGCCCATTAACAGACTTAATCAAACCGATCATGCAATATTTTCATATGTGTTGTATTCGATATCTTTCAATGTCCGTTTTCATACGTTTTGAACACAGTCAGACGAAACGAGTAGCATACCAGATTCAGAAATTTCTGTTCAGCTGTGGCTATATTTATTTTCCAGATAGGTCTGGCTTTGGCATTTTAATTGTCACATGTTTAGGTGTTCGTGAAGTATTTTAGGTGTCTGTCGTGTTTGGTTTCTGTTGCAAGAAATGATTGAGTATGTTTTATTTGTTCTTTTATTGCAATATAATAAATGATTTGTAAAGTCTGTCGAATGTTTTAATTTCACCTGACTTGTAAATAATAATTACAAAAATGTCATAAGTCATGTAAATAATTTCACGGATTCCAACAGGGTAGTGCAAAAAAGTAAATGGAAATGTAGACCACTCACACTCTTTAATAAACGCAAACTTGTGTTGTACCTTAATTAGCCTTAATCATCAACAAATGAACGTTTAATTGGCCCTAATAAAAACTATCTTCAAACAGTGATCACTTATATTTGCAGTGTGTTCTAACAAGCTGGCATAATGTCCTGTGCTCAAGGTTATAAAGCTGAGATTGGAAACCAGTCTCAAATCTCAAGCATCTGATTGGCTGAAATGGCGACTGGTTTCCATGCTTAGTTTTATAACCTTGGGCACTGATGTTTTTAATGTCGTGGAAAGTCAATGGCTGCGTTATATTAGGAATTTACGATCGGATCGTATCGCAAATTGACTTCAAAAATAAATAATATGTTTATTTACATACATGTATGTGTTAAGTTTGATCTTGATTTATATTACACATTGGTTTTCTAAGTATGTTAAACTTCTAAGAACTTATGAAGAGTTGTTGTAATGTTCAACAATAAATCAGGCAAAACATTATTTTATTTCAGTAAACCGCAATAACATTTTTAATTTTAACATGCCTGCAAGAAACCGTAACATTTAACGTCTGTGAATTGACAAAGAAGCTCATAACTGGAAACATTTTGGTTTGCAAACTGGTTACTAAAACAATTCATATTTATAAATGGGATTGAAACAGCTGATAATAGCCTCTTGTTTTTAGTGAACATCATCAACATTTAACGAAGACAGCAATCTTAGTCTGTTCTAACACGGAACTTGATTCCCCCAGTGTGTCATAAACTGTATCCAAGTTTAGGTTTCATGTAATTAGTCTATGTGCTTTCTGGAGCGCTAGTCGAACACATTTTATTTAAAACCGTGCCTGTGTACCTAATGATTTAATCTAATCATATAATGATGTGTAATGAATCGTGGAAATTAACAATTGAGTATTAATTGAACTTTTATAAAATAAGCAATATGACAGTAATAAGCCCGCTTCTCTGAATTGCGCTTCGGAAATGACGTACATGACACCAGCACGCATTGACAGCGATATACCTATCGACTTGGTAAGCACTAAGCAGTCAGACAGGTAACTGAGTTCACAGACAGATGTGATAATTGCAGTTTTAGCAAAACTGTTTCACTGTTAAACACACCTGTTGAGTTTGTTAGTAGGGATTTTCAGCTTTGTGAACAATTTTCCTGCATCTAATTATAAATATTCTGAATCATATTTAAGGCAGCAGATGTGTCTTGTCGAGAAACAAAATGCCGATGACATACGGCTAAGCGGTCTAGGAAGTGTTTACTTATTAAAAATAGTGATTATTGTGTTGTTGTTGTTGTTGTTGTTGTTGTTGTTGTGCCAATCCCTGTTCTGTATCTATTGTTTTATTTGGTTTTTAAACATATGCGTCCCTTTAAACAGGTAAAATATTGCTTATAATTATAGAATCCATACTCAATCCATCATATGTGCATTAATTTATTTTCATTACCGACGGTGTCAACAAGCTGCATAGAAAACCAAAGCTTTTTATCATGGGGTTTAATTTGAGTTTTCGAGATGAAATTAAAACAGATTTGTGAAAGGTATTCCAAATTCTGTCAGAGAATTGTTGTGTCGTTTTACAGTTCTTGTCTCTTACTAATTAGAATAAAAAGTATTGGAACTATCGTTTTTTCCTACCCTTAAATTGACATAAACTTTACTAATTCTATTAAACTGCTTTGTTCTTAGTTGCTAATTGGGTTATGGGTTCTAAATCATCACATGGCTTATTTCTCAAAATATAAAGGCTCTATTCATGTCACTTAAATAAAATTGTAATCTCTCAATGGTCTCATAGAACAATGATATATCCAACTGTAAGAAGTTAAGCAGTTAAATGTTTCTTTCGCAGAAGTTGTTTTATTTTATTAATGCAATAAATGTCTTGTAGTAGATGCTAAAAGATTATTATTTAAGCTGTATTGTGATATGCATTTACATGTTTTTAACTCCAAGTGCTCTGGTCTCAGTAAGGACATTGGGTACCCACTTGTTTGCTTGACAATGCCATTTAAAGCTTCTTATGTTTTAAACGTTTGTGAAATTTTTGCATGCAACAATGTTGAGTTTATGGGTGGGTTGCTGTTTATTCCTCAAGCAACAGCAATTTTTGGGGTTTTATTTGAGAGCCGTTTGGGTCAAGTTTGAGAATGTTGCGCTCTAGAACCTGATTTCATACCCGAGTGGCATTGTTCTTCCACGGCAGTAACCACACAGCTTTTCTTTTACGGTATTTGTGTCTGTTATCTTATTTAAAAGCAAATTGATCATTTTATAAACCCATGCTCTAAGTTTTCCTCTGTGCTTTGTTTCTGTGTGGCTATTCCTGATATGCATGTTTCACTTTTTAATAATCTCAGTTAATGAAATATATATATCAACAAGTCGATGTTATGAAAGAGGTAATTTATCAACACCTCCAAAGAATTGTTAAGAAGTATACTTATTAGAGTGATTATGCGTAGTTGTGGTCATGGATCTTTATATTAAACCACAAGTGTTCATTACCAACCTCATGACCGCATTTCTAAAACCTTCTGTTTTCCTGCGTGCAATAGCTATATTGTAAAACTAGAATAAAATTAAACCACAAGTGTTCATTACCAACCTCATGACCGCATTTCTTAAACCTTCTGTTTTCCTGCGTGCAATAGCTATATTGTAAAACTAGAATAAAATTTTGATCAATCCCAAACGACGGTGTGTACAGTATATGACGGTGAACATGTAACATTCAATACGGTTCTTTCCGAATAATACCTTTCCATGATTAGAGACGCATGGTCCCCAAATATAAAAGAATGGGTCTGAATGTTTTGGTTTGCGATAATAAAAATGCAGAAATAAACGTATAGAGTTGTTAAAAAGACTTGGCTATCATACATTCCGAATTTGAAAACAATAAAAGGTAAGATTTGATTCATGTGCTGGGGCCAGATGAAAACAAACGAACATCAAGTATGATTTTGTAAATTCTCGTAAAATAGTAAGATATCGACAGAATTGTCATTGTGCATTATAGTGTAATATTTTCAGTTTACAAGTACGCCAATATCACTGATATTGCTGCGTAACAGAATTACCAAGTGTCTATCATTTATAAGACATTTCACATTTGTATCTCACTGTTAGACGAATAACTAACCATTTCGAAGGAAGAACAAGAATTGCAGATGTTTTCGTTTTGTTTACAATTATGATTGCCAACTAGGGACATCAAATGCAGACAAACAACTGATACGTCTATGTAATTGATACAATTTTGGTACTCATATACTGGGCTGAAGGTTATAAAACTGAGATTGGAAACCAGTCTCAAAACTCAAGCATCTGATTGGCTGAAATGGCGACTGGTTTTATAACCTTGGGCTCAGTACTCTCTTGCTTGTTTAAACTTTATTTGCTACGGCAATTGAAATTATCGTCTTATCTGTAGATAAACAATTGTTCTATGTTGAATAAGTTTTCGCCGAAGTTTTTTTCTTCAATAGAAATATGTTTTAAATTATTCGGTTATACAAGGGTCGTAAGGCTTGTGTTATGGGTGTGTTGATTTTCAAGTTATTGAGTCATCTTGATGCGCGTTATTAGCTCTGTGTTATGTATGTTTTGTTTTCATGTAAATAACAGCGTCCCTTAATAACAGTCTGCTGATGAAACGTTAGAATCAGTGACTTTTATCAACTTGACAGTCATGCAGTCAAGAGTTCGCAAATGATGGTTTATACAGCCAAATAAAATACATATATGATAACTGTATGTCTTTGTTAAGCCTCTAAATGGGATGAACTACATTATTTATAATGGCGTCAGATTTTCAAAACGATAAACATAATTTGATTCTTTGATCCAGTCATCAATAACTTTGTGAAAACAAATACGAACACATTTGAAATGAAATATATACATTTTCAATTTGCTTACGAGTGTTTGCATAGATATGCAAACGATTTTAACAATTCAGAGTTTATTTGTTCTTCAAAGTGCACCGGTTATATATCATGAAAAATGAATGATTATTGTCATTTCCGATGTAGATAAAATCGGAATTGTGGACAATGCAACTTTTCGTGCCCTTCATTCTATTGTTGAATAACATTTATTTAGCAATGGTATCGGAAAATAAATAAATCAAATTCGCATTAAATTAATAACCATTGTTCTTCGTTTATTTATAACAGCAGATGCGGGAGTGTTGGGGCCATATTTCATGTAAATGCAAACGCGAATGAGAACTATTGCATGCTAGTAGCAAGGGTAGGTATAGGTTGGATAGTTTTGACAACGTTTTCGCTAACATCTTTCTCTATGTTAGATTGTTGGCAAAGTTGTAAAAATGAAATTTTGAAAATATGACATCAAAAACTTAAGATTGACAAATTTGCCTACACACTACCCCACCGACCTCCCTCCCACCAGCCTAAAATTGAAACGGTAAAGTAAATTGAGAAGTTCACTGACAGAAAAGACTGCATCACATGAAGACACGTCTACAAGCTAAAGCAAAGTTCACAAAATAAATCGATTTTCTTTCTCATGAAAAACGTTGCATAGAAAGTGAAATTAAAATGTAAAATAATGACGATTATAATGTAAATAAAGCTTACGAAAAGATGAAATTTTTTCCAAAAGCATATTTATTTGGAAAATATGGAAGTTTCTTAGAGTTATGGCACGTGTACTAAGTGTATTTCACGACACGTCTATTGTGGTTATTACACATTTCAATTTTCCTCCCACACAGTATGTTTTAATTGTTTGAAAGTATATACCCTACTTAAAGAACCCAAACGCCTTTTTTTCAAATCCGATAAACACAATAGATGTGGCAAACGTAAAATTTACATTATGTTCTTTCTTTTTAATTTCTACGATTGGGTAACGTTCGTGCACCGACATCAGTCCAAGCGCCCTGACAGAGCAAACGTTAGTCATCTAAAAATTAGGTCATTCGCAAACAAGAACTTGATTGCGGTAAAGTGCAAGATAAGTGTACACATTTATTTGAGATGTTATAGATACAAAGAACATGTTCATTTTATTTAACTGTCTGAACGGATTTGGGTCACACAGTAGGCACATCGTTTTTAACACATTTTATTTCAATATCTTACCTCGGGTTCTCACTTTCGTTAATTGTTTGTGGCGTTCATTTTGAAACTGATTATTGTAAAACCATGCTCTATTTTCCTCTCTACCTTTTGGCTGTGTGGGGAGGCTGTGTCTGCTGCATGTGGCCATTCCTGATATGCATATTTCACGTTTTTACGATAATCTTGCTCGTAAACATATAGCAGTGTTTCTATATGTATTTGTGAGATTTGCATGTTAGTCTTTACTTTCTAAGATGGTGTCAATTATTATGTCAACACCGACGTTTTGCTTGTTTGGATAGATAGAGTACATATTTGCACGCGATGTTTCTTGTAGACCTGTTCCTCAACACTGAACAAAATAACAATGATAAATATACCTAACAAAAAAAGTTCTGCACATAAGTGTTCTTTTGCGGAAATTTTAAAATGTAGCAAATAACTGGTATAAATACTTACAGTTATCTCAAGACTAACTGTTTGCAGAGTTAAAGACGAAACGGAATAAAAATTGGTTGGTAAATAACCAAGAAATATCACTTGGAGTATGAAAGGGGACGACAGTCAACTGTTGAAAAATTTGCTGTATCAAGGTAGTGGTGTGAAATCTATGCTATCTTCTGTTTAATAGCAATTATAAGCATGCACTGTCATGATGGCAACGGGAAGAAATCAAAAGTTGATACCAAGCCATTTCAGAAGAACACTCAAAATGAAGTTTTTATTAATTAAATTATCATATTGTCTCACGCATTGACATAAAGGGTGAAGTTAAGTTTGAATTGATGTTTTATTTGATATGTATCATTTTGTTGTGTTTTGTAAAATAAAAAAAGATATTTTATAAAATGTACAAGTGTGCAGAACTTATTTCGCCGAGTATATTACAAATGCATGTAATTTTACCATTGTTTTCTACTGCACTTTTGTCGATATCGCCGTGAAAGTTAGTTGTTTCGCATTGTTCGCGAACTTAATGGTTTGGTTTTATCGATTTCAAAATTGAAATACTTTCACACAAAATGTTATGTATTTACAGTATATACATATTATATAAATATTGTACCACTGAAATGTTATATACTGAAAGTTCTTGAAGTTCTTGTCCTAGAAGCTCGATTTGTTCTTTTATCCCTGTCATCGTGTTCTTGCTGATTTTACTCCAGGAGCTCTGGTCTCGCTAAGATCAATGAGTACCCGCCCCTTTGGCTTTGTAAGACTATTAGCTTCATATGTTTTATATGTTTGTGTGCTTTTGTATGCAACAATGTTTAGCTGATGGGCGGGTTGGAGTTATTTCACCAAGACAACTTGTACATGTGTGTTGATTTGAAAACTTGTTGGGACAAGTGTGAGGTAGGTGCAACCTAGAATCTGGATTAAACACCCAGTGGCAATTTGATTTGCCACTGACCGTTCTCTCTCTCTCTCTCTCTCTCTCTCTCTCTCTCTCTCTCTCTCTCTCTCTCTCTCTCTCTCTCTCTCTAAGGCTTGTGTTATGGGTGTGTTGATTTTCAAGTAATTGAGTCATCTTGTAGCGCGTTATTAGCTCTGTGTTATGTATGTTTTGTTTTCATGTAAATAACAGCGTCCCTTAATCACGTTAATAACATTCTGCTGATGAAACGTTAGAATCAGTGACTTTTATCAACTTGACAGTCATGCAGTCAAGAGTTCGCGAATGATGGTTTATACAGCCAAATAAAATACATATATGATAACTTTATGTCTTTGTTAAGCCTCTAAATTGGATGAACTCCATTATTTATAATGGCGTCAGATTTTCAAAATGATAAACATATTTCATTTGATTCTTTGATCCAGCCGTCGATTACTTTGTGAAAAGAGATAGGAACACATTTGTAATGAAATATATACATTTTCAAATTGCCTACGAGTGTTTGCATAGATATGCAAACGATTTTAAAAATTCAGTGTTTATTTGTTCTTCAAAGTGCACCGGTTATATATCATGAAAAATGAATGATTATTGTCATTTCCGATGTAGATAAAATCGGAATTGTGGACAATGCAACTTTTCGTGCCCTTCATTCTATTGTTGAATAACATTTATTTAGCAATGGTATCGGAAAATAAATAAATCAAATTCGCATTAAATTAATAACCATTGTTCTTCGTTTATTTATAACAGCAGATGCGGGAGTGTTGGGGCCATATTTCATATAAATGCAAACGCAAATGAGAACTATTGCATGCTAGTAGCAAGGGTAGGTATTGGTTGGATAGTTTTGACAGCGTTTTCCCTAACATCTTTCGCTATGTTAGATTATTGCCAAACTTGTAAAAACACATTTTATTTCAATATCTTACGATAATCTTGCTCTATAGCAGTGTTTCTATATGTATTTGTGAGATTTGCATGTCAGGCTTTACTTTATAAGATGATGTCAATTATTATGTCAACACCGAAGTTTTGCTTGTTTTGATAGAGTACATATTTGCACGCGATGTTTCTTGTAGACATGTTCCTCAACACTGAACAAAATAACAATGATAAATATAAAAAATACATGTAATTTTACCATTGTTTCCTACTGCACTTTTGTCGATATCGCCGTGAAAGTTAGTTGTTTCACATTCTTCGCAAACTTAATGGTTTGGTTTTATCGATTTCAAAATTGAAATACTTTCACACAAAATGTTATGTATTCACATTATATACATATTATATCAATATTGTACCACTGAAATGTTATATACTGAAAGTTCTTGAAGTTCTTGTCCTTAAAGCTCGATTTGTTCTTTTATCCATGTCATCGTGTTCTTGCTGATTTTACTCCAGGAACTCTGGTCTCGCTAAGACCATTGAGTACCCGCCCCTTTGGCTTTGTAATTCTATTAGCTTCTTATGTTTTATATGTTTGTGTGCTTTTGCATGCAACATTGATGAGCTGATGGGTTGGAGTTATTTCACCAAGACAACTTGTACTTGTGTGTTGATTTGAGAACTTGTTGGGGAAAGTGTGAGGTTGGTGCAACCTAGAATCTGGTTTAAACCCCCAGTGGCAATTTGATTTGTCACTGACCGTTTCAAGGCGATAACCCCTCAGGTTCTCATTTTTGTTAATTGTTTGTGGTGTTTTTTTAAACTGATCATTTTATTAACCATGCTCTCTCTCTCTCTCTCTCTCTCTCTCTCTCTCTCTCTCTCTCTCTCTCTCTCTCTCTCTCTCTCTCTCTCTCTCGTCTTCTTCTTCTTCTTCTTCTTCTTCTTGTTCTTCTTCTTGAATGTGTGGAGAGGCTGTTTTTTCTGAGTGTGGCAATTCCTGATTTAATTCACTTACCTAAAGAAGGAATTTAGACGCCGTAATCAATTGACAAAATTCATAACATTGAAATGTTATGTATGCTATTGTTTCTATCTTTTATGCGTGAGAATAGAAAAAAAAGTTCCTTTACATACATTGATGGCGATTAGTGATGTGTGAGCAACATACGATTTGCTCAGTTTAGGAAATACAAGTAAGCACGCGATGCTGACTCTATGCTCGATCGTGCTTAAAATGCCATCTTCGTCATAATTTTATTCTACGTCTAGACTCCACAACAGATCGAAGCAAACAGAATATAAATTAAACTATTTCTGGATGGCCGTTGTGTTTTTCATAGACAGCAAGAGATTTAAATTACTTAGATATGTTTAAAAGAGAGAAAAAAATGTATAAGAGTATAATATTTAATAAATCAAATGCATATTTTGTTTAACTGGTCGCCGACACTAACGCCGACACCGACGACGACGCTGAGTAAGTATGATAGCAGAATAGTCGAGCTAAATGTTACCAGAACCCGTATAATTGTAAGTTTCTAAACGACATTTATTTTTACAGATAATCTTTTAAGAGTTAAAGTTTCACGGTGTATTAGCTCTCAGCCATCCCAACCTTCAACTTGAGAATGTTGCATGCAAAAGCACATAAATCTTTAGAAATTAATGTAAACGAAATTTGAAAGCAACGGCACTTGACAAATATGAAAATATTGCAGGCTCGGTTTGATTTAGTCTGCTCATGGGGAGTAATGGAAATGCATACTACAGCGGACGCCGCCAAGCCCCGGGTTGAATGCAACTCAATATTTACAATAGTCAACAGTACAATTTTTATCAATCCCAAACGATGGTATGCATTTATCGGTCAACTCAGAACGTTCAATTCGGTATTTTCAGATTAACGCCATTCCAAGATGAATTGGGTAAAGGCCCGATATAAAAAAAGCATCGGTTCACCAGAAATAAAAGAACAATTGAAGAAACTGAATAGAATTGAATTTTGACAAGAGATCTGAGAATTATATTAATACACTGCATATCTTGGAAAAGTCAAAGGCAAAAATTAAAAACCAGAAGTCAGTATATATCCATGGGGTGATTGAAAAATATCCAATTTGCTATTTTAGCTAAGATATTGAAATAAGCTTAAGTGAAGATGGCATTGTCAAGCACAATAAAGAAATGAAGCTATCCAAGATGAAAAGAACTTATATTTTCTTTCATTTCATTCAGCCAAATTTAAATTATTTATTGTTTAACTTATAACATGTTTTCTTCACGAAAACTATAACAACAACAACAACAAACTCCGAAATAGGGTTGGTAGAACAGACTACTTTTATTCAATTAGTTTGCACAACTGAAAACAACATGATGGTTCTCAAAAAAAAGTTTCACCTTTGTAATGGTGATAAACGTGTCCGTCACTTAACACTATTCCAAGTAAATTTAAAAAAAATGAAGCGAAGCTTCCACGAATCAAAGTCCAGAACCATCATTCCATGCACAAACTGTCTACAATTCTTACAACATCCTGAACGACAGAAAATCGTTCTATTGAAATATAAGAAACAAATGTAATCATCACAATATAACACATAGGCTTCAAAACCTTGGTTTAAATTCTCATATTGTATATTCATCATAACTCAGGGGGTGGGGGGCGGGGGAAGTACGTACACGTAGACAGTAGTCTGTTCTTACCTTCGAATGTTAAAAATAACCATACCATGGGTAGTAATATGCATTTGTATGACTGCCCATATATAAACCTGCAAAACTGGTTTAATATACATTTAAACGACCCAAAAATAAATATATGTTACTTAAGTATTCTGTATTTAAAATGTTTTGAATCTCATAAATTGTTAAAACAAAGTGATACAAGTTCATAGTAAATTACCTTACTCACTTTAACGTGAGTAAATAAATTATTTCCTTATCTCATAATACGTAAAAAACTCAAACAAAAACTAGGATTAGGTCGTTGTATTCAGCGGTAATATACATTAAATTTTTCAAATGTGTATATAGTCCAAGTGCAAGTTGCTCAAAAACTGTCCAAACAGAGGAAGAATCAGTGAGCCTGTACTGTGCGAACCGTCCGAATGAAAAGCTGACATCAGTAGCTCTGGCTATTTATCAGTCCAGCAGACGAACGGAAAACTTTCAACACATCTGGATAAAGCTTCATCTAATAGTACCACTCGAACCTGAAACTAGTGAATGGCCTTAAAATATCCAAATTTCTTACATGATAAATAAATATATTGTTTATGACACTAAGAGAAAACACCAAACTCGAAACACCTGAAACAAAAATAAACACTTTATTTACATCCATGTTTCGATTTATTCTCTGAAAGTTCTGTTAAACATCGACAGCCATCCAAAAAATATTTACAACCTATAGGGCGGGTGGGCGGGTGCCGACATGTTTACCGCTGAATAGAAACGCCTCGAATGGTGTACACAGATAAAACCAACACTTAAATAGCCTAATCGCACGAGAGATACACGCCCCTTTCCCCCACACTGACAATTACCGTCAAGTTCGTATTATTCGAAACGTAAATAATTTCATTTATTTTTACGAATGAAAATCTTACCGATGTCGTGCAGTGATGATAACGTATATCAGGGCTATTCGATCAACTTTTTTGAGGTTGTCAAGGCTAGACAAATTGCTTGCGTCTTCGGAATTGCAGGTTAAGCGCTGTCGCCGTGACGGTGCAGGTTCGCTCCCAGGTAGAGGCAATATTATTTGAATTTCACAGTAGCGCTATTTGTGCAGTGTGGCGGTCGTAAAACGTCTTCCCGTACATATAGTCAGTACTGTTATCAGTAAAATAACGTGTTATCGATGTCGTGCAGTGATGATAACGTATATCAGGGCTATCTGATCAACCTTTTCGGGGTTGTCCCGGTTAGCTCAATTGGTTGCGTCGTCGGGATTCAGGGCCAGGCGCTGTCGCCTGACGGTGCTGGTTCGCTCCAAGGTAAAGGCAGAATAACTTTTTAATATGCGAACGTAGCTCTAGATGCGTGGAACACGTATAAATATATAATACTATTCGACAGAAAAATAGCATTTGAAAATGACATGTATATTGAAATATTGCTGTCATCTTTAAGAAATAACAGGGTGTACCCTGTCTTTACTGCAAACTGTCGACAGTATGGATAATGTTAAAGGTATAGTAGCCAATAAGTTTTCGTAATTAAGAATTGCATTGTCAGACTAACAACTTAAAAACCAAAATTGAAGATGTTTCTGTACTGTTAACAATATATCATTGCTATCTAGGGACTTTTTTGCAGACAATTTACTTGTATTCCACAACAGATAAATGATAATTAATATATAAGGGTATTTTGATCATTTTAATCAATTTGGCGTAAATGTCATTACACTTCCTGCACCTTCTCTGCAATGTCTTTAACAATTTGTTTGGTTATCTCTTTATCCCATTATTAGATTTTGCTGCGATGCGTATGCTTGATATTCTCAGATCCCCTGTCAAAATTTTATTATTTCTACTGTGAATTAGTGTAGGGGCGGCATTCTATTAGCTTCATGTTGATTGCTGATCTTATCATGGGCCTTAATGGTTTGGTTTATTTTAATGGGTTCAAATAAAAGCAGTAGTTAGCCGTCATTCAGCGCGTCATATTTGTCAGGTCCATGTAATATTGAATTTCAACATTTTATTGAATTAAATAGCATAGAATATACAAGCATGCGGACATCAACAAATAATATATTTACGCCAATGGATCAGTCCGCGAGTTATACAAACATCAGGTGGTGTGTTGATACTATGAAGAATCACGTGTTCAAACTTGTATCTAAACGAAAAAAAATGACGAAAGGAATTTTTTGTTGGCTTGATGTCATGTTTCGAAATGAAGTTTTCGTCATTATGAAACACTGGAAACCAATTATATACTGAAAACAGTACAGGCTGATTTGTACGGTAAGACATTCTGCGGCCGCCACACTGCACAAACAGCTCTGCATGTACTCTGAATTGCAAATAACTGTAAACCCCCGCCGGTCATCGAACCAGGACAACGACAACGAGAAACCTATTTTAAGCTTTCTGAATTTTATCACATATAGTTTACGGGATATGGTTTGGTCTCTGATGACATAGTTATAGTTCCGGCAGAACAAATGATCTAAATCGCAAAGTTAAAGTATTAGATACTACAACTTTCTCCGCTTCTAAACGTTTCCAATCCTGCACGGACAGACATCGATTTCCGTTTTGAGAAATAATCATAACGCAACAAAGAATATCCACATTTATCCCAGATGCAATTTATAACATCTAATTGAAGTGGCAATTATCGGCAAATTTGCCAAAGCTTATCCAAAAGTAATATCTTAATTCCTGACCACAGATATTGAGGTGATGCCAAAATCCGACCTGTCTGTTAATAAAGCCCTCTATCTTCTTACTTCCAGACTACTCGGTTTTAATGCATTCGATAAATGATTGACATGAGATCATTGGCAACAGGGGATTGTTGTTTTAGACAAAAACAACATGTAAGCCAAACTGTAATTTATAGTTACTGTAATTGCTTTGAACATATATCGGTGTGGGATTTTCATTTTGCTTGTTTTTGAACAATTGTCTATTTGTCATTGTACGTACAGAGCAGTTGAATGACGCTATTAACATGTTTAGTGTTTTTAATAGAACATAAATATGTACGTATGTACGTACATACGTAAGTAAGTGTGTAAATTCTTAATTTATTTACTGAGGGTAACAGCTAGTATGTCGTAATCTACCTTCTACATCCTGACTATACAATATCTGATTATAATTTACCATTATAGGCTAAGCATAATTTGTGTGAAGTGTGGTGGCCTTAAAATATTCCTCACGCAAATCTGGCATTGTTGTCTTTACTGTATTTGGTTACCAATGTCCTGTGATAAAGATCAAGTTGTTTTGTGCAATCTTTAGGGATTGTAGCAGTCAGCGCAGCCTGAAGCATGCGAACATTGAGCCTCCATGTACATCTATTGAGATAAGAAGAGATAAAATGAGTAATATCCGCTTTATAAAAGTTAAGTGAAGTTTCAATTACATAAACCTTTTCGTATGTTCTTTTAGGGCACTTGAATGGTTCTAGTCGCATTTATTTCCAATTTCAATTAAATTCAATTAATGTAATATTCAATAAAATTTCATTGCTACATTGTAACACCAACGGAAAAGCAAGAATATATTTATAACAAAACAACAAAACACATTCAGAAAACACAATCTGACATAAAGAAGAGAAAGAGCATAAGCTTAAAAGAAGAACTTCAAATACAGTAGAAGACATCACATACACATTTAAAAAGAGCATGTTGGGTCACTATCTTTGACAGGTATGAGGAAAAAACATATTTGCCACTAGGGATTTACACCAGATTAAAGACTGCACCACCTTAAATTTCCAAGAATAAAAGCAAGTTATCTTTATTAGTGTAAATTTGAGTAGAGCTCAAACCGGGGCTAGGCAGCTTAGGCAGTTAAATGCATCTCCATTTCTGCCGACGAAAAGGCTCAATCAAAGCGATTGGCTTTAAAATTTCCTTTTCATCTATTTTGATATCGCAGTTACTGTATCGTTTGACCAATGTATCCACCCCCCCTACATTCAGTCAGTGCTCAGTCTGTTATTAACTAAGTAATTTGATGGTCATTTGACGCTTATACATGTACGTTTAAACTAGTAGTACTTTTAAAATTACTTTACTTTCAAGTTTGATATTTCGGGCTATTTTAAGATGGATGGTTTCAATATCACAGCCAGTATAGCTCTGGACTTTGTGTTTAATAACCTCAAGGATATACTGCTTTTAATTTTTCCCATTGACATTATCTGTGTATGCATGCTTTATATTCTCAGATATCCTGTCAAAATTTGATTGTGATCAGTTACGCAATTGTTCTTTTTTCATTAAGGGCAAACCCATTCTTTCCTCTAGGCACTTTACGCCGTTCAACATTAAATTAACCAGTTGAAGGTTATGCGACCGTCGTTTGGTATAAATCGAAATTGAACTGTACAATTGTGTAAATATTGAGTTGTGCTCAAACCGGGCTAGGCAGCGTGGGTAGTAATATGCATTTATATGACTGCCCATGAACAAACACACTTGCAATATTTTCACATTTGTCGTGTTCATTAGCTTTCAAAGATCCCCTTTCATCTTGTTTATGAAGTGACTCAGTGTGGCCATACCGCGTGGCTTGTAGCGTCATTTTTCGGTATTACCGCAAGAAAAACCTCATCGACTCAAATCTTCGAAGCCTTGTTAGTACATTTTGTATTTTATAAGTGTACCATTTTCGAAGAAGTCTAAGGGGAGTGTTGAACACTATCCACGGTTGTTAATACATTTGTCGCATTGAGTCTACTTTTGTCTGTGATTCGGGACAATAACTGAAATTGAATGATAAAAAATTTATCATCAGTAGGCACCGAGTCAATATATTATAATAAGTTTAACTAGAAGCTTGGAGGGTTAATGTTACTCTGTTTTCAGCCATATGACGTGAATATATCTAACTGGGATTTCCTATCAACCTTAAATGCTGAAAACGGTATCTCTTAACTGCTCTTACTATTGGACAAAACAGAAAAAGAAACATCTTGACAGCAATTTCTTTGCTCCGATAATATTTGCTAAAACAATTATTAATGAAATTGTCTGAATTTGATCATGCTCAAGCAAAGAGTCAGACCAATCAATGCCAGTCGAGACACTTCATTATTTGCGAGAATCTATTGTAATAGACGCATATTGGACATCCTGTCATGACGAGTTGTTCATGAGAATGAACAATTGACAGGCAAGATTTGATAAACGATATGTTTGCTTTGGATGAAGGCGAAAATAACGCACTCCTTAAGAAACGCTATTTCATCTGCTTCCGTTTATATAACATATATCGGCTTTATTTTGTCGTGATAAGGGTTCGATTCGTGGTCTAAGCCTGTAACATTTTAAAATGCCTGGTAGCATGGGTAATGTATCGTACGAAATATTAATTCAGGTTGTTTTCAATAATCAAAATTTATCATTTAAACTATAAGACCTGCAAAAGAGTGATGTGATTTTTATATTCTTACACAGTCAACCTCCGCGAGAATATATTCAAAGTGGAAGTTGTTACAGCCTTAATAACGCGACAAAATACACTCACAACTGTCCCTAGTTTGTAGCATGTCCACAATTTCAGAGAAATTAGGTATAACCATGATTACACAGCAGATCTGGAGATCAGTCTCAAATCTCAAGCATCTGATTGGCTGAAATGGCGACCAGTCGCCATTTCAGCCAATCAGATCCTTGAGATTTGAGACTGATCTCAAATCCAGTACAGTTGATATACACCACATCTGAGACATTGAAGTATTCCACCCTGAAACTGTGAATAGGCAGCTTTACAGACTGATAATAAGGCAGTCATAAAATGACCATTACATTAAAGCGACGACATATTAATTTGAAATAGTGTGACCGTCTTCAGATATAATGATAAAGAAATAAAGGTATCGCATTTGGTTCGATTTCGGCTATGATATGACTGAGTGCAAATGTTTATATGCCGCATAAGAGCGCGAAAGTACGATGAGAGAGTGCAATATTAATATCGCGCCATCGCTTCCTACTTTCGCGATCTCCATCATGATTTCAAGTTTCCTAGCTCTCTCTGTCCTGAGGGCGAGGCCACGAAAACGCGAAAACACGATGCAAATACGCGAAACACCGAAGCGAGGTCGCGAAAGTACGAGAGGTGCTGCCGCCTGGTGGCTTGTTCGTTGAGAGACGATAATTTTAGAACCACGTTCGAAATTTCATTCCACCGAAATTCAAGACGAGACATATCAACGGCCACAGTAAAACACAACGCTTTTATTGAAAGTGTTACATTTTCTGAGAAACATTTGCGTTGCATTATGTAACAATGATTTCGGTATTAATTAGGTGTAAGACCTGTAAATAGACTTCCCTATATAAACTATAGTAAACATGACATGTTTCAAAAGGCTGGCAATCATAGCTGGTACCATTTTAATAAGGGCTAACTTACATGCTTTTAAAGCTAATTGTTTCTACTGTCCATTTCCAGCAAGAAAAGTAGGGGTCATGTATCAATTAACAGAGATTTGACACCTTGAAACCGGTGGTCTGTTTTTTTCACTTCTGTGTGAACTTCAAAACTGTTTTACATATGCCGTCCTAAAACCAGGGCCTTTTTTCATATACTGCATTTCCAAACATAAATTTGCTATCAGTGTGTCAGTAAAAGCATCTCATTTACTTTACATGTTCCTTTCAGGCCATACTAGCCATTTAATGCCCCCAAAAGGCAAAAAAATTGGGACTATTTAGTGTCAGCCATTGTCTGACTAGCCCGAGTAGGAACAGCCGCTGGACTATTTACAAGTAATTAGCCATTAGTTGGAAAATTGTGATATGCGTAATTGTGTTTTCTAAATTTATATATATATGAAAAACTGATTAAAAAACTAAAAATAAACACGTTGTATTGAATGTCATATGACATCAAAATAAAAACGCTCACTTACGTTATAAAAACAAAACAAATACAACATACGCATAAAGCGAACGTACACGTCATAACCATATTTCCTGACTTCTTTCTTATTCCCTATTACGGTTTAAAACGAATCTACACATTTTATTCATTAAACTGAAATAAATATTCTTAAAAAAAGTCACATGTTTTTTTTTAACTAGAATGTTGTGTTCCGCGGAACACATGTGTCGCCTGCATGGAAAAAGTTGAAATGTGGGCCTATGTTTAATCATATATAATAAAAATATTTTATTTAAGTTGATTTCAATACTATACCACTGAACACATGTGTCATCTAAATTGCATTTAAAAGGGGAATAACTATAATAATGGTGAAACCCGAGTTATCATCTTCACAAATTGGTTTGTGCACGCAGATGAGTTATTCAAAGTATTAAGTGAATTGAACAAGTACTTTCCATTTTACAGGCAACACTAAGTTTCATGTTAAAGTTGCATTTGAAAGGGACATAACTCATAAAATATTCAAACAGGAGTTTTTTTTATAGTTGTCGACGGCACTGTTCATGTTGATGATACAATCCAAGTATTCAATGAATAGGTCAAGTACTTTCAAATTATATGCAACATTAAGTTTCATGTGAAATTTGCATTTGAAAAAAAAATAGTCAAACAGGACTTATGATTCTCGTTGTAACCAATGTTGTTGTTGTTCATGAAGATGATATATTCGAAGAGTGAACAGGACAAGTACTTTAAAAGTTATAGGCAACATTAAGTTTCATGTTAAAGTTGTATATTAAAGGGACACAGCTCATAAAATAGTCCAGCAGGAGTTATCATTATTGTTCTTCATAATGACACTGTTCATGAAGATGATTATTTTGAATATCAAGTGAATAGGACAATTACTTTCAAAGTTAAAGTCAACATTAAGTTTCATGTTAAAGTTGCATTTGAAAGGGGCATAACTCAAAATATAATCAAACAGGAGTAATGATTCTTTTGTTACCAATGTTGTTGATCATGCTGATAACGTATGCCAAGTATGAAATGAACAGGACAAGTACTTCCAAAGTTATAGGCAACATTAAGTTTCAGGTTAAAGTTGCATTTGAAAGGGGCATAACTCAAAAAATTTTGAAAGTGGAGTTATCATTCTTGTCATCACAGATGGCATTGTTTGTGCTGATGATATATTCCAAGTACCAAGTGAATAGGACAAGTACTTTCAAAGTTATAGGCGAACGAAGACGACGCCGCCGGACAATAGGATCCCTATGTGTCTACCTGCTATCGCAGGCGACACAAAAAAGCTTAGTGAGTTGGAGCTATCCGTCTATTTTATAGATATACGGACCTTCATGTGTCCGCGAAAGAAAATAAAATACTTGCGAAATGTACGGCAAATTTTGACATCAGTCGGAGTGCCGCTAATTCGATTTCGCCGAGCTTTTTTGTGCATTCATAATAACATAAAACAATATTGCAAAAACTCCTCATAGAATGTTTGTTTAGGACGAACATATTTAATGGGGATGAAATATTACATTTTATACATATCATAACTAAACCAATTCCGGCCAACGACAGCTTGTGCAATTACGTTGTATAGCGAACATTTTGCAAATGTAGCAGTGCTCACAATATAGAAAAGGTTCTGTTAAGCAAATGTATTTCTGAAGTGACATAAATATTAAGATTTTAATGGACATTGGGATTTCTGAAATATTCTTTGCATATTGAAGCTTGAACCTTACAGAATCGGTAAAAAGAATACAATTTGAAACTAACCTTTTATATTGTATATCATATTTTATCATTATCAAGGATAGATAGTTAGCTCCTTACACTAGTATTTTAAAGGGTTTCTACACCGTCACTTTTAAACTTAACAATTATTAACTCGCGGAAGCACTTCAAACAATTTTCACGTTCCGCGAACGTTTTGGCGTCGATGACGTCATATGGGATAAATATTGATTTCAACTACATATATTTAAAAATATTTAAAATAATAATAAACACATTTCTAGATTGGATAAAGGCCTGATTTTTATATCAAAATGACCACAAAAGTAAAGTTTTAATTTTATGGCACCATAAAAACCTGAAAATGTAAAATTTTGACCAGTAGGTCGAAAATCTCACGACACGGCTCATATATGGCTTAAAAATAGCTAAAACATTTCATGCACCATTACTGACCACAACATCAACATAATTATGTTATCCGAATTCTGGATTCTATGGCATGTATTTAAGCTTTGACGCGAAATTTCAATGCGCACAACTGAGCGTTGTAAGCCATGAATAGACAGTAAATTCACAAAAAGACAACAGACTGAAAGTTCACACTCTGACGACACTGGTCGCAATTAGACACAAGAGAACGTTGACTTAAATAGCTGTCTGGGGGATGGACGTAAGGCAAATGACTTAGCTAAAAAATGTTTTACCATGTGGAATAAGACATTTGTACAACGTTTTAGATTTTTCTTTGTTTCTTTATTCATTGTTCTTGCTATAAAATAATATGTGAAGATAAACTACAATGTATACTTCACGCTGTGTATGAACGTTACCAGCGACATCATGGTACAAAACAGTTATGTTATGCACAAATTGTGATTGAAGTAATTCACTTGCTCTGATGCGTTCGTGTAAAATTTCAGTAAACCGGGATGTGCGTGGTATAATTATCTTACTAGTATATCACATGGTCATCTATACTCTATATAACTATTACACATTGTGTGAGTGTTGACTTTTTAAAATAAAGTTCAGAGCAACGACATTTTTTATTGTTTACAGGCTTTAGTAAAAGTACTGTAGATCAAAAAATTAGTCCACACTATTTACTGTATTAGATCTACTAGCTCTTTTAAAGGCATAGTCCATATCAAGTTATGGTCAAATTACAGATCTTTAATTCAGTGTTTAATAAATTCGACGAGACTGAAAGCTCAAAAGTTCAAAACTAATTACATTGCTTCGTCTTATAAATATTTAATTATGCTTTTAGATTCATGTTCATTGTATGAATACTATGCATCGGGCACTAGACAAGTAAAAGTCTGAGACTTTTATCAAGTAATATTTTGTTAAGAAGAGTTTGATTTCACATTGGCCCAAACATAAAAACATTCGAAAATAAAACACACGCAAAGTAACGTTATCTTAAGTTAATGATTTTTGATTAAAACATGCTGTCAGGTATCCACACAGTCTTTTGTGAATCTTCCCTAATCACTATTTATAGGTCTAATACTTCTTTAAAACACCCCTATCCAGTAACAGCGAAAATACTGTAGTATAAATAATACAGTATAAGGGCGGTAAACTGATCAGCTTATTATCTGAATGCAACCCTTGTCTAAATTACAACAAATCAAAACGGGAAGATCAATATGGACAGAGTGTAACAGACCAACAATTTCAGTTTTACAGAGATTTATTGGAATTCATTATATGCTTACAGATTTTTGTCTTCATATTTGACAAATGCTCCGTTGTTATAACAATGAATGATCTCTAACTTACAAACTGTAATTTCCTACAATGATTACATTAAACTCCTGTCTCCTATTAAGTGATACGTACTGTAAGACTTCCTTTTGACCTTGTTTCTCTACATATAAACAATTATATCAAAAAACAAATCAGATAGAAACTCATTTAAGAAAAGAGTAGTTCTCATAATCGTTAATTAATGGAATGTAAAACAATGTTTGTTCACAAAACAAAGCATGCATTTCAAAGATTTCATTTTGATAAAGAATATTTCATTTAAGAATGTTGATGTAAATACTTGTGGGGATGTTAAAACAAACGTACAAAGTACAACAAGTAAAAAATGTATTTAATAGGAAAAGTGTCAATAAACTGAAACATTGTGATCATGTTTTGCTACTTCAATTCATTTCAAAATCAATTTTTATGAAAACTAGAAACTTGAGGCCTAAATTGAATATGAAGGATTACATAATTTCAAGGTTTAATTGTCAACTACACTCCTCCTTGCACGTTCATCGATACAAAAGAAAATTATCAAAATCTCAATAGTTTCATTGAACGGCATTTTGTTGTTATTGAGATTTTGATTATTTTCTTTCTTTAATTTGGTGAACATACAAGGAGGAGTGTAGTGGACCCTTAATACTCTGCCTTGTTTCCAAAGAGAGTTTGCATGGTTACAGCTGTAGATAAATCCAAATAACACTGAAAACATTAGACTTATACCAGTCCATGATTTTAAATCACACTGGTTTAAAATCAGCTTCCATAACACATTGTCAGAGTCCATCAGTGCAGTTTTGACAAAATATCACCAAAGAAGTTACATATTACTGTTTTAAATCACTGGCATTGGGTGAGTGAATCAAATCCTATCATAATGAACAATGCTGAGGCC
Source organism: Corbicula japonica (assembly GCA_038501625.1). Classification (NCBI taxonomy): domain Eukaryota; kingdom Metazoa; phylum Mollusca; class Bivalvia; order Venerida; family Cyrenidae; genus Corbicula; species Corbicula japonica. The sequence continues at coordinate 3,641,901 of JAZAYU010000001.1, read as the reverse complement.
ATCTGGGGAAGGGTATAGTGTCTTTGATGTTTGTAATTCCCAGAAAGCACTGTAACAGTCTCTCAAAGCCCATGCCAAATCCTCCATGTGGAACAGACCCAAACTGTCTCAGGTCCAAGTACCTGCAATTAACAGAGAACACGAAGTAGCATACATGAAACCATGACATACTCCTCATGAGCAAAACCTTTGAAATTATGACAAATGATAAAAATAGCTGAAGAAAGTTTATAATGATTGTTCTTCGTTTCATAATACATTAGCTCCCATATTGGGAATGGCAATAAGCAGGCCCAGTTAAAGTTTAACTGTGTAATAACTACTGTGTAGATAAATTAGAACACGGTTTACTTATATCACATGCTGTATAAGAACGTTGCCCTTGACAACAAGGTACAAAACAATTATATCATTCAAAATGTGTTAATCTTCTGATACAATAAGAATTGTGTTTACCATTTGTATGTATCTCCAAAGCCAAGATTGTCAAGTCTGGATTTGATGACATCATATCTTTCCTCTCTGAGACTACCTCCGAACAGTTCCCCGACTTCTGGCACCAGTAAATCTACCGCTGCTACCTGTAGAAAGTCATTAAGTTATGAGTCATTCACTTCCCAATTACATGTAGCTGAAAACTTACATTGTATTTCATCAAAGTAAAAGTAAGCACCATCTCAATATCTTACATTGTAAATCAAATTCCTTCTGATAACCAAACCATCCCAATAATATCTTTATCAGACTTCCCATTGTAATCAAAGTTGAAGTCTTAGTAACCCACATACTGCTCAAATAACCTTTTTTAGCATGGGTAGGATAACTGTTATGAGTTCTATACAATATTATATACCAGTCAGTAAAGTTAGATTTTGGAAGAGAAAACATGTATCTCTATGATAAAACCATCAATTATCTAGATCTATCTTCTTTTGCAATAGTTGTAAAATAAGTGTCGTCTATGAATTAAATTAACAAGTGATCCGCCATTAACATGCGGTACCTTATGCAAGCTAATTGCCACCTGACATTCAGTAATTTAACATTAGTCTTCTTCTATGCAAACCGATGCAGTATTTATTTCTACATTAAACTGAACACTTACTGTTGTCTCATCAATGTTTCTTCTTGCATAGAATGGTTTTAAAACAGAAGGAAAATCTGTGACAAATACTGGAGTATTATTGCAGTGCTTGACTAGGAACTTCTCGTGTTCTTTCTGGAAATCACTTCCCCACTGAAATGATAATCATAAATCAAAAATACATTTCAATCAAAGCCATTTACATGTTAACATTAAAATCTGATGACCGACATGAACATATCAACATTAATGTCAAATCAAAGTAAAAAATATAGCAACCTTTAAGTTAAATTAAAACCATAAACATACTGATTTTAAGGTCAAATCAAAGTCATTAACATTTCAACCTTTAAGCCCATTCAAAGCCATGAACATAACAATTTTAAAGTCTTATCAAAATCTTAATCATATATATTGCAAACCAAATTTTTATTGAGAATAAAAAAATTAGAACATCTAGACGTATATACTGTAGAATCACACTTTTTCATTCTCATTCTTGTGTCTGTTGCACATGGGAAAATTTAAGAATTTACATTCTGAGACAAACCTTTACTTAAAAAAAGCAAAATGTAGTCCATAAAACAGGCATATATTTCATCAATTTCTGCCCATACGAAACAACAAATTTGAGACTTTGTGCTAACTTTTGCCTTGGTGGTGTCTGTGACATTTAACCATTTCACAGTTGATATGGCACTGAGTCATTGTCTCTGATTCTGCACTTTTCACTTCAGACATTTATGTTTCAATTGTTTTACTGCTGCAGTTTGATTTAAATTAATTTTTCCCAGACTGTTCCAAGCTGGTAACCCCTAAGGATCTACTTTTTGTAATAACAAAAGATAATAAAATCATAATAAACAGTTTTCTGATTTCTTACTCATGCTCTGTATTATCGATGCATCTCTATTACAGATGTAAAATATTTATGTACTAATGTGATTCCATTTTTGATAGCTTTGACCTAGATATGACAAACTATAAATTCTTTGTATATACTACTTTGATCTTTTAGTTATTTTCATCAAAATGCAGAATTAATTAACTTATATTGAACTGCATAAGAATCATTGATAATTTTAACAAGTACGTCATTAATACAGCGTCCCAGGCTAATATCTATGTGACATCTCAACCTAAGTTTCAGACATAGGCAATGGCAAAGTTGTATTCATAATACCTTGACTTTAAACTCAAACTTCGCATTGTTCTCCTGTAAAATCTTCACAGCATCAGTGTAGGTCAATCTGAAAAATAAAATATAAAATAAGAGTGTTGTTTTGTATACAGTGAGACAATTCTTTAACTGAACACAGTTCATCCAAGTGCTTGTCATGACAACAGTAGAATCTTCATTCGGGAAGAACAATGTAGACCCTGGTCTGCAAACATTGGTGTTCTGAACAGTGGCATTACTCCCATGGATGAATCTATAACAATTATATGTATGCAGATTAACTGATGTATTTTTTAAGTTTATGTATTGCACTTACCAAACAAGTGCCTGATGCTAATCTGTTTAATTTGTTTTTAACTTAAATATTTATAAGACAAAAACATAGAACAAATACTTTAAAATTTAATAAAACTTCTTGCTGATCTGGATCTACATCTGAAATGGGCATAACTCAAAAAGTAGTATAACAGGAAATTGTCATTCTTATTGTTGCAAATGAATCCTTTGATGTAGATGTCATACTCCAAGCATTAAGTGAATAGGACAAGTATATTGAACTTTCAAAGTTAAAGGAACATATTAATGTTGCATTTGAAAGGGGCAAAACTAAAAAAAATCAAACAGGAGTTATCATTCTTGTAGACCAGCCACATGTGACTTTGTTCATGCTGGTGATATATTCAAATCATTAAGGTTTTAGAACTGTAATATGCACTTTTGCAGATTGGGATTTTGTTGTTTTCATTTCCAAGTACATCCATTAAGACATCTAAACAAGAGTTTTAAAAAACATTTACCGTGCGTACTTCAGGAAATTCAGTATTTTAGAAGGAGACCCTCTGTTTCGAAAAATGGGCTTAAAATCAAACATACTAAAAGCTAAATTCATCTCTATTTCTTTCAAACCTTGTAAAATTTTGTAAAATAAAAGCTAATTGTTAAAGAACATCATACCTGACAGGAAAAAACAAGCATTATGTTTAGAATTTATTTCTAACACTTTATAAATTGACTTTTTTAAGTGCACCCCAGCTTCGTAAATGCACCTTTTTCCGAGCTGCAAAAATTAAGCAAGTTTTTATCCGTGATTTTTGTGCATGTTTAATGCAGTAAAATAATTATGTTATACATAAAAATTATCTGCAGTGTGTATAGAATCAAATAATAAGAACACAAAGCACTTCACCGTCTCGTTTTCATTTTATTGGCCTACAAAATAGGTACCTAAGGCCCAGACCAAACAGTTAAAAACCACAAAACCAAAGGGCTTGGTTTACGATTGGTCATTTTTGAAACCCCCGCATTTTTTTTGAAAAACAAGAAATAAGTGAGCAATTAGCTATAATGGTTAAAATTTAACTTCAAAAAAAGTAATTTTGGCAACCGTAACCAAAGCAACCAAAGCAGTCTTTTATAGGAAAACATCATCGTGCAAACACATAAAATTACTTTAATTGAAGACAAGTATCACAAAAATACTGTTCAAATAAAGAATCTATAAAATAGCAACATTTTCCTAAATGAAAGTACAGATTCCACAATCATTTTAGTTTCATATCGTTATTCTGTTACTGCATTATAAAAGAGTCAGTATTTTGTAATAATATCATTACAATATTTAAGTTTTCATGGCTACTAAATGAAGATGAAGAATGATAACAATTATTTACGAATTTTAAAATTATTGATTATACCATTTTCCCCCAAAAAAATAAACTCACAATAATTAAAAAAACAGAAAAAAGGAAAAAAGTTCCTCTCCCGAGAATTGAACCAGATCCGTCAAAATGAAGAATGTTGGTCGTTACCATTGCGCGACAGAGGATTAATCAAACGATCGTCAATTTCATATATCCTGTATTTATTGCTGAGTGTTGTTCGTCTACAGTCTTATTTCGAGTATTTGTTATGAAAATATTTATTTACATTACATCAATTTCATATCCGCATTTTTATTATTTGATTTAGTTATTTATGACGTCATAATTGCTGGAAACACCTAAAGATTGGTCTCCAGCTACGAAAAATAGTGTCAACCGGAAACGTACGAATCGGCGTTCGGAAAACACGAATAAGGAACGGCATAAGTCGATGTTTGGCGGAAATATTACAGTTCTAAAACCTTAAGTAAATAAGACAAGTACTTCCAAAGTTTAAGGCAGCAGTTTCATATTAAAGTTGGGGTTCTTCTGCACAACAGCATCAACGCCAGAAAATAAGCAGGAATCTCCTCTGTTTAGTTCAGCATTTAATGAATTTCAAATGTTTCCTATCCATGTTCTTTTCTGATGGTAAATATATATTTAAGTTCATAATTTATTGGATGACATCTTACTAATGCATATTTCATGACTAACCGAATGTAATCTTGTTCAATGAGCTGTCTAGATACTGTATTCTGATCATTAACAATGGAGTCCTTCCAGAAGAAATTAACGAGCTCTTCACTTTTGTTCATCATCTCCTTGCAAGTGCCCTTCACTAGAGATTCCATTTCCTGGTAAAATAACAAGAACAGTTACAGTAATTGGATCAATTAGCAGAGTGGTCATCTTGAAGATAATAATTGATGGGACAAGTAGATCCTCGACCTTACTTAAGGAAATAGAATATCATTCTGTAAATCATTTGTAAAGGTCAGTTCAGTTGCTGATTATACAAAGCCTTTAAACCAATTACTCCACAAGATATAGATGTTATGCAAAAGTGAACTGTGTAGATCCAGATCATCCTACAGATCTGTGCCATCTGATTAGGTTCTACACTGTTGGTTTTTAGATTTTATTTGTGATCCAGATCAGACAGCATAGTCACACATGCGATAAAACCAATTTGTTGAAGACAATGCCGGGACAAGATATTGACAAGTTTTAGCTTTCAACAAAGATAGTTGGTTAAAAGTATGTTCTTTAAACAAGAAGACGGTTGTCAAGATTATACTTAATCCAATTTAAAATTTAAGGGTTTGACTTTTATTGAATGCCACACAAAAATACTAGTTAACTTTTTTGTAGTTCACTTTTTGGGCGGAACTGCATTCAAGCTAGTGAAAAATCTAACCATGTCGTGAACAAATTGATGATTTACTTAGAAATACTGAAATTGGTAAGTGTGTCAATTGCTTTTTTGTCAGAGAATGTTAGAAAGCAACCATAATCAAGCTGTAAATATATTCTAAAATCTAAGTATATGTTTAATAACAAAGGTTTGTCAGGGTGGGGGAGAAAAGATGAGCAGTCTGACAGGGACTCGCTGACAGGATATAATATCTCTTTTTGATCTGAAAAAAGTTTGTTACAATGTTGTATTTATTTTGAATTTCCACCATGTAATGTATTCTTGCTCTCACAACATGTTTACTTGTTTCTATTTTTTTAAATATATTAAATTCAGTGTATGCCTGTGCTTTTTTTGTGATAGTGTCGGCATCATCAATCATTGTGCTGCTGTACACTTGATATACACTCAACAAATCAAGTTACATGATATTTTTAGTTGATAAGTTTTGTATACACACAAATACTCTTCAGAAGAACAATATTTTGTTTGAAAATATTCTGTTCAGGCAACAAAACAGTATCTATATGCTTAGCACACTCTTACAAAAAAGAAAGAAAGAATCTCTGGTTGACTATTCTCACAGATTTTTACTTTCAGTTCAACTTTAAGCAGTAGGCAATAGGATGAAAACAGTAGGCAGTACCTGATCAGCAGTAATCAGTAGGCAAGCAGTAGGCAGTACCTGATATAGCAGTAAGCAGTAGGCAATCAGTAGGCAGTAAGCAGTAGCGGTTAGCAGTAAACTGTTGGCAGTGGGCTGTAAGCAGTAGGCTGTCATATAAGGGGTTTTTGTAATATACATGTTAAACAATACTGACACAGATTCTGAAATAGTATACATCTATTACCTTCATAATATCTTCTAGGGTTTCAGTAAATGCTATTTCTGCCTCAATCATGTAGAATTCGGCTAGATGATGTCTTCCCATAGAATTCTCAGCTCGAAATGTTGGCCCAAAATTGTAAACTTTTCTGAATGCTCTAAATGATAACAAACAAAATTAGCAAATGTCAACATAAACCTTTAAGGCAGTCAATAAAATCAGTCATTTTTTACAGCAAATTATTTCATTGCACAGTTTTTCTAATCATGACATTAAAAAGATAGACTAAACACTTTGAAATAAATGCAGATGAACCAAGAAATACAAGTACTAATGTTCAAGTACAGATAGACTCTTGAACATTAGATATTCTCACCAAAGCATTTGTCACATTTGCAATAGTGTAGAGCCAGATCTGCCAAGGCTTCAGCCCAGGCTTTATCAGGTCCTACATTGTTTAATACCATTAATTAATCTAACATTATGATGAATAAATAGACTGACTCAGTATCAGTTGGTTAACCATTTACTTCATTGATACACCTTTTATTACAGGGTAAATCCAGTGCCCAAGGTTATAAAACTGAGTTTGGAAACCAGTCTCAAATCTCAAGCATCTGATTGGCTGAAATGGTGACTGGTTTCCATGCCCAGTTTTATAACCTTCAACCCAGAACACATTGGATTCCATGTAATCTGGATCCAAACTGTTCTCTTCTTGGTCTGAAATAACCTAATATATCTAAAAGTAAACAGTGCAGATCCTGATCAGATGGCACAGATTTGCATGGTTATCTAAATCTACAAATGTACACCAGTTGCCTGTCTCACAATGTGCCTGTGTCACAAAAGACATATCCATAGAGTAAAGGGTTAAGAGTTAACCCTTTACTCCATAGACACACCTTTATTGCTAGGGCGAACAGTTTAGATCACGATAAGCCGGCACATGTGTGCCATCTGATCAGGATCTAAACTGTTCACTTTTTGAGTTGTTAGGTTATTTTTGACAAAAATGTGACCAGTGCAGATCCTGATCAGATGGCATGGATAGGCAGGCTGATCTGGATCTACACTTGTCGCACATGCGTAAAAATGCATATATATGGAGGGAAGGGTTAAGAGATGTTCAACAGTCACACTTCTATAAAAGGTAAACAAATGTTTATATGCATATATTATATAGATACCCAGTGACAGCTTCTAGATGTAACTGTCCTGAGACAGTGAGGAAAGCTGGGTGTCCAAAGAAGTGTTTCTTACATTCCATCAGCCCTGTATCACTGCCTGAAACTGGTGTGATCTGTTTAGCTGGATCTATCTGAAATATAGAGAGGATATGAGTGACATAGCCAGGATTGAGAATGTCAGTTTTGGTATCCAACAAGCATAATAAACCAATGTTGCAGTGTCCTTTTCATTTTTTTTTAATTTTTAATCAACCACACCCATGTTCTTTAAGATAAAAAATGCCAAGAATGTAATTTTAGCATAACAGTGGAAAAAATGGATTTTTTAAAATTTTCACTGAGAAAGCAATAAAATGTCATAGGATAGTGATAGTGATATTTATATATACATGTATTTCTTAGGAAATCATTAACAAGAGCAAGTCAACATAGTGTGACCAATGTCCCCAAATACTTCTTCAAGACTGAAACTTCATTTCAAACTGGAATTTATATTGATTTAGAAACTATCAAGGATTTGAAAAAATCAATAAAAACACAATTAGGACTGCATTACATGCCCATTTTTTGATACCATTATTAGCTTTAGTTTGAAAATAACTATGTGAATTACAAAAAACAAACTGAAATTATACATCCACTGAAAAATAAATAATAAATGCATGTACATTATAAAGCACATATGATACAAAACAAATATGTAATCATGTGAATTTCAACAAAATGTGATAAGTTTGAAAATCTTGTGCACTTGCATGTATAACTTGCCATCATCATAGCTACAGGGGTTATAGGCCTCAGTACATCAAACTCTGACTCCCTACCCAGTTAAGCAGATTTATGACATTATTACCTTAACATGGAAAGTTTCCCCTGCTCCTTCACAGTCATTGGATGTAATAATTGGAGTATGAATAAATAGGTAGCCTTGATCCTGTAACAGAAATATGTTTTCATATTCAAATAAATAACAAAACGTCTTTAAAAATAAAGTTACAAGAATCAAAGAGTAAAAAATAGACAGTCTTAAAGCCATCTGATCAGAACTGATCAGATCTGATCTGCACTGTTTGCTTTTGATTTACATGTATTAGTTATTTCTGTCATTGAGGAGAATAGTGTAGATCCAAATCATATGTGCCAGCCGATCTGGATCTACACTTGTTGGACACATTATAAAGCTAGAATATATGAAGTAAAGGGTAAACAAGGTTCTGCCAAGTTACCGCACGCTAACAGTTCCCCAGTGCTGCTTTTTACTACATGACTGTATTTAAACTCAGCACATCTGACTGATAAATGCATACTTAGATACTTTCTTCCACATACCAAAATATGTCCCCTTTTTTGTAATTCGATTTTTTTGTATTTGTACTTATTTGCAATATTAGCAGAGTAGTTAAATATAAAAAATATCATCAACACTTAACACAAAGCTATCAATATTATTAATAGTAAATGCAGAACCATACATGTAATTGCAATAAAACAACTTTTAATGCTAAGCCATTAATACTGAGGTATACCTGGAAATGTTTATGCACCGCTAAAGAGGCTACATTTCTCAACTGTAGCAACTTGCTGTGATGTTCTGTCCGTGGCCGAAGGTGTAGATGTTGTCTGGCATAGTCTACAGTATAACTGCTCTTAGGCTTGAAAGGATACTGCTACAATTGCAAAAAAATTGAAGTTAGGAAACATGTACATGTACTGACTATAAACCTTTTACTCTATGAGATATGGCTGTTATCAATAGGTGAACAGTGTGGATCCAGATCAGCTGGCACATCCATGCCATCTTATCAGGATCTTTGTTATTTAGATTTTTTAGGTTATTTCTGACATAGAAGTGAACAGTTTAGATCAAGAACAGATGGCACAAATGGCCAGCTGATCTGGATCTACACTTTTCTCACAGTCCTTAAAGACAGCAATATATCTGAACTGAGGGGTGTCTACACATAAAATAAAAAATACCCTACATTTTAGTAAGATTTTCTTCTTGATCTATACTGATTTTTAAAATCACCCACTGTTTCAAAGTATATTTTCCACTTGGATATCATAAAAGGTTCACAGAAATGCATACTGAAAATTGATGTTATCATAAACTGACAAACTTACATCATTATCACACTGTCCAAGGATCTCTATGCTTCTAGCTTGCAGTTCTACAGCTTGACCTTTTCCTTTGCTTTCTACTAGATCTCCATCAACCCGTACACTGCAACCCACTGACAGGGAACTGTAATACAACAATGAACTTACCCTTTACTCCATAGATACTCCACAGATACACCTTTATAACATCAGTAAAAAGTGTAGATCCAGAGCAGCTGGCACATCCCTGCCGTCTAATCAGGATCTAGTCCCGCTGCGTGACTAAAACAAGGGGGTCCTATGAGACCAATACCCTGTACAGATTTTCATCCTAAACATAAAAAAAATCTTTACAACGTCCGTGGTAGGACTAATCAGGATCTACACTGTAAGCTTTTTAATTCTTTGAGGTTATTTTTGACAAAAATGCCACCAGCGGAGATCCTGATCAGATGGCAAGAATGCACTACCTGATCTGGAACTACCTTTGTTGCACACTGGTAAAAATGTATATATACACATATGGAGTACATGTATAGGGTTAACAATTAAACTTCACATTATAAATCATCTCTGAATTAAGAACATATATTATTTTCTAATGAAATAAAGGAGAGAAAGAAAATGTACAAAAAAAGCTCTGAAGCTCAGATTCTTGCCCTGCCTGGGGTTGAGTTAGAACAGACAACCCACTTCAGCTATTGTTTCATGACACAACCACAGTGAAACAATCATTCATCTGTAAGCTAGCTGGAATACTTCCTCTCAAGAAAAATTCTGATTTAGAGATGACTTGAACTTCCAACAACAAGGGGTTTGTGACAGCAAACAAGCTTACCTGTCACATATCTTGGAATCTGCTACGACTTGGAGACTTTCTGATGATGTGCCATCATTTAGGTGGAAGAATGTGAAGTTCTTCTGTCTTCTCAATGACTTCATCCATCCCTGTAATATGTGACACATGTGTAAGCAATAAGGTTTTAAGTATATTACAGCTTGACCACATAACTTTAAAAATAAGCACATTCTGCCTTGCACATCCAACAGACATGAAAAGGTAAACTGCATTTCTAACTACACATAATTTTTTTTTTAAATGAGTTTTATACTGGGCATGCTAATTTAAAGGTATCGTACAAGTCGTATCGTATGGCTACAAGTGAATGCCAGATATTTTGACCACAAGACAAGTGTTAGTTTAGACTTAATCAGATGTTCAATTTTCAACATCCTAGCATTTTTACTTAGTGCTGTGTTCAAACATGTGTTGTTTTTTTAACTGTATTATTTCTCAGTAATGTGATTTAAGGAACACTGTAACTCCTTTATATCTCAGTCCTCAGGGTCCATGCCAGCGTACCTCTATATAACTGGAGAGCGATTTTAAACAATCATCCGAACAAACAGAATGCATGTATATCACAGTGTTGCATAATTAACACACCATGAAATCTACAAGCATGTGTGCAGGAATTGCCAAATGAATAACGATCTGTTTGTCGGTCAAGGTTGGCGATGTTTATTTATCGTCTGCGGTCAACCAGCTAGATATGTCATTTACAGCTCAGTCAAAATTTGAAACAACAAACTTTTTTGACATTATTTTGCTCAATGTCTTTTATAGTTTGCAGCTTGCATTTAATTGTCATTCATTAGTGGTTTGTTTCATGAACAAAATTCAAAGAGTACTTAATCAGATTGTTGTTTCTTGCACCTCATTTTCATCTCAGAAGGTTTTCATGTCACACAAGCATCACAAATGTAAAAGTCTTTCATTTACTTCTATAAGGCTGATGTAAAATTATTCTTGTTGGTGAACATATATTCCCTCATAAATGACTGAAGGATAAACAACATCATAAACCTTGGCCGATTTTTACACAATAGTAATGCTACACGAAAACAGTGATTCGTGAAATTGTTGTTGACATTGCGTTGATCATAATTATGGTCTTTTTTTACCACCCACGAAGAATCAACAAATTTATACATTGTACAAGTTCATGTATTCAAAATTGGGATCCATGAACCAAGCGCTATATATTGCATAATGCAATATAACGGATTGCGATATAATGGAGTTGCAGTGTAGTGATAAAAATAAAAAGGTTCTACAGCTTATGAATAAAATTTAGTTTGATAGTCATGTAAACAATACATAAAAAAACCCTTAATATTCATATTAGATAAGGCACTTCTTTGAAGAGCAGGAAAGATTTAAGTATTTTGGAAAAGTAACATCCTGGGGTCAAATTGTAGATTGGCCCATCACAGACTTCCTGAAAGTCGCCGGACCTGGTCAGTAAAATTTGGATAGGTCAGACATGATTTCTTATGTTATTGGACTGAGTAACACAGCGAAACTGAGTGATGCCCAGCATGGATTCAGAAACGAAGGTCTACAGAAAGCCAGCTCATCCTTACACTTCAAGACCTTGCTCAGGCGCTTGATGACGGTGAACAGATAGATGCCATACTGCTGGACATCAGTAAGGCATTCGATGTTGTCCCACATGAACGTCTGGCTGCAAAGCTTCACCACAATGGAGTCCAGGGCATTGTACTGAGCTGGATAAGAAGCTTCCTTAGCCATAGAATCCAACAGGTCCTCGTAGAAGGATGCATGTCAGAGTCATCCCCAGTCACCTCTGGCGTCCCTCAGGGATCAGTACTAGGGCCCCCTGCTCTTCCCGGCATACATAAATGACTTCCCTGAACATGTTATCTCGGCTTCCCGCCTGGTTGTAGATGACAGCCTGCTACACAGAAAGATGCGCTCTCCAGCAGATCCGAGAGCCCTAGAGGAAGATCTTAATAAGCTACAGCAGTGGGAAAAGGACTGGATGATGGCCTTCAATGCCAGCAAATGCGAGGTTATCAGATTCACCAAAAAGAAAAACCCAATATATTTTTACCTGCATGTATACAGTTTGTCAACCAGTTCAGGTTAATCTTTTTGTCCGTTGTGAAAAAATATATTAAAAGCAATAATCTGAAGTTTGTCTTTTGTTTCATAGTAAGCAAGATGTCTTACCAAAAATATGATGCATTTATTTTAGTTTCCACATGTGTTTACTTTCACAAATAAAGAAGTAACTGACAGACACATTTAAACCAGTTCCAGTTAATTCAATCAGTTCCGAATAAAAATCTGAACACATCTCTCAAAGTGTTTTTGGCTATCAGATTAGACAGTTGTGTAATGGTTTTGACAGACCGAATACATTTTCACATGTTTTCTGTCTTAAGAGTTCAAAATAATTCTGAAAATAATGTGAAAGAAATAAAATAACACAATCGTGCAATAAAGTTGGTTGTTTTAATTAAAGTATTATCTAAAACAGTAAAGCACTCATGACATCACAAGTTCCAAGACATAGGCTACAGGTATTGCACTTAGTGCATCCGATACAACCTTAAAGTCATCTTTTACTTGGATAGATATGATATAATCACATGGAAGCACAACACCACCCTTATAATGACGTGCCATGGTGTGTTGCTAGATACTGGTGATCCAGTAACTTCTAAGAACAATACCATCTGTGTCTAGGTTCAGACGAAGACTGCGATGGACCTTGGAACATGACAAATAGGCTAACCAGCCACTTCCTCTAGCTTAAAGTTTCTCTTCTCATCAGTTATCATTCCCGTTTTATCCTTTGAAAAGAATTTCAACTCTGGAATCTACAATACCTGCTGATTCAAATTAACTGATCTCTAATTGGTTGAAAGGCTTGCCTTATAGAAACCATCACAAAAACAAAATTCAAATATTTATTCACACGATTTAGCTTGTGATGGCAAGATTATGACAAAACACAGTATTGCAGATTTCCATTTTTTCGTTCCGAGGCCATTTAAGTTTAGTTTTTACGATGGATGTATCGATTAACTGCTACGCGTTGCCAAATTTTTACGCATTAGCGTCTGCTATAGTCTTTGTTAATGCAGTGCTTGAACAGAATTAAATAATAAAGATTAAAGTTCGTCAATGTTTAGTTCAAATGCTATTCATTGTGACTTAATTACAGTTTTCACTCATTTTTCTTTAATATGTCTTTCTTGGGATATGAAATAAAAAGTTAACCAGAACTGGTTGACAAACTGTATACTTGCGCCACACGCACGATCTTGAATCATACACCCAAATGTACAACAATGCAAATTTACTTCTTTAAAAAAAAACAACAACAACAATCAAATCTGTATTTAAAATTTTAAAGCAGCCATCGAATAGTTACAAAAAAGCGGCTGCTTAACACATGTGGCTGTTTAAGACAGGTAAAAATGGGAACAAAATGTCAGTTAAGGACATTTTTTTCGGGAAATCTGCCATCATTGGGGTCGAAATGTCTCACGCTTGGAGTCAACTAGGTTCTATACCACAACAAATACCTCTGTAGAAACTGGCACGTTTTTAATTTCAGAACATGCGGAGAACAATTCGCATATTGAACGTCTGACGGTGGAATAACATCTGTAGGTAAGCAGCTTTCTTAGAAATTTGTGTGTGGTTAATTTTGTTTGCATTTTGCGAATGGGCGCTGACATGTTGTTTGTCTGCAGTAAATATTTTATTTTCGGTTTTCAATAATAATATTTCCTGTTTTATATTATCGAAATATGAATTTTAATTTTCAAATTATCTTTAAAGATGTAAACTTATTAAAATTAATTTCTTTATAATAAATTTGAATAAATGTTATTCACTTCATATCTAAACCGGTCATGTGAGCAGCCAAAATGTCAACAGCCTTTCAAATTATGAATTGAAGACCATTCTCACGATATGGGATGCTGCGAAAGTTGTTTGGGAAATTCCGACAAAGGCTATGATGTAATTTTTTTATAATTTATCAGCTGTTAAGCTTAATTATGAAATAATTAGGAAATTTCCGTGCAAACTGTCTGTGTATCCGGATATCGTAAATTTCGGATAAAATGATACATTTTATAATTTGTAGAAGCACATCAACAGATTTGATCAATTGAAGAGGCATGCAAATAAATATCATAAAAATGTGGCCTTGTTACATTATTTCAATTCAAGATTTATACACCCAGATTATATAATAATATAGAATATGTTTGTGTCATTTACATATTTTCAATCTTTGTAATAAAAATTTGTCAACAATGATAAAACTGTGGGGGCCTACCAATATACACAGTTACCTCCCATTGAGAGTAGCTTCCCTTGCTGATTGGGTAGTTCCGGTTTAGAAGCTGTAATGAGCGTATCGTTAGAAGTGAAGATAACAATTTCTCAAAGTGCATTTTAAAGTTAAAATTCACTATCGACATAGTCACTAAGCAAAAATGGGAGACAGACTTATATCAGTAGTAACCATCATCTTTGTAAATTGATTATAAGTAATGACTAAATGCAACTTAACCTATTTACGTAACATTATCCGTTTAAATTTTATTTATTTGCAGGCATGGAAATTAGAGCTTTTTATGTTTTCAGCCAATCACCAATAAGTCATGCAAACAATGCTATTTAAGAAAAGGGCCTGGTGTTTAATGACCATGTTACGTAATCTAATAAGCAAGACAGGGTCTTACCAGCCGGAGGGGTGATAACGGTCTTTTGAAGTTAAGTTGTAGATTTATAAGAGCTTGAAAAAGTTGCTTGTTGTTTTAAGAAAGTGAATAGGGATTAAATATTCTAATTAATTGTCACATAGTTGTTTGACACTCGAGAATTGTTTATTTGATTTTGGCAACTAAAAGTTCTCCGAACTGAACAAATTAAAATAGCCCTCTGAAAAGTTTTACACAAAAATATATTTATTTAATTAATTAAAATGAATTGTTAAACTAAATATTAAAACTCAAATATAAAAATAAAAGATAAAGAGAAAAAGCGTGAAAACCTTACGAAACCTTGTTTGAATATGTTTTAAATGGTATAAGAGTAAGAAAGAACTTTGTGAAAAAAAGAGCAGTATATTGAAAAATACGTCAATACAACATGGCAAAACTCTGTAAACCCAATGGGGTGCATTCAATTTGTAAATTGTAGAAAAAGGTTCACTTATTAAAAAAAAAACTGTTAAATTTCTTCAAAAATGTTTCATTGGGCATGAAAGAACATGCATAAAAGGGAACGGGCGTTTTATTTGCGAGCGTCAAAATTTAACTTATATCATGTGTATAAATTTTACTACATTTATCTAAGTTTTTTTTTCAACTTTTATTTTTCTCAAATCTGCAATTTTGAGCATAAAAATATATACCTAACTGTAAAATATGTTCTGAGCGTTAATGTAACGAATTTTTTTTTCTCATTATTAGTTGCTGAAGGGGTCGAACATAACGATGTTAAACACAAACCTATCCAACGTAATAAAACTGTTAGAAAAGAAATATTATGCACTGCTCTATAAAAACTATATATTTTTCCATTGGGTATGTAATGATCAAACGTTTTTATGCATAATGCTGATCTCTGACCGACCAGACCTTATTAAAACATATTTGAAAGGACCAAGGATGACTACTGCATGTCTGTTTTAATTGTCAATCTCAGACCGGAACTACCCAGTAACAGGTGCACGTTGCAAAGGGAGGTAACTAAGGACAGAATATTGAGATAACTCTGTATATCGGTAGGCCCCCATTCATAGCAATCATAACTTTCAAACACAAAGTTTTGCCACAATAATGCTACATCATCTCACGTTTATCATCTGCAGTTTTGCTTCAGGTTTAATTGCAGGTCATCACACTTCACAGTTAAAAAGCTTTTGTGAAAAAGCTTTTGTGCAAGGATTGTTTTTATCATTAAAA
This sequence comes from Corbicula japonica, assembly GCA_038501625.1. NCBI lineage: Eukaryota > Metazoa > Mollusca > Bivalvia > Venerida > Cyrenidae > Corbicula > Corbicula japonica. The sequence goes on along the minus strand of JAZAYU010000001.1, from coordinate 3,625,662 downwards.
ATATATTACTTGACAAATTTATTGTGTTATTAATTTTGTGTACACATATTCATGTGTAACAACCTAATTTATATTTTTATTCTAATAAGATGTCACCAGCATTTCAATTACAAATTATACAAAAATGAGTCAGTTTGTTATTTATTCAAACTTTAACTTTTGTAGAGAAGGAGCGCTTAATATAAAAATGATGACATGACGTCAACCTACGATTAATACTCATTATAAAATAAATGGATATCATGATTCTTGTAACAAATTAATAATTTGAATCTGATACCAAATCCGAGTTGTTTTGAAAACAGAAACTATACAACAAATTTATTGATCTCAATTTAGTATTAAGTTCTTAAAACTGAAAGATCAATATTCCTTTGTTTTGGCTGTTTGTTATCAATTTTTTTGCCCTACATTGTTTGCGCATGCGCATTATTTTTTACGGTTTGGCTTCAGGAACAAATGCAGGGCAACCGATCACGTCCCGAAAAGGTCTATAATTGCTAATATTTTATGTTCTCTATTACTCATTGTATCTTTCTCAGGATATAAAGCAGATCATCTATCAAAACTTGGCTGTGCCAAGCTATGAATGTTCAAAAACATTGATTGCAAACATTTTTTGATTGGAAACATTATGTCCGAATCTGTCATTTTTGTAGATAAGAACTTTTTTTCATTTTGAAGGGAGATGGACCAAGAGAGACTGATCCTTTGATCAATCCAGCCAATGGACAGACACCCCATCATCAGTTTGGGTATGTTTTACTTCTTAAAATTTTCATAATTAAAAAAATTTTAAGTTCTGAATGACCAGCCAAGCTGAAGAAAGGTAAGGTTAGATCATCAGACTTCAGATCATCGGGACCCTGGGCTGAAGGTTATAAAGCTGAGCATGGACACCAGTCTCAAATCTCAAGCATGTGATTGGCTGAAATGGCGACTGGTCGCCATTTCAGCCAATCAGACGCTTGAGGTTTGAGACTGGTTTCCAATCTCAGTTGTTTAACCTCCAGCTCTAGTTGATGTAACACCTGAGGTGTAACTGTCTACAAACCACCAGGTAGCAAAGAGCACATGTACATACACACCAAAGTGCTGATAATACCCATAAGAGGAGATCAACAATATCCAAAATAAAAGAAAAAGCTCACTTGTATACAATGTTGAGTGACATTGAGTTGAGGAATCTGCCGATTAGAATTTTTCATAATCAGCTAAGTGCATTTAAATAGAACATAAAATACATATCATCTTAGGTCATTCCTGTATAAAAAGTGTTCATATTACATTTTTTTTACAACCCTACTTGCTTTAGTTATTGAGAATAATTTAACATTTTACATTTGTAAATGTCAATGAACATCAGGGTGCAGTTCTAGAAAGAATAAAGTCTGCGCTGGCCTAGCATTATTAATATAGATGCCATATTGTCATTGAACTTCAAAGGAGCATTTGATGCACATAATAATTTACAATGATGTCATAAATTTATTAAAAATTAAACTTGTTCGCTCTTTACTCAAAAGATACTCTAAGTCTTATCACATTGGTGAACAGTTTAGATCCAGATATGATGGATGGAACATCTGTGCGATCAGATCAGGATCTACACTGTTTGCTTTTTGATTCATTAGAGAATTTCGGATATGCCACCAGTGCAGATCTGTATCAGATGACACTCATGTGCTGGCTGATCTAGATCTACACTGGTCACTTATGCATTAAAAAGCATATATAATGGAATAAAGGTTAATCTTTCAGGGAATCCCACACAACACCAAAAGAACCTATTCAACAACCAAAGAGAGATGAACAGTCTGCTCTTTCTAGAATTCTGCACAAAACTGCAAGGTAAATTTATGTTTTGTAAAGTGCCAACACTTTGCTTTTTAGCTCGACTATTCGAAGAATAGGGGAGCTATCCTACTCGCCCCGGTGTCGGCGTCGGCGTCCGTTAAACAAAAAATGCACTTTGGTCCATTACTTGAAAACTACTTATGATATCAACTTGAAACTTGGAATATATATTCACCATCAAATTCTACATCATTACCAACAACACCCATAACTCTGCTACAAATATTTTTCAAGTTATGCCCCTTTTTCACTTAAATTTTGCGTTAAGGAAAATATGCACTTTGGTCCATAACTTATAAACTACTTGAGGGAATATATATTCACCATCAAATTCTACATCATTACCAACAAGACCTATAACTCTGCTGTCAATATATTTCAAGTTATGCCCCTTTTTTCTTATATTTTGTGTCAAGCAAAATATGCATTTTGCCCCTAACTTTAAAACTACTTGAGATATTGCCTTGAAACTTGAAATATATTTTCACCATCAAAATCTACATCATAACCAACAAGACCCATAACTCTTCTTCCAATATTTTTCAAATTATGCCCCTTTTTCGCTTACATTTTGTGTTAAGCAAAATATACAGTCGGCCCTTAACTTCGTTATGAATGGAGGGATTTCAAAATATCTTGGCACAAATGTTCACCATGACAAGGCGGTGTGTCGCGTACAATACCCATGCCTGTAGGTCCAAGGTCAAGGTCACTGTTACTAAAAATAGAATTTTCTTGCAAAATCGTGTCCGCTCTGTAACTTTGTTATTTCTTATTGGGTTTTTAAATAACTTGGTATAATTGTTCACCATATCAAGACAGTGTGTCACTTACATGCCCAAGCCTGTAGGTCAATGGTCAAGGTCACTGTTACTAAAAATAGAATTTTCTTGTCTAGGCTGTTACTTTGTTATGAATGGAGGGATTTCAAAATATCTTGGCACAAATGTTCACCATGACAAGGCGGTGTGTCAGCACAATACCCATGTCTGTAGATCCAAGGTCAAGGTCACTGTTACTAAAAATAGAATTTTCTTGTCCAGGCTGTAACTTTGTTATGAATGGAAGGATTTCAAAATAATTTGACACAAATGTTCACCATGACAGGGCGGTGTGTCACGTACCATGCCCATGCCTGTAGGTCAAAGGTCAAGGTCACTGTTAATAAAAATAGAATTATCTTGTCCTGGCTGTTACTTTGTTATAACTGGAGGGATTTCAAAATAACTTTGCACAAATGTTCATGAAAAGGCAGTGTGTCCGCACAATACCCAAGCCTGAAGGTCCAAGGTCAAGGTCACTGTTACTAAAAATAGAATTTTCTTGTCCAGGCTGTAACTTCATTATAAATGGAGGGATTTCAAAAAAAACTTGACACAAATGTTCACCATGAAAGGGAAGTGTATCGCGTATTATTCCCATCATTGCACTTGAGTGTCTGAAAATGATGCATAGCGGGGCATCCGTGTCCTATGGACACATTTCTAGTTTCACTTATATTTTCACTTAAGTGCACTTCATCGATAACTTTGCAAATACTTAAGGTATCAACTTCAAACTACCATTATATTTTCATTTCAGTTCTTTTTCTGTAACATTACTGAAGTGATTGATATTTGACTAAAAGTAAATGTATCTAATAAAAAATTACTAACAAGTTTTCTAACAAATTCAGAAATATTTCATAGTTATTCCCCTATTCAGTTTAATATTTATGGTACATTTAGGAATTATTTCTGTTATTTGAAAATAATTTCTCCCGTACCATTCACTTGTTAATATTTTTCCTGATTGCACATGAATGTATGGCCATAGTTATTATTGTTTTAATCTTCAAATTGCATTTGTTTCAAATGATTCGAATAGTCGAGCATGCTGTCTCCTCTGACAGCTCTTGTTTCAGTACTGCTAGCTCTCTGAGATTTTTATACTACCTGACAATGAGTAACTTTATATCTGTAAAAATAATTAGGTTGTATAAATGTCTAAAATGTTCAGGTCAGTGTAATGTAAAGTGTAAAACCTAGTTTTACAGTCTTCAGTATTAAGCAGGCACCTGTCTTAAACATTTTTACTGTAGTAACATTTTCTTTACAAATGTAGATTTGGAAAAGATTGATATTATCATTCATTTGGATGTAAGAAAGGGATTTATCATGCAACATGGCAACTGCTGCATGTGGTATCAACACACTTCCTCAGTTTATTAGATTTTTCAATTGGTTTCATCAGTATCATCAGTCTGTGCCCAAGGTTATAAAACTTAGCATGGAAACCAGTCTCAAATCTCAAGCATCTGATTGGCTGAAATGGCGGCTGGTCGCCATTTCAGCCAATCAGATGCTTGAGATTTGAGACTGGTTTCCATGCTCAGTTTTATAACCTTCAGTCCAGAATTGAATGGGAAGAAGAAATAGAGGGGTCCATTTGACCTGGAAGATGACCCTTTGGCCTTTGGCTATTAAAATTTTGAGAAAGCTTTAATTTTAGTTGAAAGTTTATAAACTGGCAGAATCACCCGAAAATTTCTCAAGATGACCCTAGTATATTATGTATTGTGGAGCTGGAGAAAATATCAAGTGCAGCATTAAATTCTATTGACTTAAGATAAAAGTTATTACAGATTAAGCATTTTCCTACAATATGGCATGTAAAACTTACGTTTTATGTATGCAAGCAGATTAAAGAGATAGAGCAATTTCAGTGATCAAGAACAGGCCAAACAGTAATTGTGTATGCAAGATACTGTTCAAATGTTGAAGGAGCATTTTCAATGACCAGAAATGTTGTCCAAACAGTAAATGATGCAGGCACAACATATCATTAATACTCTTTTCTAAATGAAGTCTGTAAAGGAAATGGTTACATGGTATTTAGGCTATGCAGTTATAAATCACCAGTTAACCCTTTCTTCCATAGTTATATACACCTGTTATTGCATGAGCAAACAGTGTAGATTAAGATCAGCCAGCACATCTATGCAATTTGATCAGGATCTGCACCTTTCTCTTTTATGTGAGTCAGAAATAACCCATTTAATCAAAATGTGTACAGTGTAGATTCTGATCAGGTGGCACAGGTGTGCCAGCTGAACAGGATCTACACTGTTAGCCCATGCCATATAGGCATATAATTATATGGAGGAAAGGGTTGAGTAGGAGTTACTCAGCGAGATGATTTTGTCCTTTATATTCTAGTGATACAGTAGATGTAAGTGCTACAGAGGGGAGAGGCATTGAACAACACGAGTTTCATGACAAAGCTAGGCAATATAGGTAAATATATCTCCAATGTATTACACTGCTGTTTTTTTCTAATTTAATAATCAGTAGAATTAAACAACAGTACTAAAACAATCTTCAATCAAACAAAACCTGCAATATTTTCATATTTGTTGTGTTTGATGGCTTTCATAGTTCCCTTTTCATCTGTTTCAATATCACAGTAGAGTTGTTTGTGTCATGTGGCAGCTGTAAAAAGTCTCCCCATACATTCAATCAGTGCTGTTATCAGTTACATCCTTAGAAGGTCGTTGAGCACGATACTTATGTTCTTTGTCAATAGTACTTCTGAAATTGCATTGTTTGAATATTTTGGCCAGTTTATAGATGGATGGTTTCCAGGGTCTCACTACTCGTACTTATACTCTTACTCGTACTTATTCGAGTACCAATTTTTAAGTACTCAGCAGGACTCAGTACTCATCTTAAATTACGAGTACAAGTACTCATACTTACTTAAGTACTGTCGAAAAATGGTCAGTACTTATGAGTACTTTACGAGTACTATATGAGTACTTTCACACTTCAATGAAATAATATGAAATTAAATAAATCTTAACCAAATGAAGTGTATAATATATAAAATGAAATGGTAAGAAATAATTCATTAATATCACATATTGGGCAGGGCAATTTAAACACTTTTGTAAATGCTTTTATATACTTACTTGTTTTTTTACACTATTTCATGCATTATATTAATCATTAAATAAATCATTATAATTGTCAATGGTTGAAATACATTTGTACCTTACTAAAATTCAAAGTGCATTCAGTAAGATTATAAGATTTAGCAATTGAGTCAACAGAACTGATTATCACCTTATTATAATACAATGGAAAATGACAACATGTTTTCTCACCTTTGCAATTATGATTATGGTGAGACCACATAGGTGTAGATGACACCTTTGAAAGGCTAATGATGTTACTATGCAATGCCCGTGACTATTGTCAGTTGAACTAGATGTTGATGGTAACTTTTTTCAATAATGGAATACTTCTGATTTCTGTGTGTCAGGGCTTTTTATTACAACCTGGGGAAGGGGCCAATGCCCTTTAATTTTAGGGAAAATAGCGTGCTTTTTTCTCTGAAAGGGAATGAAAAATCCTGATGTAGAGTTACTTTTTGGGGAAAACTGCATGATTTTAAAGAAATTTTCTGAGGGGAAGGCGCCCATAAACGGCCCCTACTAAAGAAGGAAAAAAAGCACTGTGTGTGTTTATATATTTTTGTCTAGTGACATTGTCAATAATAAAATTATTACTACTTCATTATAAATTAAATAATACGAGCATACCACATTTGAATAAGTGAATAGTACCGGTACATTGTGTATGCTATACAATTATAAAAATAATACTAAAAGTTTTTGTACTCGCAAAGTACTTGTGAGTACTCTAAGTAGTACTCAGTACTTACTTAAGTACACTTGCAAAAGTGAGTACTCAGTACTTACTCGAATACATCTTAAGCATCCAGTACTCAGTACTTACTCGAGTACTGAACCTCAGTACTCAGCGAAACCCTGATGGTTTCACTATCCCAGCCCATATAGATTCGATTGTTGTTCAATCACCCCAAGGAATTACTTTCTGCTTTTTAAATTTTGCCTTTGGCGTTGACAGTGATATGCAGGATTTATCTTCTCAGATCCCGTTAAAAATCTTTTTTGTTTGGTTCTGCCGAAGGCGCCCATTGTTTTCTCGTTTAATGTAAACCCTGTTCTTTTATCTGGGGACTATAGGCCGCTGAACATGGAATGGTATTTTTCTCAAATACCGAATTGAAGGTTCCATGTTCACCACCATATGCATATCATCGTTTGGGATGGATCAAAATTGTACTGTTTATTGGTGTAAATATTGAGTTGCACTCAACCCGGGGCTAGGTGGCGTGGGTAGTAATATGCTTTTCCATTACTGCCCATGAACAGGTTCAATCAAACCGAGCCTGCAATATTTTCATATTTGTCATGTTCGGTGCCTTTCAAAGTTCACTTTCCCATCTATTTTATCTTAAATTGCTAAAAACACATATTACACAGCTCTTAAACTTTTAATTATAGTATGTTAATTTGTTTGTTTTAATGTCAGTGTCTATATACAAACTCCCCATAGTATTTTTAATACCAACACTAATGTGATGAAATCTCAATGTTGGTGTTAGTTCTGCTGCATTTTTTTAGTTTTTAGTTGATCATATATCTTGGTTGCATCATCATCAATGTCAGCTGATGGAAGCTTGGCAGATGATGATTTTAACCCTTTCCTTTATATACCCACTATGGCCTAGGCAAACAGTGAAGATCCAATCAGCTGGCACATCCATGTTATCTGATCAGGATCTACACTGTTGACTTTCAGATTTATTAGGTTAATTCTGACCAAAAAGCAAATAGTCCAGATCCTGATCAGATGGCATGGATGTGCTGTCTGATCTGGATCAACACTGGTTGCACATGCGATAAAATGTGTCATTATGAAGCAAAGGGTTACAATGCTACCCATTACAAAGTGAGTTGATTAATTTACCATTATCACTTTTTTCTGTTTCAGTAATAGAGTAAACATGGTGCTTGCAAGTTCTGGAAGTAAGAGGCAGTTGAAAGTGTCTCTGCCGAATGGTGTAACAGCTCCACAGATTGTGCTGGCTTCTCAGCCCATCTCACTGGCCGATATAGAACTTGTAAGCTACTTTATGCAATTGTTCTCTTTTCTCAGGCTGAAGACCTTAAAACTGAGATTGGAGACCAGTCTCATTTACAAATAAACATGAGCCATATTGCTAGAACAATACTTAGCAAATATGTCCTTAGGATATTAAACTTGTATTCCCATTTAATTACATTTTTAGGTGGGTGCATCTTGAAAATTCAAATGCTGTTAAGGGTCCCCCAAACTTACTTGGACTTTTTTCTGTATTACCCAATATATGAACTTCATTTTTGTGTCGCCCTTTCGAAGAAACGGCGATACATAGGGATCGCTATGTCCGTCCGTCCGTCACGAAAACTTAACGTTGTCTATAACTTTGCCATTTCTTAATATTTCTTTATCAAACTTGCAAATTATATTGCTTATGACAACACGCTCGAGATGATGCCAAATTCTCAAGGTCAAGGTCACAATAACAATAAGAAAGTTCCACATTCAGCTTTAATAGTCTGTTCACATACAATCTTGAAGAGTTGGAAATAATGTAGGGAAAACCCGGAAACCCGGAAATCCAGTAATACAGTAATATAGTAGTCCAGTAATATACGATCTGAAAAGATACATTATTACAAACAATAAATATCAGTACTAAAACAGATTCACAAAACAATCCTTAACAAAACAAGTCATGATATGATACATTACACAACGTTACACTATTGAAATGATAATCTGATGCAAGGTTTTTTACATACAACATATTAGATATAATATTATGGTTCTTTGCTTATAGACTGGTTTCTGGTGTAACCTGAATGATCTTATAAATAGATAAATCTAAAACATAAAAGTCTGATGATTCAGTGCTGTTCCCTCATTACTTGTGATTTACACAACCATATTCATTTACAATAATTACATACCTTTATCAATGTGATAAACATCCACTGGGTCTACAGATCAACAACCAACAGTCACACACTCTTCAAACGCTCACTGGTGCTGTGCAGTGAAAACTGAAATACCAATCACCATTTTGAGAATCATGCTTGTGTTTATAAAGAAATTGGCAGCGCGCAGACCAAAGCGACAGAACCCTTAATAAGTCAGACTCGCGGAAACATATGACAAAGAATCCAATGTCATCAGAAAAACCGACAAAAACGATTCTAAACCAATTCGCAAAGAACACTACATTAAGCAGTTACCTTAGCATCCATAAATCCTAATCCTCATATGAATATAAAGATTTAAACCTATCAAAACTCGACCAAACATTAAACACAAAAGTCATGTACATGTTTTCATTTGGAACTTCTTTTGCGGAATGATTTTCCTTTCCCGCTACAGTGAAAATCTGACGACAACTCATACCACATGACTTGCCTAACCAATCGAATTAAACTAAACTACATCACATGATATGCATGTGATCTACTCCTAATTTTACACATAAAATTCTATAAAAAGAATAAAGTTAAAAACTTATTGGTTAGATATGGGACGCCAAATAGGCTAAAATTTGACTCTGCTACATTTTTACACGAAAACTTAATGTTGGCTATAACTTTGTCATTTCTTAATATTTTTACATCAAACTTTCAAATTATATTGCTTATGACAACACGCTCATGATGATGCCAAATTCTTTGATTGAGTTATGCCCCTTTTTGTACATGCATTTTTATTCCGACATAGCACCAGAGGGCGACACAAGTGTTCAACTGAACACCCATCTACTATCTAGTAATAACTCAAAGCATATATACATTCTTCACAGCTATGTAATATAAATGCAACCTTTTTAGTTCCATATTTTGCTTAATTCATGCTCGGGTTTTATAATTGTACACAGGTAATTGACCCTGACCACCGCAACGTGATGAAGCTGCAGTGTATCATGATTTGACTGTTTGTTTTCAGATCACTACAGCTGCATTGAAAGCATCACAAGCAATGAAGGAAGTGAGGGTAGAACATAAAGAAGACTTGGTAGTACCATTTAACGTCCCTTAACCTTGCCTCAACGTTGATAGGATATTTATATCAAATTATTGTTACAACAATTACTGTTTTGATTTTCTTTGTACATGTAACAATTTGAAGGCTCTATTGTATAAAAAAATTACAGATAACTTCTGTGGAAGCTCAGTGTTCACTGTCTGCACCTTTGAGCTTGTTGTGCATTGGTGTATCTGAGGTGTAATGTAGAATTTAACAGTTATAAGTGCTAAAACAATTTAAATTTTGTACACATTTTTTGCATCTATCTGTGATTGTGTCATTGGCAAGTCTATAATATAGTCTATGAAGTATGAACTGAACACAACTATATTTAAAAAGAGTTTTGTAAGAAAATTGCAACCTCTCTTGTATAAAGTAATCATAATTTAATTTAAATTCTGGATAGACCATTACAAATTATTATAATTAACTACATTATGTTCTAAAGCAAGTGATTTCAACTAAATAAGAATGTATGATTCATCTTAAAACTCCATAATTACGCATTTTATCGCATGTACGACCAGTTTAGATCCAGATCAGTTGGCACATTATTTCTGTGTTCGTTTTTTGGTCAGAAATAACCTAATAAATCAAAAAGCGAACATTCAGATCCTGTTTAGACTGCACATATGTTCTGGATCTACATTGTTCACCTATGCCATAGAGGGGTATAACGGTTAAAGTTCTTGCAAATTCTCCAGTCTTTCTGCTAGTGAATTGTCTGTTATTCTCTAGGTAATATTAAGTCTGATGTATGTAAAGCAGATTTTTGTAAACAACCTTTGTATCTTGTATCTTGAAATACAAGCCTTTTGTTGTCTCTTTATAACTAAAATATATATATTGGGGTATTGAACTTCTAACTCCATATATATGGGTTTTGTTACATGTGCTACCATTGTAGATCCAGACATGTTGGCATGTTCATGTCGTCTGATCTGGATCTACAGTGGTCACCTCTTGGTCAAAAATAACCCAATAGCAAACAGTGTAGATCCTGATAGAGTGGCACACTTGTGTAGGCTGATCTGGATCTACACATTTTGCCAAAGAATTATGACCATATCCCATGGAGTAAAAGGTTAATATCTGTTATTAATGTGCTATCTGCAATCAAGACAAGATAAAGGCTTAATAATTAAACCCATTGCTATTTTGTTGATTTGTTGAACTTGACAGTGAAACAAGTTTAGTTTTTTTTATTATGTTATTAAATCATTGTTATATAAACTGTAATGTAATATTGAGTAAAACAGTGCACATCATACCACATGTCAAGCATGAAATACAACAGGAATACTTTGAGTCTGGTTTTTAGAATTATTTTTGAGAATTCTTGTAAAATACTAACCAGTAATACAAAGGGAAAACTTTTATCACAGTAGGGATTAATGAAATCATACATCTATGCACCTTTTTGGGTACTTCAACCCTTTGCTCCATATATATGTTATTTTAACGAGTTTGCTACCCGTGTAGATCCATATCAGTGGCACATCCATGCCATTTGATCCGGATCTGCACTGGTCATATCTTGATCAGAAGTAGCCTAATGACTAAAAGTGAATAGTGTTTATCCTGATCAGATGGCAAGAATGTGCCAGCTGCTCTATATCTACACTGTTTGCCCACACACTAAAAGGTGTGTCTATGGAGAAAAGGGTTAAACATGACATCGGTTGCAAATTCATGAGAAATATTGGGAACCTAGTTTCATTGTCATTCTTCCCATTCATTCTTAACCCTTTTCTCCATATATACGCATTTTTACGCATGTTGTCTTATCAGGATCTGCACTTGTCGCTTTTTGGTCAGAAATAACCTAATGAATCACAAAGCGAACAATTTAGATCCTGATCAGACAGCATGGATGTGCCAGCTGATCTGGATCTAAACTGTTTGCCCATGCAATAAAGGTATGTCTATGGAGGAAAGGGTTAATCTTATTGTTATTAGAAGTCATCTTCATGTTTTCATATCAAGATATCAAGCGACCCTCATTTGGTACTGTGTATCATGGAAAACTATTTGATTTAAATTTTGATTTATGAACAAACAAGGTTAAATGAATTCAATGTAGTTTATTTTTAAAGCTACCTCAAGTACCAGTTTACATGTAGACTTCAAAAATAAAACCCAAAAAATATTACATTTAAATTCAGAGTGATTTTAACCCTTCATGGATGCTTCTTATATCCCATGTACATCCAGTGTAGAACCAGATCAGCTTACTTATTAGTGCAGTCTGATCAGTGTCTACACCGGTGGCCTTTTAGATAAAATTATGATAAAAGAGTAAAGTTTAGATCCAGATCAGACTACACTGGTTGCAGAGGATATTAGATTTTCCATGGATCACAGGGTTAAACATTTAATGACGATAAAAAATGAAGATCAGCAGATGTGCACCTATATATAACCCAAAAGTGTTCTAGTCCAAGTCATAGAAAATTTCCATTGAAATCATTGATTAACAATTAAATCATTTTTACCTTGACATTAAATCAGATGTAAGTTTTGCATGGTATGATACATGTTATTGTTATTTTTTGTTTTTCTTGAAAACTGTGTATTGAATATGTCTAGTTGATAACATTTGCTAATAGTAGTGCTGTGGATAGATAGTGTTCAGGGTTGAAATGAGTGTTTTATATTCAGTTCCTGCTAAGAAGGACACATCCAAATGTTTCAAAATAAGACAGAGTGATTACTGAATCACTTAAACATGATATGTCTTTGCTTAGGGTAAATAAAGTTTAAGGAAAAAAGATTGAAGAAAGACATTTAATGTTCCAGAAATCAATATGAATATAGATAAAACGGTAGTAGGTAAATCAATGTGCTTGAATTGAAGTCAGATTTGGAAAAGGTTAATGGTTAAATAGGAAAGATGTTGATGGTCTGCAATTGGTGCATGTTTCTTCAGTGTAAGAAAACTCATTTCAGACTGTGTATTTGATATAAATATATGATATGTATATATGTGTATGTGTGTTTGTTACATTGCTTTATAATACTCGTGCCCACTTTCCATCTTACGCAAGAAATTCAAAGTTACCTGCAACATGAAAACTGTTCAGAATTTAAGACTACTTTCTATTGTTCATTTGCATTTCAGTTATATCATAAGTCAAACAGACAACAACATTCCTTATTCCTATTGTATTTTGTTTAGATCTATTTTAGGTATGTGGTTGTTGTTGTTTTTAGTATGTGAAAGATCATCTGAATCATTCAGTTCATAGTCGCAATCAGTTAATATTATAAGTTAAACATTTTTCCATAGTTTGAATAGATTTTTAACTTTTCGTTATTGTGAATACAGGATAACAGGTTTAACTGTTACTACATTTTGTCCTGCTTGAATGATAAATTTCTTTCCTTCTTTACAGTTATTTATTTCTTTGGATGAAAATTCTGCCGTATTTTCAATATAGATTCCAATGTGAAAAAGAAAAGAATGTGTTGGTAGTGTAAAATGGTAAATGTGTGTAATAACCCTTTACTCCATAGATACTCCTTTAATGAGTGAGCAAACAGTGTAGATCCGTATCAGACGGTACATCGGTGCTGTTTGATCAGGATCTGCACTTTTCACTTGCTGTTTAATTATGTTATTTCTGACCAAAAAGAAAACAATGCAGATTCGGATCAGATGGCATGTATGTGCCAGTTAATCAGGATCTACACTGTTCGCAATAAAAGGTGCATATGTGGAGTAAAGTGTTAAACAAAAAAGAGGCAATATGTGAATATGAGATAACATTCTCATAAAGATATTAATTTTGTGTATCACATTATAAAAAATTTATTTAAAATGCATTAAAAGCAACAAAACATTTCATTTCTTTTATTTACTGAATTGACCAAACATCGACATTTGAATATACAGGATACAACTAGGACCTACTTCATGGACTGAGTGCAAAACAGGTGTAACTATATATATACATATGTATATATGTATCAAGAAGGCAGTAACAAATGCTTAGCACTCAACCCCTGTTATAGGTCCTCAAAATAGCCAAGGGATGGTAATAGATGTAGTGTTCAAAGAGGCCGTCTACATTGTGAAAATCAGTTTCAACTGCACAATCATTTGAAACTGAGAACATTATTGAAATGATGTTTAAAATCAGAGTCTGGTTGCTGGCAAGGGATATTTTCTATTGGTCTCATTGTCAAATGGTATCTTTTTCTAACTGGCCTGTGAAATCATCAGTTTATGTGCATAAATCATGAATTAATAGTGCTCATAATGAATAAAAAACACAGGAAAATGTTAAAATAATATCCGACATTATTTTATTAAAATGTGTGTTATTGGATTTTAAACATAGGGATCACTTTGTCTGTCTGTCTGTCACTTAAACTAAACGTTGGCTATAACTTTGCCATTTCTTAATATTTCTTCATCAGACTTTCAAATTACATGTATATTGCTTATGATAACACGGTCATGATGATGTCTAATTCTTAAGGTCAAGGTCACATTTGACGGAGTAATTCCCCTTTTTGTAATTGGATTTTGATATGAAAACTTAACATTGGCTATAAATGCCATTTCTTAATATTTCTTGATGAAACTTTCAAAGTATGTTGCTTATGATATCACGGTAATTAGTAAACGACAGGCGATTTAAATCGCACTGGCACTGTCAAACCCAAACAATTCAGAATGCTATTTTACAGACTTACCTGCATCTTTCATTTTTTTTACAAAAAATCTACTTTAAGATATATTGACATTTACTTGCTTTTGATACGGTGATGATATTAATTTTACTGGCGTAAAATGACAGAAATAGAAATGTTGTGATAATGGTAAAACAACATATTTGTATGAGACAAAGATGAACGGAATAGCAAAAGTTATGTACCCAAGGAAAATGCGCGAAAACTAGAATTGTCATGTAATGGTGCTTGTTGTTTACTCTTTGAAATCCTAAGATAAATAAATGTAGGTGAGATGAAAACGGGTTATTGAAAACTCCTCGTTGCAACATTTTTATTCAAAATAAATTGACATTGTGTTCAACAAAACATAATTATCATTTTATATTAAAATGTCTTGGAACTGTAACACATGTACGTGAAAAATCCAGGAGTGTAGTGAATAGGTTTAGATTGACAGTTGTTATGTTTTCGCTCTGCCTCCTATGCTTTCGCTCCATAACTTGCTCTTGCGCTCCTACACCTCTTGAAAAAAGAACATAATTCGCTTAAAGAGGCATTACACCATCTGAAATCTGCACAGCAGTCACTAGAGACAGGTATTCGATTTACACGAAACACAAGAATAATTTCTAAAAGCAATCAAAGAACAAAATTAAGTCGAAATGACAAGTTTGTAAAGAAACACTCATCATTGTTCGCTGGGAAAAAAGTTCTAACCGGAGCAGTTAACATGTTTAAAATATGTAACCGTGTTTTCCGCGATGCTTCATCATCCTTACACGGCACTACATTCCCCGATTTTTGTAACAGTTCGTCTTTCTGTCTTATAAAGAGAAAAAATGTTGGTCGTACTCACGTTTGTCTGCTTTCGCTCAATCCCGGAAGTGGCTTTCGCTCATTTTGTTATGTTCTCTTTTTGGTTGTGGAGCGAATGTTTACCGGGGGTGTAAACGCCCATCAAGTTACTACTTACTTTGCACAATAAAATGATGATGTTCCGTGTCACCATATAAAATGGTTGCATTCAGAAGATTTAGTTCGCCGTAGTAATGTAATTTTGATCCGATTTTCAAAATAGTTCCTCTAGATGTGGAGAGATTTTGAGATCTGTATACTCATCTATATTTTTAGTTATTTTGAAATCTCCATTAACTTGCAGTTTTTGGGGGTACTGAAAAATGTGACATCCCGGCATCAGCCCAATTAAGCTGACAAACATAGGGGAGGTAATTATTCGCGCGATAGTCACATAACTTTGGTCACAAGATAACATTTTATGCGAAACCTTTGTGCCCAGGCTGTAACTATGACATGCATTGTAAGAACGGGATGTAACTTGCGATTACACGGCAACAGTCGTGGCCAAAATGCCATAAAAGATCGCAATATGGTTTTAGAAAGTTTGTGTCCCTACTCCGTAGATGATACATTTTAAAATAAAGAACATTGGAGCTCTCACTGAGACAGTCAATCCAAGTAAGAGGAGATCAGGCTATGGTATATTAGGTGAGTTGGCAGTATGGTATATTAGGTGAGTTGGCAGTATGGTATATTAGGTGAGTTGGCAGTATGGTATATTAGGTGAGTTGGCAGTATGGTATATTAGGTGAGTTGGCAGTATGGTATATTAGGTGAGTTGGCAGTATGGTATATTAGGTGAGTTGGCAGTATGGTATATTAGGTGAGTTGGCAGTATGTCTTTAGTTGTTATGCAAGACGGATCAAAGTAAGCGAAAGCTAGACGGATCTGAGTAAGCGAAAGCTATCTTGGATCATAGACATATTCAAGGGATACCAGACTGGGACTTTAATGCTTATATACTCTACATAAGTTATTTCCATAATTACTATTTGAGAACGAATTACTTTTTAGAGGGTCGGACTGGTTATATTATTTAGGATAAAACCAGGTCATCTTTGGAACTCCAGTAAATAAAAGTTGCAGAAACTTTCAAGTTGGTTCGACAAGAACAAATTATACAATATGGCGTAACTTGTTGATAACGCTGTCCGTGTCGGCTTATGTTGGGCTGAATATGCTAGGACCGTATTAATTGACTGTCTGGTGATACGATACATGTAGTGGACCATATTTTGATGTACGTATCATTGTCAGTCGGGCAGTAGGCATATAGGTGGTTAGGGATAGGGATTGTTTTCTGCTGCTCATGATTTCTGTTAGTATAAGGTGAACAGCTAAACAATAATATTATTTGGTAAATCATTTGTCGATAATCAAATAGTCAAAGAAGGCTAAAGCAAAATTATAGTTTATGGGGACATTTAATAAGCACGGAACACGCTACATTAATCATACATTAGTCAGAAGGACATTTTCGTACAGCATTATTAATTTCAAATTAGTTTTTAATAAATTTTTACCATGAACGTGGAACAAGAGAAAAGGTCAAAAATGCTTAGAATAAAAAATAATTAAAATGAAATATATATCTTCTTTGGAATTTCAAGTATCATTGTTCTTTCATTTCTCTTGGGAGTAACGGTGAGTGAACCGTGTTTACTATGTTGTTTATGACTTATTTTAGCTGACGTTATTAAAGAAATGTTGCCACGGGATGATGACAGATAAACCCTATCAAATATTGAATTGTATAACTATATATGAAACGCATTATTCGAAAACCAAGTTTAAAAATTGCTCGAGATTTTGTTGAGTGTAGTCACGAAGATGTCTGTATGTACGTTGATCCGACAGCTTAACATCGAAGCCAGCGGACCACGGGGCATGTACTCAGTATGTGTAGGAACTAAGTACCTATGGGAAATCTATAATCTGTCCCCACACATTAATAATTGGGAGGGTTTGTCGTTGACTAAACTAACAAATTATGATTTCATATTAATATACGATTTTATTCAAATTCGAACATACTGTGATACATGTAGCTTTAGTTCAGGTAAGTTCAGTTAAGCAGAAACACATGTAACGAATGTTTTTTTCGATACACAAGTGGTGAGAGTATTAGATTTTAACTATAAATTAATATCTCACACACAGCTAGAGACACATTCTTTGAAACTAAAGGGTGAATCTTTTGGAAAGCAGCCCCCTCCCCTTTTGCAAGCAAAAAGAAACAAACTCCTTAAATTGTAATTCCTAAAACATATCCCCATGCATACATGTAGTCCTTTATTATCTGGAGACCCTAACTCTATGTTTAAGAAAGTCTTTAAGTGTTTCTTGTTTAAATTCTTCCCACTGCATGTTGGCGTCTAATCTGTCTACTAGCTCTGTCTGTGTAGGGAACGGCTTTGCCTGAAAATCAAAAGACAATTTCATTATGAATTCGGCTTCTTATTTACCGATATTTAGGCTCGAAATTTATAGTTTTGCACTGCTTAATTGTTCCGTGGAATAAACCTTAAATATCACTATTGTTTTCAATGTTATTTCATTTTAGTTAGATATTTTTTGGGAAGGCTAATGATAAGTCGTTTAATATTGACTTTCATTTGCAATCGCGTTTATAAAACTCGATTAAAAACACGAACTGATATGAACCAGCATACTAATATACTTTTTGTAAGCAATAGTTCAGTTACTCGGAGAACAAAGCTCCACAAACTTAGAATGTCGTGGGACATACCTTGAGTCGTATCAAACTGATAAGGGCATCGTCACAATGCTTCATGAAGAACTTCTTGTTTATAGCGAGAACTTCACAATCACCGCTTACCTAAAACAAATGAAACCGTTCTTAGACCTTAAACTACCAAAACACAGCTTATATGACAACTGCGACAAGGAAAGACTCAGACCAGTTTGTTTATTTCATACACTGTTCATGAAGTAATTACAATTCGAAGATGGAAAATTAACATTAATTTAACTGTTTGTTAGCGATCATTATATTTAAAACTTAATGGTTCGAGACATCTAAGTCAAAAATATCAAATGTGTCTACAACGTCTGTTGGAGTTGAATACGTTTTAACTTTACATATTTTTATAAATGCAGTGTAAATTATCGTCTTGAATTGCCTTTATAGTAACCTAAAAAAATTGGTTTACAAGCCGAGTTAGTAACTGAGCGATTACAAGACACTAGAACCAGTGTCGGATGTTATAGTAAATTTTTCCCGGATCATAAATGTAATAAATTTACGACCTTTTAACTAGTTTCATGCTCACGGCGAGCCAGTTAAAAAAAACAAAGTCCAGTCTTTCGCTTCTGACCTAAGGTGTACTTCATCGGTGAAAAAACGTCCTCGAACATGGCAGCGACCAAAGTAGTACTAAATGTTACTGTTGTTTAGCTCTCCTCAAGCACAAAATATCAATATTATCCATTTAAATAATTTTTTTCTATGGATTTTTTCAAACCGACAGAGGAAACATTAACATTTTAATTTCCTATATGTTAATACGCGCACTATTTTTTCAAGCGTAGAAACCGGTAGAAAATTGACGTTGTCACAGCATACAGAATAAAGCCGAAGTTAACTGATACCTGGTATACCGGGTATACTGTATATACAAATGTCACAGACACTCACCAGACTCACAGAAGGGCCTCGTTCGTCGTGCTCTAGACATGACCGAAGGCCCTGAAACGACAACATAAATATCATTTTGAAAAAAAATAGTCAAAGATAATGGGTTTTTTGTTTGTTTTTATCTCAGAAAATGCTCGGGAAAAGTTCATCCATCTTTAGGCTTTTATCGGCGCCTGTCGATCAAACTCATCAAGTACATCAAGAAACTGCCAAAATTAAAGCATCGAAAAGAGAAGTACGTACAGTAGATTTACATGTACAAGTGTAATGTGTTTATTTACTTTAAAATGCTGTTCTTAGCGGAGTGTCTAACAAGAAGTTAATGATCAAAACTGACTTTAATGTACCGTTAATGCAACCAATACCAGAAACAAAAAAAATCAACAAACATTTAGTATATGAACGTTTTATTTTAAATAATTTTTAATGAAGAACACGTACAAATGTGTGTCCAGGATGAAGGGTTTCTATCTGAACAAATGGAGGAAGTGCCATTCCCTCCTCTTCTTTCTTTCCCTTTCTGAAAATAAAACTTGTTACCATGTATATACTCGTATATTTAGTATATTACTCCGGCGATAACATTTAAAAACAGAGAATGAAGCTGTAATTCTAATATAATAGTAAAAGCAATTTTCTTTTGTCACATTTTTTGTAAAGTACTTGTCGTGTCTGCTTTGAAAATCTTTTTTATAACCTATGCTCCCTTTTCTTCCCAACGTTTTGGCTGAGTGGGGTGGTTGTGTCTTCTGGATGTGGCCATTCCTGATATGCATATTTCAATTTCTTCAAGTTGTTATGTCCTGGATTATGCCAAATACTTGCAGCATACCCTACCTGCTTTTTGAACGTTGTGATGGACGGTCACTGTCTATTGCAGCATCATGATCGCTTTTGTTGGAAGACAGCTGCAGCTCTGCTTCCTCTTCGTCTGAAAAATTACAGAAATGTTGTAAAAAACATAAAAAAGATAGGATCATTGGGAATGGCATAGAGGGAGAATATATAGGCGAAATATTGTTTTCTTATATTGCATACAGATGTTGTTCTCTTCCTTTGATTTATTAGTTCAGTCGTACATTTATTCCCCAGCATATCTCAATTGTTCAAGGAAGAACCATTAATTCTCTGACGCAATTTCATCAAAAAATGTTATTTATTCATAGGACGCTCAACCAAACCATCAGTTCAGCGTCGGTAAATAACAGAGTCCGGGTTTCGAAACTTGTCACGCGATTTCTGAAGCGTTTAAATTGTTACTTGCACTTAAAGCAATCAGATAAAAACTTCACCTTCGTCTTCAATCGTGAAAACAATATTAACATCTTTGTTTTCTTTATCATCATCGTTGTGCTCCTTAACATCCTCGTCCTTCTCCCCATCTTCTTTCTGTTTCGTAATTGGCCGAGATCCGGTTTGTCTGGATGGTATGTTTGTTGTCATTGGTCGATCAGGTTGTGCGGAAATGCTTCTGCGCGTGCGCGATGGCACTGCTGACTGACTTCGTATTCTCCAGTCAACCGTTTGATCACCGTGACAGTTGCGGTGCGGAGATGTGGGGTCTGTAGGTATCGTTGTTCGCCGTAAAGTGCTTGGCCTATAGTTAGACGGTGCGTAACAGGACTTCCCTGAAAGATTAACGATCCTAAAAAACTAAACGCTAAAATTCGATCAGATGGTTGTTTTATTATTGAATTTTACAAAAAAGTTAACTACAAGTCTGGGTTTTGCAGCTTGTAATAGAAAAACTTGTACTATTTTCTTGTCCTTGGAAGCATTTAAAAAGTACATGTATATTTTCAAGCCTTGGAGTAATGTAATTCTCTAATAATTCAGTACTTTTTTTCAAATAATGCTAATTAATAAATAATGTCATTCCATAATTTTAGCATTAAAAAACCAAACATTAAGTTTTGTGTGGGCATTAGGGGCTTACCACACTCCTCCCCAGCACCTTCAGCGATAAAAAGAAAATTAAAATTATCAAAATCTCAATAACGGAAAAATGCCGTTCAATGAAACTTTGCACAAATGAATGTTACTAATGTATCTTTATTTTGCATACAGCAAGACACGTTAGAAAAGTTACGAAAAAAACTTAAACCTAAAATTTACTTCAAATTCTATTTACATAAATTCGCACAAACTAAGTAATACAAAACATAATTTTAAACTCCCACGTGAGTGTAATGATAATGACAAGAAAATATTGTTTACTTTGTAAAGAACTTTCAACTACTAACAGAGAAATCATTAATTGTCATCCTTTTACGCGACCAGGAAGCGACCAGGAAATTGAAGGCCAAACAAACTTTAACTAATATCTCATAAAGTTTACATATGTAAGCCAGGAGGACACAGGACAGTGTTGTCAGTATCATATTACTCATGTGGGCATTTAAAATGATGTTTGTTTTGTTTAGTTTTTGTGAATTTATGTAAATAGAAGTTTACGGAATTTTTAGAACTCGCTATTTTCCTTTACTGTTCTAACGTGTCTTATCATATGCAAAGTAAAGAAACATTAGTAAAACTCATTTGTGCAAAGTTTCATTGAACAGCATTTTGCCGTTATTGAGATTTTGATAATTTTCTTTTTATCAATGAAGTGATTGGAAGGAGTGTGGTACAAAATGTAAGCCCTTTATGCGTTTTACATTAAAAGTATTCCCCCCCCCCCTTAATCATACTCAATGTAGCTAATAATCAAGTTTTCCCTAATAATCATGCTACAAGATGCTGATATTAAATCGAACAAGTAGCTGGTATTAGTTTGCCCCCAACAATCATGCTACAAGTAGCCTATATCGTTGTCTTCAATAATTATGCCATGATTAAAATAGCTGACATCAAGGTGCCCAAAAGAATCATGCTAAAATAGCTCATATCAAGTTTTCCCCCATAATCATGCTAGATATCGTCCCCAATAATCATGTTACAAGTAAATGGTATCAAGCCGTCCCCAATAATCAAGATACATGTAACTGGTACTAGTAAGAATTTTCCCCTTTCGATGCTACATGCAGTTGACATTAAATATTTCCGGAATACACATGCTATAAATCACTTATACTGCTTTTTTTCAAAATAAGATAATTGGTATGTGATATGCATGCGTTAATTCATCGCTTTTATGACTTATAGTGTAAATAATGTGAATTTATCGGGTTTTTTACTAACGTCCATTCCCATCAGCTATAAAGTCTAGTATTTTCTTTTTCTTGTGGTAAGTAGATTGTTCTTCCATCTGCTGCTGAATCTTCTTTCTCCTGACCTTGACATCTACTCTTCCTGGCTCCAGGTGCTTCAACACGCGAGCCTCCCCCTGTGTACAGTCAAATAATAATGTTTTAATAGTCTTCAAATGCAGATAGAGATTAAATAACATTGCATTTGTTAGTATGTGTCTCGTAGTCACTGTTAATTCGACATTCAAAAACTGCTTAGACGACCAAGTTCTATTGCTATCACGACTCTTTTTCACTGCTTGCATGACTGTTCAGCGTAGTCCAGCCTGACCGGCCGTTATCAGTGACGGCGCAATGTATAGGTTGAATTACACCAAATCACGCTGTATCCCTCCGTGGTCCATTCGAATGAAGTCCGTTTTAATAATATGCTATTTTTTCTCATCATCTGGGGGCGTCTTAACTGTTAGAAATCGGCCTGTTTGTGGCTTGTTTGCAGAAATAACATATCAGGAAAATAAATGAAAGCAATTTCATGCCTATATCTCGTTTGGTAGAGGCGAACTAGTTCCGGATAAGCGGATGTATATTTTTGGCACCGTATTTGCGATACCGCGTTTAAAATAGGGTCTGTCCGGTTAGAGATCAGTAATTTTCTTACAAGTAAGTTAACCCCCTATTTCCTGTGTGTTTTTGAAGAGATGAAATGTAGATCTTCACGGCAATATATGGCTGTCTAGAAATTAAGATGACAGAAATCATGTTAAATGTACATTGAATATTGAGAATTTAACATTGAGGTCTATGGGAATTGGATTTACCTTGGTTCAACCTATAAAACCCAGATCAAGTCATGTGTTGGACCGTGAACTGTGTTTTATACATTGGTGACGGCGTCTATCGACGGAGTCCGGAACGGTATGCGGTACGTGCCGGACCTACTTCTTCTTACAACTCTACTTCTAACATGATAATTACCACAGCTGATGATTACCCACAGCTGCATCGACAATTTTGCTCTGTTGACATCATGTTCTGTTGCTGTCATGGCCTGTTATGTTGTTGAACTGATTGCTATTATGCTAACTCGATCTTTTTCTACTCCTAACGCGATCCTGCTTTACTGCTTATTATAAATGACATTGATGCAATGCTAACATTACCATTTTCTTCTTGACATGCTCTACTGATACTATTAACCTGCTTCACTGCTATACCGCTAGCATAACCATTCATGGCTTTTAATTTAGCTGAACTGACTTTGCTAAACACATTTCGATAGCATGATTCTTCTCTACTGATCTAACTGTTGAACGACCATATTCTAAATTTATAACAAAATGAGTAACATCTAAAAAATCAAATAATACGAATTATCTAAATATAGTCAAAATTTCTTTTTAAAACACGTATATAATAAATCGAGAAGATCCAATAAGAACATTGTATAATATTACACACCGATTTGATGACATAGATCCATTCAATGTCGTTACTGTCTTTAACAATCAGCCTTCCATATCTGAAAGGGAACGGGAGTTTGTCTCGATTAGAGAATTCTGCTACGGCCAATGTATAAAAGCATCAACTTTACTTTGTCGTCCGTTTATTTTACAATATAAATCGTGTACGGATTATGAGTACCAATGTACTACCTTTTATCCCTTTACTCCATGGGATATAGATTTTATCCCATGGGCAATAAGTGTAGATTCAGATCAGCATGCATATCCTTGCAGTCTGATCTGGATCTACACTGTTCGCTTAATTTTGATCTGGATCTACACTGTTCGCTTATTAGTCATAAAATAATCTAATTAATCATAAAGCAAACCCTCCAGATCTTGATCAGACTCCCGAGATATGCAGGCTAATCAGGATCTACACTGGTCGTACATGAGAAAAAGACTTATGATTAAATGGTTAAAATAACAGTCGAACGAATACTTAAAACGCGTCCAGTTACATTTGCAATCTATTTTAACTTTTAGCCAAAGAAGTATTGAAGACCTGTATTTAGCTTTCGGCTGGTCTTAACCTTAAGTCAAAATTTGTGAAGACTATATGTACCTTTATTTCAAAAACCACTGCATACTTTATACTGATCTAAAACTGTTGTAAAAAGGCATTTTATACAATTTTTTGCGGCTTATAGCGGTATCAAAACTTTGGTACAATGTAAACACTTACTTATATTTTAAAGCACTCCAAGTTCCGGGGTTGTCCAGAAGCTTTTGCATCGGAAAATGTTGAAATACAGCATCATTTCTAAAGATAAACAATAGGGGTTTACTTTCCGATCAGCACTATAGTTGGATAACCACACCTTATTCTATTGCCCAACTCTGTTTTGCAGAGAGGGAAATCCTATGAATCCATTGCTGAGATAAATAACTTCTTGAGACACCACTCTCCATTGCGGACAGTAAACATTTCATTAGTACAAATATTGCTCTAAATTGTGGAGAATAGTATAAAGTTATAAAGTACTCTTTGTTGCGAATAAGAGCATATTAAGAGCATATTTGTTATTAAGAGCATATATGTCAGTCTCCATAATAAAGCCATTAGGAGTCAGACTTGTGCATGTCTTCGTACGTCCATTATCAACAGCCACGATTGTGAAGATGTCAATAACTTAAAATAATTTTATATTTAATTTTGTATTTTGAAAATCCCATTGGATATTAAGTTTTGATATAGGTAGCATGTTTATTCTATTATTTCGATATACACCGTGGTGTGTGAAGTTTTGCATAAAAAGGTAATTTCTATTAAGCTAACGTCAATAATAAAATTGTTACCGAACCTGTTTAAAGCTAACCAACTGGTAGAAAACAAATACACAAACAGGGTGTACCACGTGCATAAACTGCATAAACATGATATAAAGAATCATTTTGTGGTCTTTCTAGTATAATTGTAAGTTAACGAATAAGGACATCTAACTAACATTCTTTAAGTCATCATATAAAACATTCGACTTACTTGCAAATTTCCAAATTTTTAGGGTCATACGAATCAGCTGACATATTGAATATTATCCGGTAATCCTGCAAGGAATAAAAAAAAATAGCGCATCTATTAGATATTATATAATAAAAATGCGTACAACTCCGCAGATAAAATGGCATGTTTACGAGATTTATTAGCAAAGATTTCAGTTTTTATGAAACATCTCAACTTCATATTTACATACTTTAACGTACACTCGAGCACAAAAGAAACGCCTCACCTAAAATCGAGTATTTTTATACCGCTGCTACCAACTGTATTTATTTTATCCATGCACGAATCAGAAGAGAACCCTTTCGTGGTAGAATGCATACACAAGCATCTTTTATCATTAACACGGTGAGTATCCAGTTATGTTAAACAATATCATGAAAAATATGTAAGTGTACACACTAGGCGTTTCTTTTATACTCGAGTATAATTTGGATTGTACCTTTTCGTGTATTTATCAAAATTTGGCAATAATTGCTGACAAAAAATGACATGTCGCATTAAAACAAAATCCCTGTGGATATGGAATTGATCGCTTTGTCAATTTGATAACACATTACTGAAATCCTGATATAAACACGTTTCATTCTTTAACAAATCTTCGTAAGTATTTTAAACGCCGGAATAGAAATATCGGTACAATTGATAAATGCACCGGCCAAGACCAGTTTTCCACCAGAGTTCAGCAACCGAGTAGGATTTAGTTTTCGACCAGGCTTCGGTGACCGGCCGGAATCAGTAATCCGGCAAATACAGTGGAATTGCGATAACTCGAAATACGATAGCTCGAAATGACGGTTTAATTCGAAGTCGGCTTCGGTCCCGTCTATTTTAGTAAGTCCTTTGAATATTTAACGCGATGAAATTGTGACCGGATATTAAATGTATTTTTACAGGTGCTGACAGTTACCGAAAACAGCTGAAAACTAGCCAACATCAGTCACTGACTATTCACCGAGCAGAGCCAGTAACGAAGAAAATTTACCAAGCATCCTAAAAGACAGACAGAAAGAACAGTAAAAGGAACTGATCAGTTCCAATGACCGGTCAAAACAAGTTACCGACCGGCACCAGTTACCGGCGAGTATGTGTAGCGCTGATCGACCACTATCTGTTAACGACATGTAGCACTGAATGTCAAAGGTCATTTATCGACAATTAGCAATGATCGGGTGGCCGCCAAAAGATCAACCACTACAAGTAAACAACCCAGGACCAGTTTAAGACCTAATCCAAAGACCAACAAGTACCATTAGCCGACCAGGGTCAGTTAACAATAAGTTACACGCGAACAGAATCACATACCAGCCAGCAACAATAAACAGTGAGGATCAGCGGCCGACAAAATTGTTACCGACCATGGTCAGTTACAGGCGACCAGGATAATTGATTGATGAGTTGTCAGCTACCGACCACAACTAGTGACCAGCGAGGACCAAGGGTCGCGAATTATTGTTACCGTAGAGGTTAAATAACTAAACAAATTTTGTATTCATCTGGCCTTTTGGGATTTAAGGCTATACAGATAATAACTTCTTATAATTCCATAAAGAATATAAGGACTCGTTCCCTCACATTATGCAGCTGTGCTGAGATAGTCGCTTCTTGCGATGGAAACTACATGTAAATGAAGATTTAAAGAACATCTCCTAGGCTGTACATGTATCTTTATAACTCTTTACTCGATACACCGCATCCTTTTTGTGGGAAAAACGCAGAAATTTATGGCCGCGGAATTAACCTGCTTTAAGGCATACTGGTTTTTATCGCCTGTATGAACAGTGTAGATCCTGATCAGCCGGCAGATCATGGCCTTCACAATCTGCACTATTTCT
Organism: Corbicula japonica; assembly: GCA_038501625.1. NCBI lineage: Eukaryota > Metazoa > Mollusca > Bivalvia > Venerida > Cyrenidae > Corbicula > Corbicula japonica. The sequence continues at coordinate 3,598,636 of JAZAYU010000001.1, read as the reverse complement.
TTCTTGGTCAGAAAGAACTTAAAGAATTTCAAACTGAACAGTGTAGATCCTGATCAGACTGTACAGATGTGCCGGGTGATATGAATATATACTATTCGCCTAAGAATACATGAATAACAGCTATTTCCCATGGAGTAAAGGTTAAAACGCATGGCTAAGTATGTTATCATACTTGCGTCTGCATTTACAGAAAAGGAAAACAAAGATTAGAGAAATGCTCTCATTTTAATTACACTGCCATTCAACAGCATTTTCTATACGTACTGCACCTGTGCATAAAAGTAATGGCATTGAATGATTTCGAGTATTCTATGAAGAAATGGTTGGTGCAGTATTCAGCGTATGGCTTTCTTTAAATATAAATCAAATTGTATTTTAGTCGATTCAAAAGAAACTGCGATAAATGCATATCTCAATATCGCAATAAATCCCACTGTGTGCTGCTGTGAACGCATATTACGATATTTTAATTTTATTCAATTTCTTTTCACAATCGGCTGACATTTGAAATAAATGTGCCATTTAAACGTCTTATGTCACCGGGTTTTCAAAACTTATTGTTAATGTACGTCCCTTTTACTTTCTTTCTCAACGAAACCGAAGACAGTTTCTTTGTGAAAGAAATTTGGATTTATGGCTTTTAATTTCTTTTTATCGTGTTATTGAACAATGTCATGCAAATTTGTTAAAAAATGCAATGAATAAATAGAGTAAGATGTTTCTACGCATTTAAATATCTTTCTTAACTATTACTACGAGTATCATCGAATCAAGTCCCGTTTTGGCGGCTGTAAAACCATATAGATCTTACTATTTAATTACTTTATCCGCGTGAGATTTAAGTCTGCCTGGGCGGTCGTAAAAATATATATTGGAGGACACTCAACCCTCCCTACATACACCATATCCGCCATTACCATCCCGCACATGTTTTTAATCATTTCCTTATTAATAGTTTTACAAGTAAAAAACAGAGAACTACTTATCTTCAGCAAAAGTAACAATAACAAATGTTACCACTTTTAACTGTTCCAAATCAGTCCATTAAATAAAAAAGAAATGCTAATTCGAGTGAATTAAAAATAAATCAAGTACGGGATTAATCATCAGTTCAGTCCAGTAGTTGAGCACTACCCGGTGCAGTTTCGAATTTCACGAAAATATTTTACTGAATATACGAACATCACGACTATTAAATAACGTTTATTTTTGATATAAATTAAGATATATTATTTTGACCTTTTTACTTTAACAAGAATAAAGCAAACAGCTTTGACGGAGAATAGGGCCTATACTTGTGCCTTACTTCTGTGTTTACCTCTACCTCGATAAAATGCTAGTCGTTTTCAAACGCATGAAGAAAATTAAATGGTTATTTCTTAAAAAGAAGTGAAATGGTATATCCTATTATATTTCAAGTTTGAACAGTATGCTCTGATTCCATGCTGAGAAAATAAGATAATATGATCCGTGTAGTTAGAACATTGGTTAAGTGTAGTTACATACATTGCTTTTAGATATCTACAAACTCATTTTTATTCTAACTTAAAACTTATATATTGCAAAACAATTCAAGACAAACTGCAAACATGTCATCAACAAAATCAAATGTATGCTAATCAAAGTAACGATAAAAAAGAAAACACCTTGACATGAAAAAGGAAGTTCTTATTACGAGTTCCTGGTTCGATTCCAACCAGAGTTAAGTTCTTGCTTCTATTTTCCGCAAATCTGATAAAATGCAAGTTAAGGTTTATCATCAAGGAAAGCATTCGCTGAGCGTGACTATAAGCGCCCCCTAGGAAATATCTGCAGAAATAAAAATGCCTTTTGTAATGGTGTTTGCCTTCCCGATTCAAACTTAAGTTTTCTAACGTACTTACAAATCTGTGCAAATAGAGAATTTCAACTTCGTCTTTGGACAATACTGTTGCACGTCTAGAAGATCCACACACCAAGTCTTCTTCCTGAAATAACACAGCGCCTCAACACATTAGAAAACAACTTTTGCTTAAAGGCTGCGCACCGGAAAACGTTTTAAAAAGTCAATCTACAATTTAAGTGTCTTTTAATAGGAGTCCGGCTATACACAACTAGAAACAGAGCAGAATAGAATTCTCAGGAATTCACCCAGTCGCTTCTGACGCTCTAAAGTCTAACTTGTCTTGCCTTTAAACAGCTTCTCAATCAACTTGCACAAAGCTATAATATTTGTTTCCGTGTGTTCACTTTAGATTTGTCAACACAATAGAAACGTGTGATATATTGTAAACATAAACAAATACAAACGTACACTGTTGTTCAAATTTACATTAAATTTATATTTGTATATCACAATATCAAAAAAGTCTCCCAAATTTTGATAAATGAGTGGCAGTTTACTTAGCCACTGAAGAAGAATGCTTTAATATAACACGTTTGTTAAGGATATTCAATCTAAGATTTTTAAAGAATATAAAAGATAAAATGGAGCTGATAAGTGCCCTATTTGTATCAGAAAAACTCTTTACAAAAAAAGAGCGGCAGTGATTTATTCCATACGTATAGATGGTAAAATTGTTGTAATATGACTTAAAAAGATCTCTAAACTAAGATTGGAGACCAGTCTCAATTTTCAAGCATCCGATTGGTTATAATGGCGACCATTTCAGCCAATCAGATGATTAAGATTTGAGACTAAATCTGGAACCAATTTAGTTTTATGATCTTGGGCAAAGGTTTACGTTGTGTGAAAACGGGCTTGGTGTAATGAAAAGAAATCCACTTACCCCGAATTTCTGACCGGCCTCGATTTCGTCCGGTTGTTTCTTCCCCTCTGGCTTTTCAACCACTGAGAGAAGCAAAATAATTTATTCCTGGATGAAAAGTTAAATTACTCCGATTGGCTAACCGGAAAATTCTATACACATTTTAATACACTTTAACCTTATTTATTAGCAAGTCATATAAAAGATTACAATTTTTTTTCGAAAATTCTGAGAAGCTGTTCTTGCTTACGTATATATTTTCAAGGTTGTGTCTCAGCACCATTCGTAGCTAAACAGTAAATTGCTCCGAATTCCGTCACCAATTAAGCTTTCGTCACTTACACTTTGAAAAAAAAATTGAATTAAGGACAAATTATGATGGCATACATCCGGCATCTGATGCTGGAACTTACGTATTATTTGTCGTTGTTGTTTTTCAATAAATGTTTACTCTGGTAATCTTAAAAGCTTTTGCAGATAGAATTTCACACACAAATTAAGTTGAAGAGATAATCCATACTCGGGTATTTATACAGACGTTAGGATTTAATTAAAATCAGCTATATTGATCTCTGTACGAGTAATTTATTTCGCCGATTATCCATTATAAATAACTGATGACTTCTTTTTATCCCAGCAAAATAAAATTGCAGGTTAAATTGAAATAAATTACGCTTTTTTTAACAATCCAGGGGACGTATTTGTTTATCATTGTTCCATTCGGCACAACGTTAATAGATAGACGGACAACGGGACGTCTGTTGAAACTTTGATCTTAATATCTAAAGGTGTTTCAACGATATCTTGAAGATGAAAACCGTGGTTTTGCTTAAAAGTGTGACTCTTAATTTGGTTTAAACGACCCAGGCCCAAGATCCTTAAACTGAGATTGGAAAACCATTCTCAAATCTCAAGAATCTGAGTGGCTGAAATTGATACAAGTCTACCGATTTCAGTCAATCAGATGCTTGAGATTTGAGGTTTGTCTTCAAATTTAGTTGTATGATCTAGTGTCCAGAATTTACCATCAACACATGAAACGAAACGTTAACAATACAAGGGCATTAAACAGTTCCAAAGACCTTCTGTTCTTTTTATGTGGAATTATGGAAATGATTTTATTTCATGAATTTCTTACATTCGCCTGAGAGAAGAAAGTAAATGCCATCAGGGGCGAGACCTCTTCTCAAGATAACCCGGTTCCGGCGGTACCTGTATAGACAAAAGAAACACTGCTTATATGTAATATTGACGAAGTTGGTGTTACCAAAATAACACTTTTTGCAATTTCTCGTTGGTCTACATCAAAACTTAATATGATCTCTTAAATGTAGCACCTGCTCGCACTAACGCTTTTATTAAAATATCGATCCTCTTTCCGATTTACGAAACCTAATAAAGTTACATCTTGTGATATTGAATTACAGTAGGTAGAATTTATCGTGTTCGTTTTATTAACTACTGTTCACATGATATTATATCAAATGTTATTGATGTTGATCTGTCGCTAGTCTACAAACGCCCCTCAATAGCCTATCATCATGCACTGTGTTACTGTTATATTTTGCACGGGGTGACATGTTGCGTAATTCCTGCTTATAGGTTAATGCAAGAATTTAAACTCCAGCAAAATTGCACCATGTATGAATATGTCTTAATAGAAAAAAATAATTACCGCGAATTTATGAACGCGCGAATATGTCTTTGGGGCTTTTGCGCGAAAATTCGTCCCGACGAAATTAAATGATACCACATTAACAAGTAAATTACGTATAGACTTGCTACAAATAGGATTAAACTACATGTATCTAATTTAGTTAGCCCTTAACGTATTCTTTAATAGTTTGTGTATATGTGTGACCTAAAACATTTTACATTCAGTTTTCATCAGGAAATAGCGTTAAAGCAAATAAAAACTAGCTAAACTATATTTTTAAATTGAATCTTTTTACTGAAGAAAATAATAAACTGTTTCAGTATGAGAATGTCCAGGACACTCTTTTAATATAATGCATCTTAAAGCAGATGTTGAATTGCGCGAAAGAACCTAGCGATATATTTTCATGAAAACAGTTTAGAACGATTTAGTATGGATAAATAATGTACATACTGGTCATAGAAAGCCCGTTGGCAAATCTGTTTCTGTATGGATAGCGGATATTCGTTGAACGACTTACAGATGTTCTTCATGCAACGGACGACCTGGAAGTAAAGAGCGTGGGCTATCAAATTATGTTTATAACACTATTTCCTTCTTCAAAAGGTACCTTTTTGATATTTGGAATGTATATTGTATTACATGTATCAAGTGTAGATGAATACATGCACATATTTTACTGATCGCAGCAACAGATAATTATCACTTCAAGAATTTTTCACAAGACCAAATTTTGGTTATAAAGGGAGAGAAAAGCGAAAATTGTCTTTTTAGCTATACCCTTGGTAGTCTTGATTAGAAACCCGGGTGTTTTTTTTAGAAATGAGACCATTTTCGCTTTTATTGCCATACTTGTCGCTCATCTTGTTAAAATAAAGCCCGCAAAATACCTCAACTGAGTCGCATATCGCTCAACACTAAAATGAGGATTCTCTGATCGAGTTAAACTAGGTATGTAGTCTGCTGAAGACATATCTCGGCAATGATGAATCGTATCCTTCTTCGACCATATCTTATAACAAGCTTGGGTCTCTACTTCCTCATGAATATTACCTTACCGTGACCTTAATTTTATTGACAAGTTGACTTCTGATCTAGCATAGGTATCTGCCCCAAGATAAACTTCATTTTGTCTCTGCAAGCTGGCTGACTGACCAAGTTACAGGCCTCAGCTTCAACCACACGAACCGTATATAACCCAGGCAAGAGGACATTCTGATCTAGTTACAGGCATCCTGTTTTATGATGTCAGAATCTTACCTCGACAAGCTGGTCCTCGGTTCTAGTTCCAGGCCTTTGTTTCATAATGTTCCGTATATCTTCTGTGAGATAATCCTACAAAATCGCGTGCAATAATCTTAGTACAATAAAGATATCTCATACGTTAACAACATGTTTAAAATGTGCATTTGATTATTACATTAAACATTCGTTATGTATTGTTTTTATGAAAATCAACCACCACAAAAATATTAAGAGTCTAGACTCTCAATAAACACAGTAAATGGAACACGATTTTTAATTTACACTTCTGAAATTTCTTAATCTCGTTTGTTGTAAATAAGTTGTAAAAGAAGTTATTTCAATATTTGTTAATCACACTAGATGGTTGCTAAATGTTCTAAGCTTATATAAAGCGTATACTTAAATTCCCACCTACATTATGCTAACAACAGTAACGCTCTCTGCCTTCTCCAGTCCAAATCAAATTCCTTCTTCCATCGCGAACCTACCTCTGCCTTTTTGTGCCTCATATATTCAGCAACATCAAAACTTAGTTGTTCCAATTCCCTGTTCTCATTTGGAACGAAAGTCACGAATGCTCTTCCCTTCTTTTTGTCCGAGGTCAAGGCCGCAGCTGCTGCCAAATTGTCCACCAAAGCAAACCACGCCTCCTGTGACACAGAACTTTCCAGAAGACTGTAAAACATACAGCAATATATGTATAAGTTTGTACTATTGTTGGCTAAGGCCTAGCCCTAACTCATGGCTCACTTTTTTTCATGGAAACACATGGCGGTAATACAAGTGTAATAATAATTTTAAAAGTTATGTTTTATATATCGTTAGAGGTTATAAAAATACAACAATTGATATTTACTCAACTAACTTGTGATTTGTCTTGCTTATGGGATACGTAGACCAGTTTTCAATATTTAATTACTTGTGGGTACATTGTATTTAGTTTTATTTATCGTCGCCTGCAGAAAAGACTTAGTCATTTTTGTTTATTTGGAGGATTGTGCATACTCTCAAATTACAGAATCGTCTCTGGTTCTTTCAAGTGCACGGTTTATAGAACCACAACACTGGTCCTCGGTTTAAGGTCACATCCGAAAGGGGGATCGAACCAGAGATCTCCGGATTCAGAGGCAAATGCGCTCACCACAGAGCTACGAGTATTGGTCGGCTCCAATTCTATTAATTTTTAATATTTCAATGCCATAATACAATGAAGATAAAACTTTGGTTTGTGATTGGTCAGGATAGAGACTGTGCGAAGCTGCTGGTGATTAGAGACTGGTCTTCAGTCCTTGGTTAATTGTCTTGGGTCCAGTATAACCCAGTTATTCGCTGGTAGTGGACAACTTCACCTTTCCAGTAGAGAGTGGGCCAACAAATGTCTGTTACGATAAATGTCAACCGACAAATTGCATTTCGTTTCAAACCGAAAGAGAGCTTATTAGTAGGACTGTCTTACCACGTTTTCCCTAAGGTTTTCTCACAACATGGGCATATAGTAGATACACCTCAAAACCGATAGGTTTGTCGGGGAAAGTTTGTCACGTTGACAATGTTATACTGGCTTATAAAGCTTGGAACACTGTATCAAAGGGCTGTTAGTATAACAAAATTATAGCTTATGATATAACAGAATATAAAATCCACTTCAATACAAGTGTTCATTCCATTCTTCAGATTTGCTGGCATTGTTTGCAAGGTAACGTTTGTTTATCGTATCACTAATGGTTTCATGACCACATGTTCAATCTTAACCTACAAATTATGCCTCGGATTTTTCTGATAATGCCACTTGTGATGATGTGGTAAGGTGTTTGTAAGTGTTAAGCTCTTTAACCCAGGCCTCTGCGCTCAGTTTCTTGTATGAATTAACCACTTGACCTTTCTTTCAGGTTCTCTTTTTATATTCTGACCAGATTGCGGTTTTCGGTAAGGTCAAGCATGGTTGTAACCGTTTGTAAAGGTCAAGTTACAATTCTATTGGCAGATTGGCAAGAATCATGCCTTGGGTCATTTACATGTACAATACAAAATATGACAAAGACACATACCAACACACGCAATGCCGAAATGTGAAAAGCTGGTTATTTCTGTTAGAATAAAAGTTGAATACGAATTTTAGGAGAAGACTGACTGCAGAGAATACACAGTGTACCACCACAAAAAGTGATGGGAAGATAATATAAAATGATAACCCGACACATTTTTGAATATGACAACACAGACGATTAACAGATAACCTCAGAGGTTACAGCTTTGTTACTGAAAATCGCAAAACATAATTGCTACTGGTGGCTTAAACCAAGTTCTGTTAAGTATTAACCTGTCTTAAACATTGCCTCGGAGAACTAACTCCAACTGCAACGCAGGCAACCACAGCATTTACCAGTAGCTTAATATGCTGTCAGATATTCGAAAAGTGAAGTAAACCAACCAGCTAGTGTATAGCTTGTGATGTTCCAACCAAATCAGACTTGTAGGAACCCACAACTGATTAAGAGACAACCATTAACGCTTCAACGTGAAAATATGTTAAAACGCGACACATGCAAAAAAAATTGCGACATGGATAGGGTAACGTTTCAGATGATTGCCCGCGTTTTATGCTTGTGTTTACCTTTTGCAGACATGGCATACTTGTATAAGCAGCTTCACGGCTCTTGCCACACGCCGGAATCTAACAAATGGCTGAAAGTATAACAAAATACTTCTGTTTAATTAATCTATACTAGAATAAATACCCGTTTTCAAATTCAGAACTTTTGTTCAGTGATGCTTTATTTTATCTTTCGTTTAATTTTTTGTATTTGCACATATTTGGACATTTGATAAATTGTGAAGATGTACAGAAGAAACAAAAACAATCTTAAAAGCCCACTGATGCAAAGAAATTCAGTTACTTAAATATCGGGGTTTTTTGTGTGCAAATTACCTCCCTTTTAATTAAAAAAGAACATAATCCAACGCTAAAGTTAGCAGAACTAGGCATTCTTTTTTCTTCTTTCTTTTTTAAATTGATAGATACTGAACTGACAAATTCCAAGAAACACGTATTGGTAAATAAAATTCCTCCAGATATTTGCATCACTGGCATCATTGATGTAATAGGAGTTTTCCTTGTTAATTGTGTGAAGCTTGATTTTTTGCTCAGTTTAGGTCATCTAGACATTCAGGTAATCTAGACATTGATCTAGAGGGTCTGAATGTTTGAGACTACATGTACTGTATAATCTGCTGACATGTATCACTGGTTAATGAAATCGAAATAGATGGTAAAATCATCAACAGCTTCCTCGTTGTCAGGTGAGTCGGAAAGTTCTTAGATAGTATGGTCCGTCGGTTTATAAAGAGGGTTTCAGATCTTGTTCATAATCATCCAACTCTTGTACCATTGTATTGTTTCTTTTTAGATTAAGTTACATTGTTCTTGCATATGTTTTTTTTTGTAACGAACTGCATGCTGATTGTTTGCGTTCATTATTTTCAGTGCATTTGCACTTGATTTGCATATTAATATCTTCGCATATTAGAGTATTCTCCATTAGCCAAAGGCTCCGCATGGTAGTATCCTTGTCATTGAGGGAGTTCGCCATTAGTTCGAGACTCAGCATGTAACATTTAGGAAATTTGTAATTTTGAACTTAACTATATTCTTCCTTGTTCTCATTCTAAAATCGCAGTTTGCTATTAAAGTATGCGGGTTATTGCAGCGAGAGAGCTGTGTTTAAGTATAACCAAAATTGATGACGTCTTACCTTGTAATTGCGTTTACGGGGGTCTTTCATCATTATTAAAACCTTCTTTGTAGGTTCCAATTGAAAAAAAAAACAATATGGCTAAGACATTTCAGGCAAATTAAATAATTGATTCTATTTACCAGCGGGAGTGTTTCTGTATTTAGAATCTTCCATGATTGACAATAGAATATCTTGGTTATTGAGCTACCGTTAATGTTTACAGAAAATTACGCCGGTTACAACATTTCCGCTTTCTACCTTTATAGCATGGAGGCAATTTCCGGTAAAAATTGTACGGTGTGCTTAAGTGTAATACCGCGGCGCTTTAAAGGAAAAACATGTATCACCTAACACATTTGAACTGTTTCTTTTGTGTTCCTACTAAGATTTAATTAGATTTTATGCGATACCGGTAATACACCATATTCCAGTATGGAAACTTGATTCTGTAGTCGTTTTTTAAACTGGATCAAACTTCATAACTTCTTCCTACATACACTTTTGATCCTTAGTGCATCAGCGCCCCATTTACCTGAGTTTAAGTTCAGAAATTGATTAAATGAAGTAAGAATTATGATTTCTGTGATTCAACCATTGCTTCTGTGAGGCGCTGAAGTATACCAGAGTTAAGTTGACTTCAGTGGGTAAATTGGGTAGACATTTTGAAACACCAGCAGATGTTGGCCGAACAGTATTCCTGCTCGGTGGTATGCCAGTTTTCAAGTCATGGTAATTACGCATATTGAATTAGTTTAAATTCGTACGAAAAGAAGTTTATTTTTGCAAGTTTTGATATCATCGTAATTTATGTAAAGACGTAAAGGATTGTTGATTTTTTCATATCATAGAATTACGTCAACATATCTTAGAAAAGGCTGTCCTGACTTCAGATTTTCAACTTTCGGCCTTTGAAAGTTGGAAATGAAAGTGATTACATTAAATCATGTCTTTTGAACACTTGTCAATAAGTCTGACAATGAAGTGTAGTTATGTCAGTGACATGAAGATCGGAACGATTAGATGAGGAATTCAGTCTGAATGTAATAAGTACATTTCTTCAAATCAGGTCATGGAATACAACTAGCCCTGTCATGTTTTTTTTTCTCGCATGGCGTCAATGGCCACCGTGTTTTTTCTCAAATGGCGGCAATGGCGCCGCCATACAAGTTAAGATGGTCGCAAACCTAACGTGTAACAGGAATCTAGAATCTAGGCTTAGTTTCTAGATTTCTGTGTATATCCGTCAAATTATGTTTAGTTTCTCGATGACAAAAGGAAACATACGTTTTGTGTTGTTCATCCGTACTGTTTATGTGAGCTTTCCATGCACCGATATCTTTATCATTTTGTTGCACGCACCTTATTGTTTTAATTTCTCAAATCTGTCCTGGAAAAGATCGCTTGAACGTCCGAGAAAAGTTGCTTCATAAACTGAAGAAGATATCCGTATATTTATAATGAGTGGGTATTGCTACTTTGTCATTGTAAATTAATTAAGAGTAGTATTTTGCTCAAAGAGGGTCATGCCAATTTATTCAATTACATGTACTATTCAAATCTTGTTTTAATTTAAAGAAAATAAAACTCATCAGAAGTTTTTTTTATTGAAAACTTAAAATTTTATTATTATTTGCACGACTGTATTTAATCTCAAATCACAAGGTACGCCTACCAGCTTTAAAGGAGCAATTATATTTATACAGTAATTGATAAATACAGGGCTGTCGTTCTGCAAACATTGAAAAATGTATAGCTGCTACAGCAGCATTGAAAACCGGCATTTAACAATGATAAAAGGGATTTCTTTAATTAGCACCTTTATATAACCTTATAAAAGGTAAATCTTTACAAAGCTTAAATCTTAAAAGCAGTTTCAAAACATGAATTATGATTTTGGAACAATAGAGTTCAACGTTATTTACAGAAGAAATTGTATGAATACATCAAGTTGTTCACTGTTTCATTATCCTTTTTGGATGAAAATCTTCCACATGAATCTCTAGGTTATTTTTATCGTTTTCTTAATTTATACTGACAGACTCAGTATAGATGAATTGCATGCAAGTTCGTGTTTAGTAAACAAAGATTAACAATATATCATTGACAACACGGACGCACTTAGTTACCTTGCGGTAGTTTCTGCATTTGATAAATTATTTCTTAACTCAAAAATGTTCAACCAAAATTGTTAATCCTAATTTAGTCCCCGTTACATGTATTCTTATGATATACCATTAGCATAACATTCCCCGGTAAATCTTTATAATCATTCTACGAAAAGTTGAGTTATTACCTCCTTCCCCCGGAAAATCTTGTCCCACAGAGGTTACCGTAAGTCAATCGAATAGTAGTAATAAGTATCAATCTTCTTTCAACTTGGCTATTTACTAAACATTAAAATATCATAATTATCTTAAAGTTTTCCTGTAACTGTATTACCTTTTCAATCACAGGAACTTTGGTGAACACTTCCGGTTCGGATTCGGTCTCCTCGATCTTTTTGTCGTCTTCCTCCTCATCGTCAAATATGTCAATGTGGCTGGTTATCCGTAAACTTGTCATTTCACAGAGAATTCTCAAGAACACACACTATCGATACTAAATGCAAGCTTGATTCGATTAAATCTCACTCAATGCACATTTCTTTGCATGTTCACGTCTGTCTCTTGCAGCGATTGCTATATCATAGTATAATCCGATACCTTAATTATGATTATTGCACGTGAAATCGAAATGAAGCCGTATCGTTCTTTTAATCTTTTTTCTTTTCTGGGCAGTCTCTTATAGCGATGCTGTTCTGTGGAAATACATGTATACGGGGTATAAGGAAAACGACGTGTGCTTGCAAGATGAGATCTAATGAAATTTTCATCATATTAATATATAGTTCTTGACCCTCGAGAGTTGAAATTTCTTTTACATGCAACTGTAGGGCTGCCCAGTGGTTGTCAGTTATCTCAAATCGCACCTACGAGTATCATTAGTTATTAAAAAGTAGAGATAGATTCTCGATATCATTCTTTTATTATGTCGATGTGTAAAACGCGACAAAAACAATAACTAAACTCTCTTAACACTAGAACGACGGGAAATGCTTTAAATCTGACTTACGAAATATTTGATAATTTCATAGAAATACCGATAGTTTTAAAAAGATATTGATATGAAAACTATTAATCGTTATTTAATAGATTGTTTAAGATAATTTTACATACATAAACAGTTTTTTATTAAAAAATATCAGCTAAATTATCCCTTGTACATACTTAATCCGTTACACTAGCCGTTTGTGTTGCATATTAATCCAGTTTCTGATCAGACACTAGTTTCTGCTTTCAATATATCCGTTATATTATCACAATCGTTAAGACGCGTCTCGGAACTGAATTGCTCTTATGTAAAATAATAAAGCCAAACCATGTAAAAGTTAACATGCGGAAATCGGTGAAGGAACGCTTGATTTTGATACGAAAACTTAATTTACACCTTCATTAATCGTAAATGTTGTCACTAGTTCTGTTGACGAGTGATTTATATTGAACTTCAATACATACATGTTGATAAGATTTTTAATTTTCACTTTACCTTAAAGTTGTCTTCTTCCGCCAAGCGCAATAAATCATTAAATTTGGTAGAATACTGTGTGAACAGGCATCTATAAATTCATATGAAAGCCATCCAGACACTTGGGATTTCGATTATATCAGCTGTTCAAATACTTCTCGTTTACAATTGTTTTAAAAGTAACAATGTAGGAGGGGAGCTAATCAGAAAAGTTCTGGCGATGTATAAAAAAAAATTGAATATGAAAACATTCTTTTTAAAATGAGATATAGTAGAGAGATGAGTAGTTTGCCGTTCTAATTACAATTAAAAAGTATCATATTCATTGTCAGCCAAAGGTACGCGTAATTTTCCCAATAAACTTTTATTGTTGTTGTTGTTTTTGTTGCTGATAAATTTAAAATGTGTCTTGATTCAATGTTACCTTTTTCAGTTGGACAGAAGAAAGAATAACGATTAAATCAGTGTCTTGGGGCACGGCGAACGTTTCTGACCAAGCGACTCAATCGAATCGAGTATGCCATTTAAGTTTTTATCGGTCTTTATAGCCTTAAGGATCTTCTATTTTAAAAGACACTGCCAAGCCGATTCTGCGATTTTAGTGCTTTTGTCGATGCCTGTTAAATGAGAGTTAGTAATAATATCAAGTGTTCTTGACAAAGTGATTCAGTCATTCCGGCTACGTCTTTTCAGTTTTAAGTTGTAACGGTGCATGTTGGCATAATGAAGTTTGTGCTTGATCCTAGTTGACAAGAGACTCAAATAAACCTAATCTGTCGGCGTGAGGAAAGTAGAACCTGAAGTTTCCCTGGCATAATGACTCAATCAATACGAGTCAGTAAATAGTAAACAGAATGCCTCTTCGTTGTTTGTTTTTAAACTAATAAAGCTATAACCTTATGCTCAATAGATATGTCTTTTCTTAGTAGCACCGTGGAGATCATGCGTTTTCTGGCTGTGGGTTTTCCTGATATTCTTAATGAATTTATTCATATAGAATCCCGTGTCCAAGGTTATAAAACTGAGCATGGAAACCAGTCTCAAATCTCAAGCATCTGATTGGCTGAAATGGCGACCAGTCGCCATTTCAGCCAATCAGATGCTTGAAATTTGAGACTGGTTTCCAATTTCAGCTTTATAACATTCAGTCCTGGTTTAAGGAACCCGAGGTTTAACAAGCGCCTACAGCATCCGTGTTGATTGTAACAATCATCTTATTCTAGATATAAAAATTCATATTCTTTTAAATAGCATTCAGTTTTAAAAATAATTTGAAACGTAAAGCATTTCAAAATAAATTTCTATAAGAGAAAAAATAGAGCAAATGTGTCACTGAACTCGCTATTTTTTCTTTGAGCGCGGGTTCGTAAACTATTTCCTGCAACGTATTTCCAGTTTTCAGAAAGAGAGTTTGCACGGTAAGTTCATTGATCAGGTTATACCAATCAATAACGATTAGAATAATTTGATCATGGAACTGGGCAAAATTAAGCGGATTATTAATAAGGTGTTAAAGTGTTAATGTTAGATATTATTTTCAAACGCAAGGTCATGTCTCATGCCAATCTTGAAATCTGGACGAATTGGCTTAAATGCATTTATTTAAGTTGGAACTATTTAACTATTTACAAATAATAGATATCTACCATGCAAGCACGCTCTTCTTTAGACATACATCTATAACTAAACGAAACTTTACCTTTGACTACCAAGAGTTCTTTTTAATAAAATGTCACTAAATTGATAAATGCATTATTTTTTGTTATACACAAATTTTACGTACGCTGTACACGGTCCTCGGTTGAAAAAACTGCATAAAAGATGCTTATTTTTTGCTTAATTTCAATTTAAAATATTTTTCACTATTAAAATCAACTTTTTCAAAACACTATAATCCATAAAATATACATCTACAACTTCAACACGCATATTCCCTATAATCTGTTCAACCATTTTGCAAATTTATTCTTAAGATTTAGATTGACAATACGATTAAATTCTGATTTAAAATACATCTTTTTAATTGAAGTTATCGATATATTGTATCGGATACCATTTTAATGAATAGTTGATTGTAATAGATACTTGATTTAAAACAATACATGCCGCAACTATTAAAACATTTTGCGTAAATTCATCCTTACTATGTATAAATACCGAAACTTAATATTTTGAGTGAGCATTTTTGTATCACGTCAATGCATTAAATAATTAACCTTGCAACCTTTCACTTTGTGCAAAGGACTGCATTTATTTAGTTTGAATTATTTCCATTACATGTTAAAGTTGAAATTAATATTTCTGGCAGAAATATTTAACCTCGTTTCAAACAAAGGAGGTCAAGATCACGCTATAATGATTTTTTTACCTATTGGTCACTTTTTGAATTTATGTGTTGTTGTTTTTTTACAGATATTGTTTTTTTTTTAGATTTGACTAAGACGTAATTCACTTCTCCACTATTAATGTAATTAATAAAGTCAAATACACATGAACAATACCATATAGCAACACTCATTGTCTTCTAAAAAAAATCTCATTTTAATCGCAGAATTTTAATTACCTCCCTTTAAAATATTGAGTTTGCATCGAATGGTCATTTTTCGTTAAATAGAAAACATTGAATACATTGCTGCATATTTCAGAAAATCACTTTACCTAGTTGGAATTTCAGCATTGAACTTTGTTCACCAAACCAAATACCATTATTGTGGTACTGTCAACTATTTTCTAGAGGAAAACTAGATACAATGTAGCCTGCCTTTAGGTGTTTTATGACAGAAAGCTCTAAATCTGTTGATATAAGTGGATAATAAAAATCGATGTAACTGACATAAAAAGTGCCGATTCAAAACACTCCACAAGAATTTCAAAATTCACACACGCCGACGCTAGAACTGAAAAGGGTGAAGCTGAGCTTCAATTTGAATACTTTTTCCGACTTCCCTTAAGACATAATACATGTAAAACGACAGATATAAACGATGTCTTAAATGCTAAAATGCGTTTGCTTATAATATAGGTATAAATGTTGAATAAAATGGGTGGGTTACAAAATCATATACAAATGTATATATACTCTTTAGCACACCCACTCGAGTTTTATGGGAAGATACTTAATGATCTAATAGGTATGTATCTTCAAGAAACAGGGAAATTATTATACTTGACTATATATCTCAATAATAGAGCTTTGAGCGATTTTTGCAGTTTATAAACTAGTTCGTAAACGTAAAGTTTAGATCAAAGTGAAAAAATATGGAGGAAAAACCACTCCCAGAATATATTGATTTTCTCCTTTTTGCGAAAAATATTATACCCGAGTGTGCTGTAATTCTTTTATGTCCAATTACTTTAATACAATGTTCGAGTTAACAACATTCAAAATGCACGGTGGTGAGCTTCATTAAGTGCAACACATGCATGCAGGTAAGTGGATCAATATGAGGGTCGAATGTCGAATTTACAACTGTTGTGGTGAAGGTAGACCAATCAACGCTTGTCCATACATGTACCTCCCTAACTTAAGACAGGGCAGCGAAATCCGGTATTTCATCTTAGAGGGAGCGTTAACAGACATGCTTCTCTTAAAAGTTATGAAAACAAGTACACAAGAAGTATGCAAAAAGGTCATGTTGTTGATGCTATGCTTACGACATGTATAATGGCTGCAAATAAACCATATTTTACGTTTTTATAAATACTCATCCACACAAAAATGTGCGCATGAAAATTTCGCCCCTCTCCTTCGCCCCCCGCCCCCCCCTCCCCCCCCCCCCCTCGAATTTAGACATTGGTATGAATGATAAAAATAAACAGCTGTTATATGACCGTTATCTCAAATATTGAAGCAACAGCATACTTTGAAATGGTACCCTGTGAATCAAGGAAATCACACCGGGTACATTTAACACGTCAGCTTCACATCGTTTGCATGACTGTCATTCAAATTTATAGTGTACACTGGGGACCTTTTAGACACATCACGAAATTATTTCCAATAAAAATATAAATGTAGACTTTACAACGATATGTCATTAACTTGGTGCTTACATGTAGCAAACTTTGAGTAGAATATTTTGAAATTAATGCTTTAAACATGTGTACTTACCGAAACGTTTTTGCGGAGCCTGTTCATTATCTTTGGTGCTGACATCAAAACCTTAACGCCACCTTCCTTTAAAATACTCTGTTTTCGCGACTGAGCTTTCATCTGAAGCTTCCCTGGAAGTGTCATCTTATCCGGACTCATGAATGGACTTGGACTATTCGGTCCTCCAACGCTGGGTCTCGGTGTGGGAGATGCGAATCGAGTCTCTTTTTTACCAGCGTTCCAACCTAACCTCGGTTTATTGATATCCACAATTTTTTCCATTATTTACATGATGTTAAACGAACTCCAAATCCAATCATCTATTGAGGAAAACAGTGCTACTCTTTACGAATGAATTGTGTTTCTATTAACGTGTTTCTTGTTTAAATGAGGGTTTTGACTTTCACTGTGTATTAACGACACGTTTTGATTTGAAGATAATCTTTGATATGGTTCTGTGGGTTTAATCAGGGATTAATATTTATTATGAAGTGCATTATTAAAAAATTAGAACGTATACTTTAACAAAATGTGGGGCAAGTTTAATCCTCATTTAATTTTTATTTAAATAAGCGATGTCTTTAAATGATATAACTGTATGTTTAATGAACAAATTGTTTCTGTTAATCTTCTGTCAATATTTTATTACGTAAAATAAACAACATGATATGTGCTAATGGTGCTTATGTTTACATACGCGAAATGTTTAAGAGCAGACATTTAAGCCGTGGTCGCGAAGAAATAATAATTAATTGTCAATACTTATGAATAACGAAACCATACCCGTTCGTGTAACTTCGGCGAACTCCGTAACCGTGCCTATCTCATTTAAGGACGTTCAGGCTTGAGGGGGAAAATGCAAATGGCGAAAACTAGATAAGCCATACGTCTTAAGGGGCAGTAACAGAAGCCGTACATCTTGCGGGACAACACCACAAGACTTACGACTTATGAAAGCAGTTACACAAACCGTACATCTTGTTGGGGCAGAAACACAAGCCATACATCTCGTGAAAGCAGTTTCACAATCTGTGCATCTTATGGAGGCAGTAACATGAGCCTTGCGTCTTGTGAAGGCTGTCACACAAGCCGTACATCATGTGGAGACAGTAACACAAGCCGTACATCATGTGAAGGCAGTCACACAAGCCGTACATCATATGGAGACAGTCACACCAGCCGTACATCATTTGGAGACAGTAACACAAGCCGTACATCATGTGGAGGCAGTCACACAAGCCGTTCATTATGTGGAGACAGTAACACAAGCCGTTCATCATGTGGAGGCAGTAACACAAACCGTAAATCATATGAAGGCAGTCACACAAGCCGTTCATCATGTAAAGGCAGTCACACAATCCGTACATCATGTTAAAGCACAAACACAAGCCGTACATCATTTGAAGGCAGTAACACAAGCCGTACATCATGTGGAGGCAGTAACACAAGCCGTTCATCATGTGAAGGCAGTCACACAAGCCGTACATCATGTGGAGGCAGTTACACAAGCCGTATAATCATATGAAGGCAGTAACACAAGCCGAACATCATGTGGAGGCAGTAACAGAAGCCGTACATCATGTGGAGGCAGTCACACAAGCCGTACATCATGTGAAGACAGTCACACAAGCCGTACATCATGTGATGGCATAAACACAAGCCGTACATCGTGTTAAGGCAGTCACACAAGCCGTACATCATGTGCAGGCAGTAACACAAACCGTACATCATGTGGAGACAGTAACTAAAGCCGTATATCATGTAGACACAATAACACAAGCCGTACGTCATGTGGAGACAGTAACACCAGCCGTACATCATGTGGAGGCAGTAACACAAGCCGTACATCATGTGGAGACAGTAACAAAAGCCGTACATCATGTGGAGGCAGTAACACAAGCCGTTCATCATGTGGAGACAGTAACACAAGCCGTACATCATGTGGAGGCAGTAACACCAGCCGTACATCATGTGGAGACAGTAACACAAGCCGTACATCATGTAGAGACAGTAACACAAGCCGTACATCATGTGGAGGCAGTAACACAAGCCGTACATCATATGGAGACAGTAACACAAGCCGTACATCATGTGGAGACAGTAACACAAGCCGTACATCATTTAGAGACAGTAACACGAGCCGTACATCATGTGGAGACAGTAACACAAGCCGTACATCATGTGGAGGCAGTCACACAAGCCGTTCATCATGTGGAGACAGTCACACCAGCCGTACATCATGTAGAGACAGTAACACAAGCCGTACATCATGTAGAGACAGTAACACAAGCCGTACATCATGTGGAGGCAGTAACACAAGCCGTGCATCATGTTGAGGCAGTAAAACAAGCCGTACATCATGTGGAGGCAGTAACACAAGCCGTACATCATGTAGAGACAGTAACACAAGCCGTACATCATGTGGAGACAGTAACACAAGCCGTACATCATGTTGAGGCAGTTAAACAAGCCTTACATCATGTGGAGGCAGTAACACAAGCCGTATATCATGTGGAGACAGTAACACAAGCCGTACATCATGTGGAGGCAGTAACACAAGCCGTACATCATGTGGAGACAGAAACACAAGTCGTACATCATGTGGTGACAGTAACTAAAGCCGTACATCTTGTGGTGTCAGTAACACAAGCCGTACATCATTTGAAGGCAGTAACACAAGCCGTACATCATGTGGAGACAGTGACACAAGCCGTACATCATGTGGAGGCAGTAACACAATCCGTATATCAAATATAGGCAGTAACACAAGCCGTACATCATGTGGAGGCAGCAACACAAGCCGTACATCATGTGGAGGCAGTAACACAAGCCGTACATCATGTGGTGACAGTAACACAAGCCGTATATCCTGTAGAGACAGTAACACAAGCCGTACATCATGTGGAGACAGTAACACAAGCCGTACATCATGTGGTGACAGTAACACAAGCCTTACATTCATGTGGTGACAGAAACACAAGCCGTACATCATGTAGAGACAGTAACACAAGCCGTACATCATGTGGAGGTAGTAACACAAGCCGTACATCATGTGGAGGCAGTAACACAAGCCGTACATCATGTGGAGACAGTAACACAAGCCGTACATCACGTGGAGACAGTGACACAAGCCGTACATCAGGTGGAGGCAGTAACACAAGCCGTACATCAGGTGGAGGCAGTAACACAATCCGTATATCAAATATAGGCAGTAACACAAGCCGTACATCATGTGGAGGCAGTAACACAAGCCGTACATGATGTGGAGGCAGTAACACAAGCCGTACATCATGTGAAGGCAGTCACACAAGCCGTACATCATCTGAAGGCACAAACACAAGCCGTACATCGTCTGAAGGCAGTCACACAAGCCATACATCATGTGGAGACAGTAACACAAGCCGTACATCATGTGGAGGCAGTAACACAAGCCGTACATCATGTGGTGAGAGTGACACAAGCCGTACATCATGTAGAGACAGTAACACAAGCCGTACAACATGTGGAGGCAGTAACACAAGCCGTACATCATATGGAGACAGTAACACAAGCCGTACATCATGTGGAGACAGTAACACAAGCCGTACATCATGTAGAGACAGTAACACAAGCCGTACATCATGTGGAGACAGTAACACAAGCCGTACATCATGTAGAGACAGTAACACAAGCCGTACATCATGTGGAGACAGTAACACAAGCCGTACATGATGTGGAGGCAGTAACACAAGCCGTACATCATGTAGAGACAGTAGCACAAGCCGTACATCATGTGGAGGCATTAACACAAGCCGTACATCATGTGGAGGCAGTAACACAAGCCGTGCATAATGTGGAGGCAGTAACACACGCCATATGCCTTGTGAAATTAGTCGCAGAAGCCGTCCGTGTTGTTGAAGCGTTAACGTATGCCGTTCGTTTCTCGATGGCATTACAGAAATGGTACATCGTGAGGAGGAAGAAAAGCAACCTGTACGTTTTGCGGAGACACAAAGAGATCGTGTAGAGGCCGTAGCGCAAGCCTTGGATCTTATGGAGAGTGTAGCATAGGTCATACACAGGAATGATGTCGTGTTGTGGAGGCATTCGCCATTCGCGTTTTGGAGGCAGTAACGCAAACCATTCTTCGTTTAGAGGCAGTTATCGCAAGCCGTTCGTCTTTTGGAGGCAGTAACGCAAGCCACTCGTCTTTTGCCGACAGTACCTCAAGTCGTAGGATTTGCGGAAGCAGTAACTCAATGTGAATAAGTCGTACATGTCTAATCGATTTGATTCGTTAATTTGTGTTCATGGGACACCATTTAGAACTGAGTGTTTCTTTCGCAGATCCCATTCTGGAATATGGCGTAACTTTTTTACAAAGCCTTTTGATTGATCATTTTAATCTACTCCAAAGTAAACATGAAATATACAATAACACTAAAGACAAAATCATGTATTACAAAGAACGCATATCAATGTCTTTGAAAATGTTACACTTTACATTTTCAATCTTGTTAACAGTTACTGTAGAAATTTAAAGACAATTTAAATTGAAGATTACTTATAAAACAATTTATCGACTTCTGACATATTTTCTTTGTTTAAATCTGCATCCAAAATAACTGTAACCTTTCAGCAGCTTAATAACATTTGTTTAGGAAGTAGGACATGGTAAAAGTTATATTCCCACAGACTTTACCGAGTACGCAAACAAATTGTTCTGCATCACTTTTCGCGAAACATATTTTAAAATTTTTATGTTCGGGAGAAAGTACACATTCAGTTCCTGAAGGTTAAGTCAAAAACAATCGTAGCGTTAAAAGGTCGATACAGTTGCGTTACATATTAGATACCATTGTCAGTTATCAATTAAAGTTTAAAAATCTGATTCTGCTACATGTAAGAATACAGAACAAAACTACAATTACTGATTATTTTACTTTGCTCAAACACGTGTTTAACTACTTGTATTAGACAGATTAATTAAGTATAAACAAATAAAGGAAGACAAACTCCAATATTTCACTACGCGTTTCGAGTTTATTTGACTCTTCTTCAGGTGAATGTTATTGTATCAACATCTCTTACAAACAATGTCTTATTTTGGCGTAAAAAATGATGTAATTTTATATACTAAATAAACGTCACCATTTGGCGTAAAAAAGACGTCACATAGCAATATAAACGACGTCAACTTTGGCGCAAAAAGAAGTTGCACATTATTTGGCACAAGCAATAATAAAAAAAAAAAAAAAAAAAAATTAAAATAAAGGAAACATATATAAAATCACAGGATTCCTTTCGCCAAAAATAATATAATGTTGATAAAAATAGGAAATACATTAAATTTATGTAATAAGTACAGGATCTTATAGATTCAACAGTCACTGGTAGAAAAAAATGCATACAAAGCACAATGTACAATGGATTCCAGTAACAACTGTACATAAATAATTTTTATAAAATGTAAGGCAGATAATAAATTCATAATTTCATCTATATTGTAAATAATTGTAGAGACTTAATAAAAGGAAAAACACCCTTAATTACCTACATAATCAGCACTGTTAAACCTTTTCATGATAAGCCATACAATATTTTAGAATTTAGACCCTGTGGAAAAACTGTTCCCAATTTATGAATCCAGTAAGTTTCCTTCATAAGTCTCTCCATATTATTATGAACTTTATCAATACACATGAAACTAAAGTCATTTAGACTGTGATTATTTTGGTTGAAATGGGAAGCAACCAGTGTAGAAAATGCAGGATCTATATAGCTATTGATATCAAAACGGTGATTGTTCATACGCTTAGACACTTTTTGACTGGTCTGGCCAACATATTGCATATTGCATTTTTTACAAGTTATTAAATAAATTACATCTGAACTTGTACAATCGGTATTATGATTTAATTTAAATTCTGTATGATACTGAGAGCTAGTGAAACTATCACTTTCAATGATGTTAGAGCAGTGAGAACATCTAGGACGGTTACATTTAACAGATGTATATTTAACATTGTTCTGAGGTTGAAAAGTAGTTTTTACAACAATGTCCTTAATGTTCTTTGGGCGTTTGAAAGCCATGACGGGCTTGTATTTATGTAGTTCTCTAACTGCAGGATTATTAGATAGTTTTAATAAATCCCAGTACTTGTTGATTATAAAACCAATATTTGGCAAAGACTAATTAATTAAGATGATTCATGTTAGAAAATTGTCAGTTATCAAATTAAAGTTAAAAATCTAGGTCTGCTAAGAAAACTAGACCAAACTACAATTACTGATGTTTTTATGGTGCAAGATTTCCGTTCTCAAGGAATGACATCTTTCAGCTGTTTGATGACACATTTTCTCATGGCATGCCCCATATTAAACATCTTCTCTCAGTGTTTAGAAAGTATTACAGTTTCTCTAAATATTGACATCAGAGTGTTACCTAATATAAGTTTAGCGCTGTGAAGCCGCAACACATGCACAAGCAACAAAAGACACGAGGAAAACAAGTACAAAGAAAATCAGGCAAATTCTTTCCAGCTTTTTAACCGCCTCTTTCCAAGTCATGTCATTAACAGGCGTACACACTGGTTTTCTTTCCGCGATTTTACCATCCTCTTGTTGTGCATCAGCGGATACTACCGAGATATTATTCTGTTCTGGTGAGATCTTCCTTCTCTTCATAGTCTGGCAAACGCTGCACGTGATAAGTTGCAGAAACCATTTTAACAGCTTAGGTACCGGGATGTGATCTCCATAAGAATTATAATGAATCAATAGAAGAGCGATGAGCGTGATAAGTGTGCTTTGTATGGTCTGAATAATGAGAAACACGGAAAAGATGGCAACAGACTCCGAATTTCGAGGCAGAGTCGAAGAAACGATTGTGAGGAAAACAGCAAAGGCGAGAAATACTGTTATAGCGTAGCCTGCCTTCTCTCCACTGTCACACGGTAGGATAAATACAAAAATATTAAGCAACGATAACATAGTGATGGGCATGATTATTGCAAGTAAAACATATAGCGGTTTTCGTTTCAGTTTTAAAGCAAAGGTCATAGTGGGTGAGCCATCATCTGTCCCGGAATAGGACTCTGTTGCTAGAATGTCCCATTCTGGGTTTGATTCGTATCTGTTAAGATAGATTCCTGTGCCAGAGTTATGCAGAGTCACCTGTAAATGTAAAAAAACAACAACAAATTGCTATTATTCAAATAAACACTGTGCATTTTAACTTGAATAAAACGAATCAAACTCACATTTCCTCAGTTAAGTATTCACACTATAGAAATTATATTTAACAAAGCAATTTACAAATAGTTCATTATTGATGGCTCGACATCTTCGTTTTGATTTTACTGACGGTAATCGGGGACATGTTTTTCTAGTGAGTAATTTTAAGAGGATGTATTGACATTTCAAGTGTAAACCGAAGGTGCATGTTACGTGACGGTCTAATTATCAACAACGTACGGTACTTGATACTTCGAGATCTCACTTAAACACAGACGTGAGAATTGATTTGCCTAAATACCTAGTATCACTTCACAAATTTCAATCATGTCAGAATAAATGAATGGTGTTTTGCAGGGCTTTGCTCAAAGGAACGCAAAATAATGGATCGTCCTGGCATTCACATGTACATGTACCACGTTGTAACTGTTCTTTGTCCATATGGACCTTTTCTTAAACTACTTAAACTAAAAATAAAATTCTCAGTGTGTTAGCATGGTGTTAATTTTAATTGAATGGTTTTTTATGAAAGACCTTTCATAATCAACTCGAGTGTGTTGCCAAATTTCCAGTATTTAAAAAAGTTCATAAATTACACAGCTCTCGAGCCAACTTTTATAATTTACATGCTAATACAGTTTGTCAAACAGTTCCGGTTATTAACCAGCAGTTCCGGTTAACTATTTATTTCCTATCATATGATAGAAATATTTCAGTAGAATGAGTGAAAATGCAAATTAAGACACAATGAATACCATTTGAACTGAATATTGAAGAACCTTTGATCTATTGGTTACATGTACAAGCGACGAATAACAAAGACTATTGCAGACGCTCGTGTCCAAAATTTGGCAACGTGTAGCAGTTAAGCATGACAGTCATCACAAAATCCAAACTTAAATGACCCCAAAACGAAAAAAATGTAATATGCAATATTGTGTTTTATCTTTGTGTTGTTACGATTGCAAGCAATATCGTGTGAATAAATATTTGCATTGTGTTTCGTGACGGTTTCTGTGAGGCAAGAGTTTCAACCAATCCGGATCAGTAATTGTGAATCAGCAGTTAGTGTGGATTCCAGAGTTGGAATTCTTTCCAAAGGATAAAATTGGAAGTATAACTGATGAAAAGATACACTCAAAGCTAGAGGATGCGGCTGGTTAGCGTATTGGTCATGTCCCAAGGTCATTAGCACCTTTAAATATAGAAGTTAGTGGGTCTCCAGTATCTAGCAACCCACCATGACCAGCTCCACATGATGAGGATCCACAATGATTGGTATTGTGCTATGTGATTATATCATTTTACTCCATGCAAGATGCCTTTAAGGTTGTATCAGATGCACTTAGTGCAATATCTAAAGGTTGTGCAATGGAACGTGTGATGCCATGAATGTTTTACTGATTTTGAAAATATTTTAATAAAATAACTTTCTTATTGCATACTTAGGTTTTTTATTTATTATACATTTTAAAAAATGTTTTCAACCCTAAGACAGAAAACATGTGAAAATGTATTCGGTCATTCAAATCCATTTACACAGCTGTCAAACATTACAGCCAAAAACACATTGGGGAGATGTCCGCTGATTTATATTCGGAACTGATTGAATTCACCGGAATTGGTTGAAATAAGTCTATCAAAAATTGCAGCATTTGTGAAAGTAAACACATGCCGAGACTAAAATAGTTGCAACTTGTTTTTGGTAAGACATATTGCATACTATTATACAAAAAAACATAATTCATATTATTGCTTTAAATATATTTTTCCACAACGGATAAAAAGATTTACCTGAACTGGTTGACACATTGTATTATTGTATTTAATTTTAATTGTAAAATTAAATAGAAGCTATATAAACATTCTTTTGCAAGTTGAGCTATGTTATTTACAAAGCTAGATACTAATTATATTTCCGTCCTTTGGTATGTTAGCCAGTATCTGAGTACCTGTGTAGTCAAAATAAGCTTTTGCAGTAAAATATGTGTGGATTTAGTAATATAAACGTTTCATCGTGTTTCAGTTGCCGTGTAGGTCAGATTCCACTTTATGCTGAAAGCAGGGCTGATATTTGTTAATATGTGCTCTTTGCAGATACACATTTCTCTTTTAAAACATCATTAGATAAAATCAACAAATGGGTTACACCTTACAATATACATGTAGAAGCTGATGGAAATGATGTAGTGGTCTCTGACCCGTACTGACTTATTGTGAAATGTACTACCTCATAAGGGGTATAACTCCAAGCGACAAAGATCATCTTGCAGGTTTGAATGTCGAATGGAAAATAGAAAATGTCCACAGAACATGTAGATTGAAACACCTGCAACAAAACAATTAAGATATCGATATTATAAATTATTTATCCGTGTTATAATTTTTCGTAAATTAATCGAATTAATAATCATAACATCTGGTAAAAAGTTGGAATGGTCGAGCAAGGCGTCTGGTTATAATATTATAGTAGTTGGTGTGAGCAGCTGGTATTCTTCAAACAGTCTATCTTACGAAGCATCTTTTGAGAAATGTGCCCAAGATCATTAAAAAAACTGGAGTCAAGTCTCAAATCTCAAGCATCTGATTGTCTGAAATGTCGACTGGTCTGCATTCCGGCCAATCAGATGCCTTAGTTTTGAAACTAACTAAGGCATCAGTCTTTGTTTTATGATCATGGGCCATGATTGATTTAAGGACAACAATTATTACTGTTGTTGGTCTGTATCTCTTACAAGCCTTTACAGCCAAAAATGCTGTTTACTTGTTAATAATGTCTACGATTGCATTGTGATATCTAAGACCCATTTTACCTGAAATGGATACCAGTAAACAGTTCCGTCCGACCATACTTCTACATTGAGTGTGTCAACGCCAAGTTCTTGGTAATCTAGGTAGGAATTCTTCAAAGCAACGTCAGGCTTCCAGATATCAGCCTTCCCCAAAACAATAACAACACATTTTAACATGTAATAATTCAAACGCAACGTTTTACGTATTTACTCCGAAATTATGACAACTACAGAACGTACATTAATCATCTTGTCTGTCTTTATCTGTTTGTGACTAGATAACTACAAACTTTATGTTCAAGTGATTTTTATTCACTTGTTGTGATACTAAGTCGCGCTCAATCCACTGACTAAATCAATCCAGTTCGCAATACTTCTTTATATTTGTTTTTTTGTTTGGCTTTCAAAGTTCCCTTTTCATCTATTTAAATATCACAGTTACTGTAGCGTTGACTGTGCCGTTTTGCGACACTGTAAAATATCTCCCCGTACATTCAGTGGATGGGATTATCAATTAAGTCATTAAGTTCTACAATACGTTTGATTTACCATTTCGGTCTTATTTTTATATGGGTGGTTTAAATATCCTGGACAGTAAAGCTTGGATATTGCTCAATAACACGAACCATGTTACTTCTGGTTTTTAATTCTTGCTTTCTGCGCTCTCTACGATACGCAGTTATTGTATATTTTCAGACACCATGTGGAAATTAACTTCTATTTAGTTCCGCCCATGGTTTTCTCATTTAGGGAAAACTAATCAATTACGCCCTGATAATGAAATGGAGAAGGTTCCATGTCCGCGGCCACATGGTCATATCGTTTAGGATGGAACAAAATGTGTACTGTCTATTTGTGTAAATGCGCTGAACCAGGGGATAGCGGCAATATAAAAATATATTTGACTCCAAGAAAACATGCATAATTATCATATTCGTTTTTTTCTGTTTATAAAACATATTGTTTAACTAAATATGTAGGCCTTTCAAACTGTTTTTTAATGTTTTTAAAACAAGCAATCAAAAAACGGATATTTACCTGTGGCCACTGGTAGTAATTTAGACCGCCATAGTCCGCATCATTCCAAGTTAAGAATTGGTCGATCCAGTCTATGTCTAGATAACCCGTAGTCTTGAGAGTCTCAGTAACTTCAGACAAACCGTTAATTGTCAGAAGCGTTAAACTAACGTTGACAGCTAAAACAATTTTAAAATGTAAGTTACTCTATGAAATAGACATTCCGATCTTAAGTAGTGATCTTTTTTCTATTTTGACTGTAGATGTTCCTTACTGTTTACCACAATTTTTCATACAGTCAGAGAGCTAGACTTTCAAATACTGTAAAACATCGCGATTTGAACACCAAATAACCATGTTGTGGCTGTTAAGTACTGTTGTGACGTCATATTGGACATTTGTAAGGTAAAATTGCTTTTAACACTAAGAGATCTAAATTGAAGTTTAAACAGCAAAGAAGCCTCGGTCACTTCTCTACGCTACGTTTCTTTGGCTTCTTCATTGTTAAAACTTTACTTATTCAACACTTACTAAAACGTTAAAAGTAAAACGAGTGTCAACTATTCGGAAACCATTCAATCATGATAAACGGAAAGACATTATTCTATAAAAGTTTCCTCAAAGCTGGAATCAGCAAAATTCAAGATATCTGGGACGAACTTTCAGGTAATTTCATCTCAGATACAACACTGATCCGGAAACCAGGTTTTAGAAATAACTATCTCGTTCAATGGTCAAAGTTAAAAACAGCTATTCCAGCTCAATATACAGAGATCCTCAATAGAACTTTTGTGATTTCACACAAAACAAATCTCTTAAGATCATCTCTAAAATTCACTACCAGAAACGGCACATTTATTCAACCTAACAAATTACGATCAAAAGACATCCTTGCACTTTACTCTGTCACAAACAACCGCGCTCGATTAAAAACTGAAGAAAAATGGGAAATAAAACTTACATTAGATACAATCAGCTGGAACAAAACCTGGAGTTATACATACAGCAGCTATGCGTCAAATAAGGCAAAACAATTTCAATGGAAATTTCTGCATAATACCATTTACACGGAACATAAATTACATTTAATGAAACTTTCTAGTGGATTTTGTAATATGTGTCATCATGAACAAGAAACTATTTATCATCTTTTCTGGGAACGCTCCAAAATACAGCATCTTTTAAAAGCCATTAAAACATTACAATTACGTAAAATCCTCCAAAAGGGAAGTCAGTTATAAAATTTATAAATAAAATACACTCTTTTTCGAATTTTCGAACTCTTGTTCTTTGTAAAGATTAATACAGAAATTATTGCTTAAGTGACATCCATGTTGAAATTCA
Source organism: Corbicula japonica (assembly GCA_038501625.1). Lineage (NCBI taxonomy): Eukaryota > Metazoa > Mollusca > Bivalvia > Venerida > Cyrenidae > Corbicula > Corbicula japonica. The sequence continues at coordinate 3,569,228 of JAZAYU010000001.1, read as the reverse complement.
ACATGGATGTCACTTAAGCAATAATTTCTGTATTAATCTTGACAAAGAACAAGAGTTCGAAAATTCGAAGAAGAGTGTATTTTATTTATAAATTTCATTAAAACATTAGTTAATAGTTTATGCGGAAAATTCAATATAGCTGAAAATCTGTCGTATGAAAATCTTGTTTTAGGATTCAGCACGCAGCATGCAAATATCATAAATACGATTATATTGGAATTCAAATGGAACTTGTGGAAATTAAGAAACGACTATAAATTTTCTAGCAAAAAACCATTCGACAATATACATCTACTTAAACTTTATCGCAGTATCCGAGTCGACTTAGAGACAAAATCCATAAAAACGAATCTCGCGAAATACTCAACTTTGTAAAATCGTATCTTATCTAACCCACCTCATTGATACTTATATTATGAAAATTACATATTCAATGTACTGTAATAAAATAACTGAATTATAAAATAATAGATCGATAGCCTAATTGTCAGAATGACTGATTGGTTGTCTGCTTGATTACTTAGCTTGATTGCTTGTCGGTAGAATGAATGAATGAATGAGTGAGTGAGTGAGTGAGTGAGTGAGTGAGTGAATGAATGAATGAATGAATGAATGAATGAATGAATGAATGAATGAATGAATGAATGAATGAATTCTTTATTGCTGTTATAAATATAGTATTGTTGAATTGCACACTGCATCGCTCTTACTGTTTCGTTTCGGGTAAGGACGAATGCTATAGTGACTTGTTTTCAGAGAAACAATCATATATCAAACCCCCCAAAACAAAATAAAACATATTGATGATTATTCTCAAAAAATGTTAAATGTTTACTCACTGCAAACTATATTTTTCATTGTATTTCTTAAACTGTATATGTAATTATTTGATTTATATTATTTATTTAATAATGCAGTTTGTAAGGTCTGTGGGGGATGGCTCCCCGACCCCCTCAGCACCTATGACGGGGATAATAAATGAGGTTTCCCTGGAAAGGGGCCTGAAACAGAAAAAAAAAGTAAAACGAGAAAAAGTCAAAAGAGAAAGTATTGCATGACTCTTTTGAAGAGATAAATCTAAAAATTTGAGCCTTAATTTGATAAAAATAATTGCAAGAAAAATCAATCATAATTTTAAAGTTTTCACAATTTCTATATTTATGAAAATATTTTAATAACGCTACTTACCTATTATTTCGGATTGATTAAGTCGGGGTCTTATTCTCTTGTTATACCTGTTTCTGTCGAAGAGATAGTCCGTGAGATCAATCGCGTTTTGTCCGGTTTGGCAGTTTATTGGCAAAAAAATTATGTAACTGACAAACAAGAAATCTCTCGTGCGAACAATCATGACTATTCAAATTCCTTAGAATAATGTCTTTGCAAAACACGGTTTATGTATATAAATGATATGGTCGTCAAAACAAAAATGTTTTTTTATGTCACGTATTTATATTGTGCCAATGCATGGTGGAGTTCTCGCAGACGAAGCAATGGAAGTACATTCATATCAAATTGATCGAAAAATTGTCAAGAGATTAATCGAATTTGAATTAAATTTCTGCTTCGGTTTAGGTAAACAATACAGTTATTAGCGGTTTAATTAACCCTAGTATCACATAACAATTATTGAAGAGTTGATGAGGCTAGGTTCAATACAGAAAAGAGTAGACACCACGTTAACAAAGACATCCCGTTGTGGCCAAGGAGAGGCGTTTATAAAAAAAATAAAACATGGAGTACACGGTAAACATTTTGTATTCAGAAAGGCTTAGGTATCTAACTTAAATTTTTCTCCAGCAAACCAATAATCAATTCTAGTGCGAAGTTTCACTGGCTTCGTATGGCAATGAAGTCGAACAAACGGAAATATGATTTGTCGAAATGTATCAGTAACATTATTTATAACATATTTGTTTATATACTCGTAGTTTATATTTATCAATAATCGAAAACCAAAACTCATTTATTTTGATTACTTTAATCAAGAAATCAAGTAATTAAACCATGAAATATTAAAATGCGTGTCCGATTTATTGGGCTATTTTATCGAAATGGTACTTGTTTGACATTTAATCAGCAACTTCGTCATCATCATAATCGTCAAAATCATTATCGTCAGCATCATCATTAGTAACCTTTTAATGCTCAGGTACATGTAATGCTGTCGGCAAATCCGTCCAAATGATAAATCACTTTGACCAAATATAGGATGTCAAATTCGCTCTGAATGGGAACTTAACTGATATCATTACATGCATTTGCTGTTCTGCTACGGCTCCCAGTTTTAATCCATGGTTCGAAGTGATCTCGGGATACTTAACAGAATATCATATATAACTATATATTTGGAGGAAAAGAACCAAGTCAAGAAACATCTTCAGGACGTAAGTCTTTAAAAATTTTAAATCTTCTACATTAAATGATTTAATTTCTTTTTATTGCATTTTGAACTCATCTTGACAGGAATAATTAGAAATGCTGTCTGCCCAAAACATGGAACAATCATACTGCAATTTAGACTTTGCTCTGGTCTCAGGGACGACATCAATTACCTTACCATTCAGCTTGAAAGCGCCATTACAATTGTTTTCAGTGTGACGTGTAATTCTGCATACAACATTGTTTTGTTTAAAAGATTGGATTTTATTCATCTGGGCAACTTGTACGTGTTTGTGTTTATGAGAAACTGGCGATGATAGTGTAATTAGTGCACCCTTGACCTTGATTAAAACCATAATGTGTAAAATTCTTTGCAACTGACCGTTACTATGCGGAACACGGTCGACTTCTCATTTTTGTTAATTGTGGTTTCTTGTTAAAATTGATAATATTATAATTTTAAGATCTTGTTTCCTTTACTTCTAAAAGTGTAGAAGGGCTGTACTTCCTGAAAGAGGTTACTACTGATGAGCCTATGCCACTTGTTTCATCTTCATAATTTCAGTTACTGACAATTTCCTGCAGCAACGTGATTTTCTCCTTTTTGTAAGAGTTTTCTTATTATCAGGAACAGTAATCAAAAGAATTTATCGTGTATAGAATTTGAAGTAAAAATAATCGAAATTTCAATATGTTAAACGTTAAGTTCTTTACAATTGGCGAATCATGATATAAGATATCTATAATGATTCTTAATATGATCTGATTAATTGCAGAACATTTTCAAGGGTTACAAATATACGCCAGCCAATACAATGACAGTTAGTGGTGTCTTTTTTGAAACTGATCATTTTATTAACCATGCTCTCTCCCTCTCTTCTTTTTGACTGTGTGGGGAGGCTGTTTTTTCTGAATGTGGCGATTCCTGATATGCATATTTCACCTTTTTCTAAACTGCCTTCTCCTTTTTATACGAATGAAAACAAAACTTACTTTAAATTCTCAACATAACGCTAACTGTTCCAGTCATTACCCAGTATGTAACCCACCAGGTTATGGATAGCAACAAACGGAGGTTGGTCATATATGAACTTTAACTCTTCGAAGGTGGTACGTATTCTGTTTTGATTTACGATCAAAATATGACCTTGATTTCATATAGTAGTTGCATTTAAAATTGTAATTATTCTGTTTTAATTTGATGTGATTAGATACAACTTAGAGAACTCGTTCTCACAGCAAACGTATCGTACCCTAAATCTAAAAATGTAAGGTATGACACTATAATTAGGAAAGTAATCATTGCAATATTAAACCGCTTATTTTGTTATTATGAAAATATGTTCTTCACTTTTTTAGCAAGGAATGTAAGATTCTTAAGGATGAACAGTTGCTTGACTCGTTGTGACCATGGTCCTGTTTAAGTCCCTGTTTACACATGATTAAGAAAATACGAAATTATTACCGATAATGATGAAGTGCGAAAGCGTCTAAAATAATATCTAAACAATGTCACCTTACCATTAGACAACATTTATAGCGGCTAAATTGAACTCAGTACAACTAATTACTTAACAATTACGTACAAATATTATGTTATTATATTGACAATTGTTGAATTTTGTCTAAAATCAGAATTCCAAACTTTCACCCTTGAAATTATGTAATTATAGAAGTGGAAGTATTAGTGCAACTCATACTTACAATAGCAGGATCTGCAAACTGTTGAAGAAGAAATTTGAAATAAAAAAGATTTAGGTTTACCTATGACTAGATCCAATATCATTTTGGCCAGCTGATGCTGAGTCTTTTGTGTATTGAAGATATTACATGCATTCACTGGATTAACTCTTGTTTTTATGCATTTCAAATTTCAATAAAGTGCTTTATTATTCTTGTATTGCTGTTATGTATGAGAAAATATATTTGGCCCAACTAGAATACTGTAGAATCTCGAAAATAAGCGTATACGCTTATTTTTGAATTTGTGACGTTATTATGCGCTTATATTTCGATATGCGCTTATATTTAGGCTGCCGAATATGCGCTTAAATTTGATATGCGCTTATATTTAAGCCGCTGATAATGCGCTTATATTTGATATGCGCTTATAGCTTAGACTGACCGAATATACGCTTAATTTCGAAACAAAATAACGCTAAAAGACACGCATGCATCAAACATTATCAAAACACTTTTATAGTCTTTGAAGAAGAAAAACGTGTTTAAAAATGCATGTTTATTTACAACAAAATAAACCACGACCGGAACCGAACTTCCTTGCACCGCCAGGAAATCGAATTATTTTTTTCCTCCGATTTTATCATCCTCGTCAACGTTTTAGTGTTCAGACCAAACTCTTTACAAGGTTTATACTAGTTTTGGCATTGTTTGTAAAATTGTTTAATATCCTTTATTATCAGTTGTAAGATTTCCAATTTTGGGGGGAGTTATATTTGGAGTTTCATAATTTCATAATACAAAACTGCGTATGCACAAAATTATTACTTTAAGCAATATGAATATTACCAAACACACGTTGAAAACTATAATACTTTATTTCATTGTACTCGAACAAAAGAATAAATGGTTCACTTTGAAAATAGCAAGTTGTTGACACCTGGCTACTACCGTTTATTTATCATTGTTAACGATACAGATATACTATAATTATCTTTAATTGAAAGGCCGAATTAGCTCCTAGTTGAATGAAACTTAAACCACTGAGCAAGTTAGGTATGCATATATGCGCTTATTTTTGGGATATATTTCAACTGTAAGGGACGGGTATGCGCTTATTTTGGGGATAGATTTTAACTCAAGGGACGGGTATGCGCTTATTTTTAGGTATTAGTTTTCTGTAAGTGACATATGCGCTTATATTTAGTGTGCGCTTACTTTTGATTATGAGCTTATTTTCGAGATTCTACAGTACTTAAATTTGTTTAGTTTAAATTCACAACAGACAGCTGAAGCCACTCTACAGTAATATGTGTGAAGTTGGCAATGCAATCGTAGATCGCAGTTCGACATTCAATGCACACCTGTGCAATCGACATACAGCTCTGCATTGGCAGACTATCCGCCAATGTACAGCTGTGAGATCGACATTCAGCTCTGCATTTAATGTTTAGCTATGGGTTGGACATTCAGCTCGGCATTTAAAAAGGTAAGTCACGCAATGTTTAGCTCTGGGTTCGACATTCAGATGTGCATTCACCAATGTACAGCTGTGAGTTCGACATTCAGCTCTGCATTCAAAACGGGAGGTCTCTCAATGTTTAGCTGTGGGTTGGACATTCAGATCTGCATTCACCAATGTACAGCTGTGGGTTCGACATTCAGCTATGCATTCGCCAATGTACAGCTGTGAGTTCGACATTGAGCTCGACATTCAAAAAGGTAAGTCCGTCAATGTTAAGCTGTGGGTTGGACATTCAGATGTGCATTCACCAATCTACAGCTGTGAGTTCGACATTCAGCTCTGCATTCAAAACGGGAGGTCCCTCAATGTTTAGCTGTGGGTTGGACATTTATATCTGCATTCGCTAATGTACAGCTGTGGATTCGACATTCAGCTATGCATTCGCCAATGTACAGCTGTGAGTTCGACATTCAGTTCTGCATTCAAAACAGGAGGTCCCTCAATGTTTAGCTGTGGGTTGGACATTCAGATCTGCATTCACCAATGTAGAGCGGTGGGTTCGACATTCAGCTATGCATTCGCCAATGTACAGCTGTGAGTTCGACATTCAGCTATGCATTCGCCAATGTACAGATGTGAGTTCGACATTGAGCTCAGCATTCAAAAAGGTAAGTCCGTCAATGTTTAGCTGTGGTTTCGATATTCAGATGTGCATTCACCAATGTACAGCTGTGAGTTCGACATTCAGCTCTGCATTCAAAACGGGATGTCCTTCAATGTTTATCTGTGGGTTGGAAATTCAGATCTGCATTCGCCAATATACAGCTGTGGGTTCGACATTCAGCTATGCATTCGCCAATGTTCAGCTGTGAGTTCGACATTCAGCTCTGCATTCAAAACAGGAGGTCCCTCAATGTTTAGCTGTGGGTTGGACATTCAGATCAGCATTCGCCGATGTACAGCTGTGGGTTCGACATTCAGCTATGCATTTGCCAAAGTACAGCTGTGGGTTCGACATTCAGCTCTGCATTCAAAACGGGAGGTCCGTCAATGTTTAGCTGTGGGTTGGACATTCAGATCTGCATTCACCAATGTACAGCTGTGGGTTTGACATTCAGCTATGCATTCGCCAATGTACAGCTGTGAGTTCGACATCCAGCTCTACATTTAAAACAGGAGGTCCCTCAATGTTTAGCTGTGGGTTCGACATTCAGATGTGCATTCACCGATGTACAGCTGTGGGTTCGACATTCAGATATGCATTCGCCATGGTACAGCTGTGACTTCGACATTCAGCTATGCATTCGCCAATGTACAGCTGTGAGTTCGACATTGAGCTCGGCATTCAAAAGGTAAGTCCTTCAATGTTTAGCTGTGGGTTCGACATTCAAATGTGCATTCACCAATGTACAGCTGTGAGTTCGACATTCAGCTCTGCATTCAAAACGGAAGGTCCCTCAATGTTAAGCTGTGGGATGGACATTCAGATCTGCATTCCCCAATGTACAGCTGTGGGTTCGACATTCAGCTATGCATTCGCCAATATACAGCTCTGAGTTCGACATTCAGCTCAGCATTCAAAACGGGACGTCCCTCAATGTTTAGCTGTGGGTTGGACATTCAGATCTGCATTCACCAATGTACAGCTGTGGGTTCGACATTCAGCTATGCATTCGCCAATGTACAGCTGTGAGTTCGACATTCAGCTATGCATTCGCCAATGTACAGCTGTGAGTTCGACATTGAGCTCGGCATTCAAAAAGGTAAGTCCCTCAATGTTTAGCTGTGGGTTCGACATTCAGATGTGCATTCACCAATGTACAGCTGTGAGTTCGACATTCAGCTCTGCATTCAAAACGGGAGGTCCCTCAATGTTTAGCTGTGGGTTGGACATTCAGATCTGCATTCGCCAATGTACAGCTGTGGGTTCGACATTCAGCTATGCAATCGCCAATGTACAGCTGTGAGTTCGACATCCAGCTCTGCATTCAAAACAGGAGGTCCCTCAATGTTTAGCTGTGGGTTGGACATTCAGATGTGCATTCACCGATGTACAGCTGTGGGTTCGACATTCAGATATGCATTCGCCATGGTACAGCTGTGAGTTCGACATTCAGCTATGCATTCGCCAATGTACAGCTGTGAGTTCGACATTGAGCTCGGCATTCAAAAAGGTAAGTCCTTCAATGTTTAGCTGTGGGTTCGACATTCAAATGTGCATTCACCAATGTACAGCTGTGAGTTCGACATTCAGCTCTGCATTCAAAACGGAAGGTCCCTCAATGTTGAGCTGTGGGTTGGACATTCAGATCTGCATTCGCCAATGTACAGCTGTGAGTTCGACATTCAGCTCTGCATTCAAAACGGGACGTCCCTCAATGTTTAGCTGTGGGTTTGACATTCAGATCTGCATTCACCAATGTACAGCTGTGGGTTCGACATTCAGCTATGCATTCGCCAATGTACAGCTGTGAGTTCGACATTCAGCTATGCATTCGCCAATGTACAGCTGTGAGTTCGACATTGAGCTCGGCATTCAAAAAGGTAAGTCCCTCAATGTTTAGCTGTGGGTTCGACATTCAGATGTGCATTCACCAATGTACAGCTGTGAGTTCGACATTCAGCTCTGCATTCAAAACGGGAGGTCCCTCAATGTTTAGCTGTGGGTTGGACATTCAGATCTGCATTCGCCAATGTACAGCTGTGGGTTCGACATTCAGCTATGCATTCGCCAATGTACAGCTGTCAGTTCGACATCCAGCTCTGCATTCAAAACAGGAGGTCCCGCAATGTTTAGCTGTGGGTTGGACATTCAGATGTGCATTCACCGATGTACAGCTGTGGGTTCGACATTCAGATATGCATTCGCCATGGTACAGCTGTGAGTTCGACATTCAGCTATGCATTCGCCAATGTACAGCTGTGAGTTCGACATTGAGCTCGGCATTCAAAAGGTAAGTCCTTCAATGTTTAGCTGTGGGTTCGACATTCTAATGTGCATTCACCAATGTACAGCTGTGAGTTCGACATTCAGCTCTGCATTCAAAACGGAAGGTCCCTCAATGTTTAGCTGTGGGTTGGACATTCAGATCTGCATTCGCCAATGTACAGCTGTGGGTTCGACATTCAGCTATGCATTCGCCAATGTACAGCTCTGAGTTCGACATTCAGCTCTGCATTCAAAACGGGACGTCCCTCAATGTTTAGCTGTGGGTTGGACATTCAGATCTGCATTCACCAATGTACAGCTGTGGGTTCGACATTCAGCTATGCATTCGCCAATGTACAGCTGTGAGTTCGACATTCAGCTATGCATTCGCCAATGTACAGCTGTGAGTTCGACATTGAGCTCGGCATTCAAAAAGGTAAGTCCCTCAATGTTTAGCTGTGGGTTCGACATTCAGATGTGCATTCACCAATGTACAGCTGTGAGTTCGACATTCAGCTCTGCATTCAAAACGGAAGGTCCCTCAATGTTTAGCTGTGGCTTGGACATTCAGATCTGCATTCGCCAATGTACAGCTGTGGGTTCGACATTCAGCTATGCATTCGCCAATGTACAGCTCTGAGTTCGACATTCAGCTCTGCATTCAAAACGGGACGTCCCTCAATGTTTAGCTGTGGGTTGGACATTCAGATCTGCATTCACCAATGTACAGCTGTGGGTTCGACATTCAGCTATGCATTCGCCAATGTACAGCTGTGAGTTCGACATTCAGCTATGCATTCGCCAATGTACAGCTGTGAGTTCGACATTGAGCTCGGCATTCAAAAAGGTAAGTCCCTCAATGTTTAGCTGTGGGTTCGACATTCAGATGTGCATTCACCAATGTACAGCTGTGAGTTCGACATTCAGCTCTGCATTCAAAACGGGAGGTCCCTCAATGTTTAGCTGTGGGTTGGACATTCAGATCTACATTCGCCAATGTACAGCTGTGGGTTCGACATTCAGCTATGCATTCGCCAATGTACATCTGTGAGTTCGACATCCAGCTCTGCATTCAAAACAGGAGGTCCCTCAATGTTTAGCTGTTGGTTGGACATTCAGCTATGCATTCGCCAATGTACAGCTGTGAGTTCGACATTCAGCTATGCATTCGCCAATGTACAGCTGTGAGTTCGACATTGAGCTCGACATTCAAAAAGGTAAGTCCCTCAATGCTAAGCTGTGGGTTCGACATTCAGATGAGCATGCATCAATGTACAGCTGTGAGTTCGACATTCAGCTCTGCATTTAAAACGGGAGGTCCCTCAATGTTTAGCTGTGGGTTCGACATTCAGCTATGCATCCGCTAATGTACAGCTGTGAGATCGACATTCAGCTATGCATTCGCCAATGTACAACTGTGAGTTCGACATTCAGCTCTGCATTCAAAACGGGACGTCCCTCAATGTTTAGCTGTGGGTTGGACATTCAGATCTGCATTCACCAATGTACAGCTGTGGGTTCCACATTCAGCTATGCATTCGCCAATGTACAGCTGTGAGTTCGACATTCAGCTATGCATTTGCCAATGTACAGCTGTGGGTTCGACATTGAGCTCGGCATTCAAAAAGGTAAGTCCCTCAATGTTGAGCTGTGGGTTCGACATTCAGCTGTGAATTCACCAATGTACAGCTGTGAGTTCGACATTCAGCTCTGCATTCAAACCGGAAGGTCCCTCAATGTTTAGCTGTGGATTGGACATTCAGATCTGCATTCGCCAATGTACAGCTGTGGATTCGACATTCAGCTATGCATTCGCCAATGTACAGCTGTGAGTTCGACATTCAGCCATGCATTCGCCATTGCACAGCTGTGAGTTAGACATTGAGCTCTGTATTCAAAAAGGTAAGTCCCTCAATGCTTAGCTGTGGGTTCGACATTTTGATGTACATTCACCAATGTACAGCTGTGAATTCGACATTCAGCTCTGCATTCAAAACGGGAGGTCCCTCAATGTTTAGCTGTGGGTTGGACATTCAGATGTACAATCGCCAATGTACAGCTGTGGGTTCGACATTCAGCTATGCATTCGCCAATGTACAGCTCTGAGTTCGACATTCAGCTCTGCATTCAAAACGGGACGTCCCTCAATGTTTAGCTGTGGGTTGGACATTCCGATCTATATTCACCAATGTACAGCTGTGGGTTCGACATTCAGCTATGCATTCGCCAATGTACAGCTGTGAGTTCGACATTCAGCTATGCATTCGCCAATGTACAGCTGTGAGTTAGACATTGAGCTCTGCATTCAAAAAGGTAAGTCCCTCAATGTTTAGCTGTGGGTTCGACATTCAGATGTGCATTCACCAATGTACAGCTGTGAGTTCGACATTCAGCTCTGCATTCAAAACGGGAGGTCCCTCAATGTTTAGCTGTGGCTTGGACATTCAGATCTGCATTCGCCAATGTACAGCTGTGGGTTCGACATTCAGCTATGCATTCGCCAATGTACAGCTCTGAGTTCGACATTCAGCTCTGCATTCAAAACGGGACGTCCCTCAATGTTTAGCTGTGGGTTGGACATTCAGATCTGCATTCATCAATGTACAGCTGCGGGTTCGACATTCAGCTATGCATTCGCCAATGTACAGCTCTGAGTTCGACATTCAGCTCTGCATTCAAAACGGTAGGTCCATCAATGTTAAGCTGTGGGTTGGACATTTAGATCTGCATTCACCAATGTTCAGCTGTGAGTTCGACATTGATCTCGGCATTCAAAAAGGTAAGTCCCTCAATGTTTAGCTGTGGGTTCGACATTCAGATGTGCATTTACCAATGTACAGCTGCGTGTTCGACATTCAGATGTGCATTCACCAATGTACAGCTCTGTTTTCGACATTCAGCTCTGCATTCATAACATGTTTGTCACTCACTTACGTATGCTATATTCTTTGGTTCCGTATATGCACCTGTGTTCTCGATGACTGTTTATTTTATCATTTTAAGGAATTTAATAAATTTGCTTTAGCATGACCAATGTCACCTTGAAAATTTTCCGGATAAACCATGTCGAGGTAAACTAACCATTGGGTTAAACTTCCCATTTTAGTATTTTAGTATGTTATTTCTTCATTTACTCACACTTTAATATTTAGTAACTTATTTGTAACTTTATCTCGTATGCAAGTGACTGTTTGTTTGATTTCATGTAGGACTATTATGCAGTCGTTAAAGTATGACAAAGTTACGGTGAAAATATTGGGATAACTTATAGTGACAGGAAAATATTCGGAATTCTTTAATTTGGAATCACAAAGTAATGTTCCGTCGATAGCCGTAGGCGATCCCTAAATGTTGGGGAGATCCGGGACTTCTGTTGTTTTTTTTTAAATTTTTATTGCATTAAAAGTAAATTGTTCATTGATTCGTATGTTTTTGTACAATATGTCCAAACTGAGGTTTGAGCTGTCCTGGTGGAATAAACCATGCTTTAGTATTCCAAGCAATTAATAAGCAGCAATATTAAACCTTAATGAATATTCTTTCGCTATCTCTTTTTTTGTAATGGAGGTAATGTTAAGTTGATTGATCCAGATAAACCATGATATAGTGATCCGGAACTGCTCAAAATGCATTTGTTTTAATATGTACAGTATGTCTTCTTTGTGAAAGATCCATGTTGGACTCACAAGCTGTGGTCTGTAAATTTATTTTTCCGATATGAACGGGTCCGTTGACAGGGAAAATGGCTGTTACTGTATGACTTAATGCTATTTTTTTCATAATTTCAATAAGCACACCGGGAAAATTAATTACAAATATTCGCACAGTCCACTGTCTTACAATAAATTCACGTGTAACTGTTTTCATAGATATAAAAAGATTGTTTTTTGAATGATAACAAACAATATAGAACTTGTAAAGGCAATAAGACATATTTCTGTGAGTGGACTGCGTACCAACTAAATAGTTTATGTAAAAAAGATTGCTATATGTATTATAAAGTGTATTGATTGCAATCTTTGATATGTGTAGATACATGCCATTTTTGAGATGTTATGAGATGTTATGTTGTATTATATAGATTCCTACTAAGTACAACATAATAAACTTAGAATCCTCTTCAACCTTGTTATTAATCACAAAATACTGATATAGTAGCAGCAGTATGTACACAGGTAATAAGAGCTACAACAAATACTCATCACTATCATTTATTTCCAGCGAAAATGGAACATAAAATGATACAAATATCGCACATAAATTATCTTCATTGTGATGATCAGCAAATGACACAATATTTGCTACGGTCTTTTTGGTATATTACACCAAATACAGACATGTTTGCTATATGACGTACTGTGTTGGTTTCTGATGAAAGATTACAATCTGTGCCATTCAAGAACGGTTGATAAAAAGACAAAGCAGATTCCGTCTGCTGTTAACATTTGTTTGCCTAAGAAAGAGCAAACAGCAAAACCAACAACCAACAATACACATGACTCCAAATAAAACGATTCTTGAGTTCCCAGATTATTATAATGCCATCAATTAAATCAAAGTGTGCGGAAATGTATATATTTCCATACAAAGTAAACTTTGACAGTAAAATAAGTTTTTAAATCTTTAAAAACAACATCAGAATTTATTATTGACGTTTACCTTATTGTTATAAATATATGAGCATTAGCCATCATCTTTTTTTCAAAGTCTTAAAATGATAATCGTAAATATCCTCATATACCTGTAATAATAAGTTTGCCAATAACCAACAAAAATTGCTCACAAATATTTCAACACAGACAAATATTTTAAAGGGTCATTGATCCGATCATTGAAGTTCGATATTAAATTGAAATTGACGGAATAATGTCAGAGGGAAAAACGTTTGAAAACTTGACAATTCCCATTTTAAACATGAAACATAGTATTACGTAAATAAAGTAAAAAATGCTTCATGGAGTTCTGAATCTTCTCCAGTAATAATCTGAATACTGTTACACTGACATAACTTTCTAGCAGCACCAAGAGGTGAAACAATGGAATAATTAGTCCAGACAAAGAGGAGATCAAAAAGCCGGAAAGGATATTTTAAAACTAATTAAAATTTTAGAAGTTATAACAGAAAAGCAAAATAGAGCACTACATTTTGAGCAGAAGAATTTTGTAAGGAGTCATATTACGATCAAAATGTCGTTGTGACAATTTAAGCGGAAAACGATCTTAATAGTTTTTTCATTTATAAAAAAGAAATTATACAAACAAAACTATCATGAAATTGATAGATTTAAGTAACTAAGAATACATGTCAGCAATAAACATTGATCTTTTAAAGTAGAGAATGTCGGATTCGCGCAAGACACATCGCAGCAATACTGTTCAATGATTGTCTAAGTTTTGGTCCGATATGCTCTGAAATGACCCTTGACCTTTACTGCCACCTTAACCTTTGAGATGGGAACCTGGGGTTTGCACAGGACACTGTCTTGCTAAGGTTAAAATGCATGCTAAATATATACAAGATTGTCAAGTGCATGTCAGTTATGGAAAAAAAGATTTGGCATTATTTCTGACACAACTGTGACATTGACCTTTAAAATGGGATCCAGGGTTTTAAACCACAATCTGTCTTAACGATTTAAGCATCGATTCCAAATATTATCATGATTGCTCAATGCATGCAAAAACTTCTTGTCTATTTTTGTACATTTATTCGATGTCGTGAAATATTTTTGTAATACAAATCTAGAACTACGCCAGTCGGATGTGTCGCCTGACGAACTTTGCGTTGGTCAACATAAAAAATGTTAATTAGTTTTTGTTGAACAGTTATTAGTAATGTATTTTCACAAAATTCACATATAAAATAACCTTTTTATTGTCTCATTGCAAGAAACATGAAAAACAAGTTACGCCCTTGACAAGAAATATACTAAAAATCAAACAAAGTTAATAATTCAAATACAAAACAAGGTAGAGTTACGGTTTTTGTGCACTGCATTTCGAGTCATTGCCAGAAACATGCATAGCAAGGTTGGAGTCATTTGAACCTATGGTGACAAAGTTATGCTTCTGACAAGACATGCTCTGTAAAAATCAATCAAAGGGGAGTAACAAAAAGGGAGGAAGTAGGGTTACGGTTCTTGTGCAATTCGAATCATTGCCAGGAACATGTATACCAAGTTTGGAGTCATTTGAACCTATGTTGACAAAGTTAAGCTCCGGACAAGAAATGCTATATGAAATCAATAAAAGGGGAATAATTAAAAAACGAAACAAGGTAGAGTTATGGTTCATTTGCACTTCGATTAATTGCCAGAAACATGCATACCGAGTTTGGAGTCATTTGGACCTACGGTGGAAAAGTTAGGCTCCGGACAAAATAATCCGGACGCCGCCTAAGACACCGGCGCTCCCACCACAGAGACATACGCCGCGGACGCAGCCGCCAAAGTATTTTCTATATGTCGTCTAGTCAGGCGACACAGAGTGTGTTAGGTGCGACCAAGTATACATTAAGTAAATTACATTTATTCAATCGCCGAAAGGGTTTTGGATATTTAGAAATATTTATATATAAACAAAAATTACTTTAGTGAAACAACAATATTTATTGAAGATGACCACTGGCGCTTGACCAGCCGCCCACCCACTGGCAACCCTTACTAATAAGCCTTTTTTGTAAAAATGCTATCAAGTCGATAATATTATTCCATTATATCAAATTATGCGAAAATACACCGTCAAAATCGTATTCTAAAAAAATATTTTTCTATGTATATAATTGAATAATGGTCAGAAACGGATTCAGGCCCTATCTCTGTTCGAGAGGCTGTTTTTGCTACTATACGGAGGTTTCCAGCCTGGCAGCTGTTTGGTTTAACGCAACAGGGTCTGATCTAACAGTAAATGTCAAAAAGATTCACCAAAAGCTCGAAATACGCTCGAAATACGTGGTAGAACTGACTAAGTCCGGGAAATACTTTACACACAAACTGTTCGACCAATCAGAACCCTACCACTAAAAGCGTCGGGGATTTCCCGAAGTCTTACTGGGGAGAAGAATCTATGAAGAAATAACCTGCTTTTCGGAGGCCGTTTTCTGTTGAAAATTACGAGTATTTCGAGCTTTTGGTGAACCTTTTTGACATTCACTGTTAGATCAGACCCTAAACAGCTGTCAGGTTGGAACCCGCCGTATTGTAGGAAAAACATTCTCTCGAACGTGGATAGGGTCTGGAGCCGTTCCTGACCATTATTCAATTATATACATAGAAATATATTTTTAGAGTACTATTTTGACGGTATATTTTCGAATATTGATAGAATGGACTAATATAAGTTACTTGACACCATTTTTGCAAAAGGGCGTATTAGTAAGGGTTGGCAGTGTGTGGGGCGGCTGGTCAAACGCCAGTGGAAGATGACAGAAAGTTTTTTTTAATAATTTTAATATATGCATTCAACAGAAAAAATTATTTTGCTTATAACAATATGTGTTTGTCAGAAGTAAAACATTTATTAATTGTGAAATATAATCATTCAATAGTTTTGATATCTTATTTTACAGTTAAAAAAATATGTTCTTTAAAGTATTTGTGAGAAAGGTTTTTCTTTCGTTGACTTCAAAACAATATCAGCGGCGGCCCCATGCAAGTCATGGCCGAATGAAAGGGATCTGGTTTTTGCCAAAAAAAATCAAACACATAGATCGTGATGTCGAAATATTTTATCTACTCGTGACAATATTTGAGAAAGTGTGCACAGCAGCCATGAATCCATTGGTATTTATTTACATGGTGGCTATACCACGTGACTTTGTGGATGTCGTGCACACACAAAATCACTCGCTTCAGGTATGCTTTTTGCTTATTTCTCAGTAGTTTCTGGAGCAATTTCGATCAAATAAAGAGCATCGTACTCCTGTTTAAAAGCATTTTCATCAACATTTCACCTCCATTATTAATCAGCCACCGTTTTCTCAAACATTCAAAGACAAATTTTGATTGAAAGTCTGAATTTCTCATTCAATGTAAGAGAAAAAGGCAGCTGATCGATAAAGGATATTAAATGTCCATGAAAATGCTATTTAATAGAAGTATGGTGCTCTTTATCTGATCGAATTCGCTCCAGAAATTACTGAGAAATATGCCAAAACCTACCTGAAGCGAGTGATTTTGTGTGTGCACGATATCCAAAAAGTCACGTGGTATAGCCACCATGGTTAAGGTGACTTGTTTTAGGATAACCGCATACTGTACCGCACCGCGCCGAACCTACACAAGTAAAAACGCAATTTTTCTATGATGCAATTCATTGAACAATTTATTTTAAAGGATACAATAAAAATAGTGAATCTATTGAATGATTATATTTAACAATGAATAAATAGTTTTGCTGAAAAATAAACAAATATTTGTGTTTAGAATACTTAATTGTGTGATTGAATAAATATATTGAAATTATTGAGAAAAAAAATATTGAGTGATTATTTGGTGGTTTTAAATAAATAATTTTACACAAAGTTATTGTTTGTTAATACGTAACTCTTTTTGACACAATATATGTTTGGGATAAAATGAATTATGTTAATGAAAAATATTTTGACTCATTGAATATACACTTGTCAAAGTTTCTTAGTGCACACTTTTCAATGTTGGATATCTCAAAGAAAAATATAATTGAAAGAAAGTTTCACACTATGTTAAATATGACCAAACAATAATAATTATTTGAAAACCGTGCATTTGTTTTACGTGTTACGTCATCAACGTCGGCATACGCTATTTATGCATTATGACCGTTTTGCAATCGAAATTAATTTTTAACAGCCGATTTGGTTTTCCACATGTTCATCGACACCGATAATCTTAAAAAAAACAACAACATTTAATACTATGGAACGTTTGACGACTGAAGACCAAGAAATTCAAAATGCTCTACACTGGAACAACTTTAAATTTGTTATAAAACATCCTAAGGTTAATTTTCGTAAATGCAAAAGAAATGCCTATTTTTTGGCATATGTTATCATTATACGAAAAATTAAAATGATATTTTTTTCTAAATTGATAACGTTGCTTGCGTTGAACGTGGACGTTACTCTCCTACGTCATTAATTATTTACGTAAACAAACGTTAAAACGAAAATTTTAATAATTGCATTTGTATGACGTGGCTCACTTATTAAACCACTAAAACTTAAATTAAAAATTAATTTAAACCTCAAAATCGATTTATACGAAAGTCACGTTTAGTTGGTCAAAAATAAAACGAGTCCGAACTACCGTCTATTTTATCGAAATAAATAAAAGAAAATCTTTTGAAAAGGCTGTTACACATCTGTCATAGAGAATTGCACCGCCAAAACTGCTTCATATACTATTCAAAAACAATGTGCGAAAAATGTGATTAAATCCTTCACCAACAAAGATGAGAGAAATACTCAGAAAATGATCACAACTAACAGTTTTTTATTTTCAATTGCGCTAAGCCGACTCAAATGTGTTTGTGTGTGTGTTAATAGGACATTGATACTCCTTAATTGTAATTAACACAATTTTGTAAAATTCAATCAAATAGTTTGGAAAATCAACATTAATTAAGTGTGCACTATGAAATTTTGAGTAATGTATATTTTTGTTTTACAATAAATATTTCACGACATCGAATAGATGAAAGGATTTTAACCAACGATGTAATCCATCAATATTTCACGACATCAAAAAGATTATGAAAATTGACACTATTTACAATGTATCAAGGAAGTAATATTGCAAAGTTTGTAATGCCATAAACACCACACCCTGGTACCGGCTGTCCCAAGTACAGGTGGCACTCCCACATTCAGCTCAAGGTAAAAACATATACGAGAAGTGGTGTAATTATCTCGTTTGTATCTCCGGAAATTCAAAACCTTTGAAAAAATTAAACAGCGCCCTGGTAAATGACTATGTTCTGCAAGTGTCACAACATTTCATTTTGAAATAAACAAATTACGGCGAGTTAAACGCGAAAGTTTGACTCAAAAATGTCAAATGTCAAAATAAAACGTAAAATACTTAGTACTGCAAATTTATTCATTTCTGATATATTATTGTATAGTCCTGTCTTCCTAAAACAACAAGTTCACATTTCAAGTTTGTAAATGTTTGGCACTTACTTAGTACAGCTACCGAAAAGTGTTCAAAATGTGAGGAAATCGTCAGTAATTTAGTTTTAGTGTATGTGGGAGGTCAAAATACACTGACACATATTAATTATTGAGATTTGTTTTAAGTAATTTGTTTCCGTTTAAAAACGGAAAATAATCTATACATAGCTTTTGAAGCGTGTTCAGCTTTGCATTTTAACATGTCTTACAAATATATAAATGCTGGTACTTTAATGTAAAATTGTTATGATTCAAAACGCGAAAAGATTTGAAAAAATAAAACTGATTGATCTAAAATGTAACGTTTTATTATTTGTTACTTTGAATTTGTGAACATAAGGTCTTTATTAACAGGACCGACGGGTGAAACTGTTTTAAATTAAGTGGTTAATTTTTTTAAGACCTTGTTTTAAAACTCGACGTATCGGAAGAATAACTTCAGCATCCATAAATAGTGCAAAACCAGAACGCGGCGATTTGTGTAAAACGGGAATCTGAGCTGTCTTCTGTGAGTGTAGAGAATCCTCATTTGCATTTTTCGTTTTTCAACATTTTATACAAGAAGAATAACCAAAATATCGTATATTGGAGAATGGCATAGCTGTACATTGCTGAATGCAGAGCTAAGTGTCCAACGCATGGCAAAACATTGAGAATTTTAACATGTCTTAAAATACCAAAGTAACATTGAAGAACTAAACTTCTTGAAAGCCGATCTAAATGTCGAACACACAGCTAAACATTGAAGGACCTCCCGTTTTCAATGCAGAGCTGAATGTCGAACTCACAGCTGTACATTGGCGAATGCATAGCTGAATGTCGAACCCACAGCTGTACATTGGCGAATGCAGATCTGAATGTCGAACCCACAGCTAAACATTGAAGGACTTACCTTTTTAAATGCCGAGCCAAATGTCGAATTCACAGCCATACATTGCCGAACGCATAGCTGAATGTCGAACCCACAGCTGTACATTGGCGATTGCAGATCTGAATGTCCAACCCACAGCTAAACATTGAGGGACCTCCCGTTTTGAATGCAGGGCTGAATGTCGAACCCACAACTTTACATTGGTGAATGCACATCGGAATGTCGAACCCACAGCTTAACATTGAGGGACTTACCTTTTTGAATACAGAGCTCAATGTCAAACTCACAGCTGTACATGGCGATTGCATAGCTGAATGGCGAACACACAGCTGTACATTGGCGAATGCACATCTGAATGTCCAACCCACAGCTAAACATTGAGGGACCTCCGTTTTGAATGCAGAGCTGAATGTCGAACTCGCAGCTGTACATTGGTGAATGCAAGTCTGAATGTCGAATCCACAGCTAAACATTGAGGGACTTACCTTTTTGAATGCCGTGCTCAATGTCGAACTCACAGCTGTACATTTGCGAATGCATAGCTGAATGTCGAACTCACAGCTGTACATTGGCGAATGCATAGCTGAATGTCCAACCCACAGCTAAACATTGAGGGACCTCCCGTTTTGAATGCAGAGTTGAATGTCGAACTCACAGCTGTACATTGGTGAATGCACATCTGAATGTCGAACCCACAGCTTAACATCGAGGGACTTACCTTTTTGAATGCCGAGCTCAATGTCGAACTCACAGCTGTACATTGGCGAATGCATAGCTGAATGTTGAACTCAGAGCTGTACATTGGCGAATGCATAGCTGAATGTCGAACCCACAGCTGTACATTGGTGAATGCAGATCTGAATGTCCAGCCCAAAGCTAAACATTGAGGGACCTCATGTTTTGAATGCAGAGCTGAATGTCGAACTCACAGCTGTACATTGGCGAATGCATAGCTGAATGTCGAACCCACAGCTGTACATTGGTGAATGCAGATCTGAATGTCCAACCAACACCTAACATTGAGGGACATCCCGTTTTGAATGCAGAGCTGAATGTCGAACTCACAGCTGTACATGGGTGAAAGCACATCTGAATGTCGAACCCACAGCTAAACATTGACGGACTTACCTTTTTGAATGCCGAGCTCAATGTCGAACTCACAGCTGTACATTGGCGAATGCATAGCTGAATGTCGTACCCACAGCTGTACATTGGTGAATGCAGATCTGAATGTCCAACCCACAGCTAAACATTGAGGGACCTCCTGTTTTGAATGCAGAGCTGAATGTCGAACTCACAGCTGTACATTGGCGAATGCATAGCTGAATGTCGAACCCACAGCTGTACATCGGCGAATGCAGATCTGAATATCCAACCCACAGCTAAACATTGAGGGACCTCCCGTTTTGAATGCAGAGCTGAATGTCGAACTCACACCTGTACATTGGTTAATGCACATCTGAATGTCGAACCCACAGCTAAACATTGACGGACTTACCTTTTTGAATGCCGAGCTCAATGTCGAACTCACAGCTGTATATTGGCGAATGCATAGCTGAATGTCGAACTCACAGCTGTACATTGGCGAATGCATAGCTGAATGTCGTACCCACAGCTGTACATTGGTGAATGCAGATCTGAATGTCCAACCCACAGCTTAACATTGAGGGACCTCCTGTTTTGAATGCAGAGCTGAATGACGAACTCAAAGCTGTACATTGGCGAATGCAAAGCTGAATGTCGAACCCACAGCTGTACATTGTCGAATGCATAGCTGAATGTCAAACTCACAGCTGTACATTGGCGAATGCATAGCTGAATGTCGTACCCACAGCTGTACATTGGTGAATGCAGATCTGAATATCCAACCCACAGCTAAATATTGAGGGACCCCCCGTTTTGAATGCAGAGCTGAATGTCGAACTCACAGCTGTACATTGGTTAATGCACATCTGAATGTCGAACCCACAGCTAAACATTGACGGATTTACCTTTTTGAATGCCGAGCTCAATGTCAAACTCACAGCTGTACATTGGCGAATGCATAGCTGAATGTCGAACTCACAGCTGTACATTGGCGAATGCATAGCTGAACGTCGAACCCACAGCTGTACATTGGTGAATGCAGATCTGAATGTCCAACCCTCAGCTTAACATTTAGGGATCTCCCGTTTTCAATGCAGAGCTGAAAGTCGAACTCACAGCTGTACATTGGAGAATGCATAGCTGAATATCGAACCCACAGCTGTACATAGGCGAATGCAGATCTGAATGTCCAACCCACAGCTAAACATTGAGGTACCTCCCGATTTGAATGCAGAGCTGAATGTCGAACTCACAGCTGTACATTGGTGAATGCACATCTGAATGTCGAACCCACAGCTAAACATTGACGGACTTACCTTTTTATATGCCGAGCTCAATGTCGAACTCACAGCTGTACATTGGCGAATGAATAGCTGAATGTCGAACTCACAGCTGTACATTGCTGAATGCATAGCTGAATGTCGAACCCACTGCTGTACATTGGTGAATTTAGATCTGAATGTCCAACCCTCAGCTAAATATTGAGGGACCTCCCGTTTTGAATGCAGAGTTGAATGTCGAACTCACAGCTACACATTGGTGAATGCACATTTGAATGTCGAACCCACAGCTAAACATTAACGGACTAACCTTTTTATATGCCGAGCTCAATGTCGAACTCACAGATGTACATTGGCGAATGCATAGCTGAATGTCGAACACACAGCTTTACATTGGCGAATGCATAGCTGAATGTCGAACCCAGAGCTGTACATTGCTGAATGCAGATCTGAATGTCAAACCCACAGCTTAACATTGAGGGACCTCCTGTTTTGAATGCAGAGCTGAATGTCGAACTCACAGCTGTACATTGGCGAATGTATAGCTGAATGTCGAACCCACAGCTGTACATTGGCGAATGCAGATCTGAATGTCCAACTCACAGCTAAATATTGAGGGTCCTCCCGTTTTGAATGCAGAGCTGAATGTCGAACTCACAGCTGTACATTAGTGAATGCACATCTGAATGTCGAACACACAGCTTAACATTGAGGGACTTACCTTTTTGAATGCCGAGCTCAATGTCGAACTCACAGCTGTACATTGGCGAATGCATAGCTGAATGTCGAACTCACAGCTGTACATTTGCGAATGCATAGCTGAATGTCGAACCCACAGCTGTACATTGGTGAATGCAGATCTGAATGTCCAACCCACAGCTAAACATTGAGGGACCTCCTGTTTTGAATGCAGAGCTGAATGTCGAACTCACAGCTTTACATTGGCGAATGCATAGCTGAATGTCGAACCCACAGCTGTACATTGGCGAATGCAGATCTGAATGTCCAACCCACAGCTAAACATTGAGGGACCTCCCGTTTTGGATGCAGAGCTGAATGTCGAACTCACAGCTGTACATTGGTGAATGCACATCTGAATGTCGAACCCACAGCTTAACATTGAGGGACTTACCTTTTTGAATGCCAAACTCAATGTCGAACTCACAGCTGCACATTGGCGATTGTATTGCTGAATGTCGAACTCACAGCTGTACATTGGCGAATGCATAGCTGAATGTCGAACTCACAGCTGTACATTGGCGAATGCATATCTGAATGTCCAACCCACAGCTAAACATTGAGTGACCTCCCGTTTTGAATGCAGAGCTGAATGTCGAACTCAAAGCTGTACACTGGCGAATGCATAGCTGAATGTCGGACCCACAGCTGTACCTTGGCGAATGCAGATCTGAATGTCCAACCCACAGCTTAACATTGAGGGACCTCCCGTTTTGAATGCAGAGCTGAATGTCGAACTCACAGCTGTACATTGGTGAATGCACATCTGAATGTCGAACCCACAGCTAAACGCTGAGGACTTACCTTTTCATATGCCGAGCTCAATGTCGAACTCACAGCTGTACATTGGCGAATGCATAGCTGAATGTCGAACTCACAGCTGTACATTGGCGAATGCATAGCTGAATGTCGAACCCATAGCAGCTGTACATTAAGAATGCAGATCTGAATGTCCAACCCACAGCTAAACATTGAGGGACCTCCTGTTTTCAATGCAGAACTGAATGTCGAACTCACAGCTGTACATTGGCGAATGCATAGCTGAATGTCGAACCCACAGCTGTACATTGGCGAATGCAGATTTGAATGTCCAACCCACAGCTCAACATTGAGGGATCTCCCGTTTTGAATGCTGAGCTGAATGTCGAACTCACAGCTGTACATTGTTAAATGCACATCTGAATGTCGAACCCACAGCTAAACATTGACGGACTTACCTATTTGAATGCCGAGCTGAATGTCGAACTCACATCTGTACATTGGCGAATGCATAGCTGAATGTCGAACTCACAGCTGTACATTGGCGAATGCATAGCTGAATGTCGAACCCACAGCTGTACATTGGTGAATGCAGATCTGAATGTCCAACCCACACCTAACATTGAGGGACCTCCCGTTTTGAATGCAGTGCTGAATGTCGAACTCACAGCTGTACATTGGTGAAAGCACATCTGAATGTCGAACCCACAGCTAAACATTGACGGACTTACATTTTTGAATGCCGAGCTCAATGTCGAACTCACAGCTGTATATTGGCGAATGCATAGCTGAATGTCGAACTCACAGCTGTACATTGGCGAATGCATAGCTGAATGTCGAACCCACAGCTGTACATTGGGGAATGCATAGCTGAATATCCAACCCACAGCTAAATATTGAGGGACCTCCTGTTTTGAATGCAGAGCTGAATGTCGAACTCACAGCTGTACATTGGTTAATGCACATCTGAATGTCGAACCTACTGCTAAACATTGACGGACTTACCTTTTTGAATGCCGAGCTCAATGTCGAACTCACAGCTATATATTAGCGAATGCATAGCTGAATGTCGAACTCACAGCTGTACATTGGCGAATGCATAGCTGAATGTCGTACTCACAGCTTTACATTGGTGAATGCAGATCTGAATGTCCAACCCACAGCTTAACATTGAGGGACCTCCTGTTTTGAATGCAGAGCTGAATGACGAACTCACAGCTGTACATTTGCGAATGCATAGCTGAATGTCGAACCCACAGCTGTACATTGGCGAATGCAGATCTGAATATCCAACCCACAGCTAAATATTGAGGGACCTCCCGTTTTGAATGCAGAGCTGAATGTCGAACTCACAGCTGTACATTGGTGAATGCACATCTGAATGTCGAACCCACAGCTAAACATTGACGGACTTACCTTTTTGAATGCCGAGCTCAATGTCAAACTCACAGCTGTACATTGGCGAATGCATAGCTGAATGTCAAACTCATAGCTGTACATTGGCGAATGCATAGCTGAACGTCGAACCCACAGCTGTACATTGGTGAATGCAGATCTGAATGTCCAACCCTCAGCTAAACATTTAGGGACCTCCCGTTTTTAATGCAGAGCTGAAAGTCGAACTCACAGCTGTACTTTGGCGAATGCACAGCTGAATATCGAACCCACAGCTGTACATCGGTGAATGCAGATCTGAATGTCCAACCCTCAGCTAAACATTTAGGGATCTCCCGTTTTCAATGCAGAGCTGAAAGTCGAACTCACAGCTGTACATTGGCGAATGCAGAGCTGAATATCGAACCCACACCTGTACATCGGCGAATGCAGATCTGAATGTCCAACCCACAGCTAAACATTGAGGTACCTCCCGTTTTGAATGCAGAGCTGAATGTCGAACTCACAGCTGTACATTGGTGAATGCACATCTGAATGTCGAACCCACAGCTAAACATTGACGGACTTACCTTTTTATATGCCGAGCTCAATGTCGAACTCACAGCTGTACATTGGCGAATGCATAGCTGAATGTCGAACTCACAGCTGTACATTGCTGAATGCATAGCTGAATGTCGAACCCACAGCTGTACATTGCTGAATGCAGATCTGAATGTCCAACCCACAGCTTAACATTGAGGGACCTCCTGTTCTGAATGCAGAGCTGAATGTCGAACTCATAACTGTACATTGGTGAATGCACATTTGAATGTCGAACCCAAAGCTAAACATTGTCGGACTTACCTTTTTGAATGCCGAGCTCAATGTCGAACTCACAGCTGTACATTGGCGAATAAATGACTGAATGTCGAACTCACAGCTGTACATTGGCGAATGCATAGCTGAATGTCGAACCCACTGCTGTACATTGCTGAATTCAGATCTGAATGTCCAACCCTCAGCTAAATATTGAGGGATCTCCCGTTTTGAATGCAGAGCTGAATGTCGAACTCACAGCTGTACATTGACGAATGCACAGCTGAATATCGAACCCACAGCTATACATCGGCGATTGCAGATCTGAATGTCCAACCCACAGCAAAACATTGAGGGACCTCCCGTTTTGAATGCAGAGTTGAATGTCGAACTCACAGCTACACATTGGTGAATGCACATTTGAATGTCGAACCCACAGCTAAACATTAACGGACTAACCTTTTTATATGCCGAGCTCAATGTCGAACTCACAGATGTACATTGGCGAATGCATAGCTGAATGTCGAACACACAACTGTACATTGGCGAATGCATAGCTGAATGTCGAACCCAGAGCTGTACATTGGTAAATGCAGATCTGAATATCCAACCCACAGCTAAATATGAGGGACCTCCTGTTTTGAATGCAGAGCTGAATGTCGAACTCACAGCTGTACATTGGTGAATGCACATCTGAATGTCGAACCCACAGCTTAACATTGAGGGACTTACCTTTTTGAATGCCGAGCTCAATGTCGAACTCACAGCTGCACATTGGCGAATGCATTGCTGAATGTCGAACTCACAGCTGTACATTGGCGAATGCCTTGCTGAATGTCGAACTCACAGCTGTACATTGGCGAATGCATAGCTGAATGTCGAACTCACAGCTGTACATTGGCGAATGCAGATCTGAATGTCCAACCCACAGCTAAATATTGAGTGACCTCCTGTTTTGAATGCAGAGCTGAATGTCGAACTCACAGCTGTACACTGGCGAATGCATAGCTGAATGTCGAACCCATAGCTGTACATTGGCGAATGCAGAGGTGAATGTCCAACCCACAGCTTAACATTGAGGGACCTCCCGTTTTGAATGCAGAGCTGAATGTCGAACTCAAGCTGTACATTGGTGAATGCACATCTGAATGTCGAACCCACAGCTAAACATTGACGGACTTACCTTTTTATATGCCGAGCTCAATGTCGAACTCACAGCTGTACATTGGCGAATGCATAGCTGAATGTCGAACTCACAGCTGTACATTGGCGAATGCATAGCTGAATGTCGAACCCATAGCAGCTGTACATTGGTGAATGCAGATCTGAATGTCCAACCCACAGCTAAACATTGAGGGACCTCCTGTTTTCAATGCAGAACTGAATGTCGAACTCACAGCTGTACAATGGCGAATGCATAGCTGAATGTCGAACCCACAGCTGTACATTGGGGAATGCAGATTTGAATGTCCAACCCACAGCTAAACATTGAGGGATCTCCCGTTTTGAATGCAGAGCTGAATGTCGAACTCACAGCTGTACATTGGTGAATGCACATCTGAATGTCGAACCCACAGCTAATAATTGACGGACTTACCTTTTTGAATGCCGAGCTGAATGTCGAACTCACATCTGTAAATTGGCGAATGCATAGCTGAATGTCGAACTCACAGCTGTACATTGGCGAATGCATAGCTGAATGTCGAACCCACAGCTGTACATTGGTGAATGCAGATCTGAATGTCCAACCCACAGCTAAACATTGAGGGACTTCCCGTTTTGAATGCAGATTTGAATGTCGAACTCACAGCTGTACATTGGCGAATGCATAGCTGAATGTGGAACCCGCAGCTGTACATTGGCGAATGCAGATCTGAATGTCCAACCCACAGCTATTCATTGAGGGACCTCCCGTTTTGAATGCAGAGCTGAATGTCGAACTCACAGCTGTACATTGGTGAATGCACATCTGAATGTCGAACCCACAGCTAAACATTGACGGACTTACCTTTTTGAATGTCGAGCTTAATGTCGAACTCACAGCTGTACATTGGCGAATGCATAGCTGAATGTCAAACTCACAGCTGTACATTGGCGAATGCATAGCTGAATGTTGAACCCACAGCTTTACATTGGTGAATGCACATCTGAATGTCGAACCCACAGCTAAACATTGAGTGACTTACCTTTTTGAATGCCGAGCTGAATGTCCAACCCATAGCTAAACATTGAATGCATAGCTGAATGTCGATCTCATAGCTGTACATTGGCGGATAGTCTGCCAATGCAGAGCTGTATGTTGATTGCATAGCTATGCATTGAATGTCGAACTGCGATCTACGATTGCATGGCCAACTTCACACATATTCTACAGTAGATGTCTGTGTATATCTTACAAAATTGGTACAGGGGCATAGATCTATTGCATTCTAACTGGAATGAACGAAAAAGGCATAATATTCACCATTTATATAAATTCATTTTCCTTTATTTTGAATTTACCGCTCGAAAATGGACCGCATCGACTTTAGCAAGCAGTTGCCGGTGTAACGTTGTAAAGTGACCCCCATAGAATAATGACCCCCCGGTCATTATTTTATATAAAATAATGACCCCTTTCTATAAAATACTGACTCCCCTTATAAAATAATGACCCCCCGATTTTATCTGTAAAATATTGAACCCCACCTAGCCTATTACTAACAAACTCTATATCGTTTCAAGTCACTGTTCTATGGCTTTTATATTTGTTGTTGTTTCTACTGGAGCCGCTGCATGCATGCTGCTGCTGCTGCTGCGTCTACATCTATTGAAATGAAATTTAAAATTGCTTTCATTTGAATTTCATTTGAATTATCATCATTGTATTACAATATACATAAGTCGCTTTAACGTAACTGTATATGCTTCAACTTCAAAGACAACATTTTTCTACTTCATCTGACGTTAGATAGCCTTCGTTCAAGCACTGTGAAGTTAGCAGTGGGCAGTTACAGCAGTGGCAGCAGTAAGATCGTTTTTACTGCTGCAGTAACAGCAGTGGCAGCAGTAAGATCGTTTTTACTGCGGCAGTAACAGCAGTGACAGCAGTAAGATCGTTTTTACTGCGGCAGTAAAAGCAGTGACAGCAGTAAGATCGTTTCTACTGCGGCAGTAACAGCAGTTACAGCAGTAAGATCGTTTTTACTGCGGCAGTAACAGCAGTTACAGCAGTAAGATCGTTTTTACTGCGGCAGTAACAGCAGTAACAGCAGTAAGATCGTTTTTACTGCGGCAGTAACAGCAGTGACAGCAGTAAGATCGTTTTTACTGCGGCAGTAACAGCAGTGACAGCAGTAAGATCGTTTTTACTGCGGCAGTAACAGCAGTTACAGCAGTAAGATCGTTTTACTGCGGCAGTTACAGCAGTTACAGCAGTTACAGTAGTAATATGTTCTTATTTTCAAAAATTATCACAAAAATCATCTTACTGCCGCAGTTACAGCAGTGACAGCAGTGACATCGTTTTCACTGCGGCAGTAGTAGCAGTTACAGCAGTAAGATGTACGTAGATGAAAAAAAAAAAGACAAAAATTATCTTACTGCCGCAGTTATAGCAGTGACAGCAGTGAGATCGTTTTCACTGCGGCAGTAGTAGCAGTTACAGCAGTAAGATGTACGTAGATGAAAAAAAAACGACAAAAATTATCTTACTGCCGCAGTTATAGCAGTTTCAGCAGTAAGATCTTTTTACTGCGGCAGTTACAGCAGTTACAGCAGTAATATGTTCGTACATTAAAAAATATATATAAAAAATCATCTTACTGCCGCAGTTACAGCAGTGACAGCAGTAAGATCCTTTTACTGCGGCAGTTACAGCAGTTACAGCAGTAATATGTTCGTACATTAAAAAATATATATAAAAAATCATCTTACTGCCGCAGTTACAGCAGTGACAGCAGTAAGATCCTTTTACTGCGGCAGTTACAGCAGTTACAGCAGTAACAGTAGTAATATGTTCTTATTTTCAAAAATTATCAAAAAAATCATCTTACTGCCGCAGTTACAGCAGTGACAGCAGTGAGATCGTTTTCACTGCGGCAGTTGTAGCAGTTACAGCAGTAAGATGTACGTAGATGAAAAAAAAAAAGACAAAAATTATCTTACTGCCGCAGTTATAGCAGTGACAGCAGTGAGATCGTTTTCACTGCGGCAGTAGTAGCAGTTACAGCAGTAAGATGTACGTAGATGAAAAAAAACGACAAAAATTATCTTACTGCCGCAGTTATAGCAGTTTCAGCAGTAAGATCTTTTTACTGCGGCAGTTACAGCAGTTACAGCAGTAATATGTTCGTACATTAAAAAATATATATAAAAAATCATCTTACTGCCGCAGTTACAGCAGTGACAGCAGTAAGATCCTTTTACTGCGGCAGTTACAGCAGTTACAGCAGTAATATGTTCGTACATTAAAAAATATATATAAAAAATCATCTTACTGCCGCAGTTACAGCAGTGACAGCAGTAAGATCCTTTTACTGCGGCAGTTACAGCAGTTACAGCAGTTACAGTAGTAATATGTTCTTATTTTCAAAAATTATCAAAAAAATCATCTTACTGCCGCAGTTACAGCAGTGACAGCAGTGAGATCGTTTTCACTGCGGCAGTTGTAGCAGTTACAGCAGTAAGATGTACGTAGATGAAAAAAAACGACAAAAATTATCTTACTGCCGCAGTTATAGCAGTTACAGCAGTAAGATCGTTTTACTGCGGCAGTTACAGCAGTTACAGCAGTAATATGTTCGTACATTAAAAAATATATATAAAAAATCATCTTACTGCCGCAGTTACAGCAGTGACAGCAGTAACATCTTTTTACTGCGGCAGTTACAGCAGTTACAGTGGTAATATGTTCTTATTTTCAAAAATTATCACAAAAATCATCTTACTGCCGCAGTTACAGCAGTGACAGCAGTGAGATAGTTTTACTGCGGCAGTTACAGCAGTTACAGCAGTAAGATGTACGTAGATGAAAAAACAACAACAAAAATTATCTTACTGCCGCAGTTATAGCAGTTACAGCAGTAAGATAGTTTTAATGCGGCAGTTACAGCAGTTACAGCAGTAATATGTTCGTACATTAAAAAATATATATATAAATCATCTTACTGCCGCAGTTACAGCAGTGACAGCAGTAAGATCCTTTTACTGCGGCAGTTACAGCAGTTACAGTAGTAATATGTTATTTTCAAAAATTATCACAAAAATCATCTTACTGCCGCAGTTACAGCAGTGACAGCAGTGAGATCGTTTTCACTGCGGCAGTTGTAGCAGTAACAGCAGTAAGATGTACGTAGATGAAAAACAAACCGACAAAAATCATCTTACTGCCGCAGTTATAGCAGTTACAGCAGTAAGATCGTGTTACTGCGGCAGTTACAGCAGTTACAGTAGTAATATGTTCGTACATTAAAATATATATATAAAAAATCATCTTACTGCCGCAGTTACAGCAGTGACAGCAGTAAGATCTTTTTACTGCGGCAGTTACAGCAGTTACAGCAGTAATATGTTCGTACATTAAAAAATATATATAAAAAATCATTTTACTGCTGCAGTTACAGCAGTGACAGCAGTAAGATCCTTTTACTGCGGCAGTTACAGCAGTTACAGCAGTTACAGTAGTAATATGTTCTTATTTTCAAAAATTATCACAAAAATCATCTTACTGCCGCAGTTACAGCAGTGACAGCAGTGAGATCGTTTTCACTGCGGCAGTTGTAGCAGTTACAGCAGTAAGATGTACGTAGATGAAAAAAAACGACAAAAATTATCTTACTGCCGCAGTTATAGCAGTTACAGCAGTAAGATCGTTTTACTGCGGCAGTTACAGCAGTTACAGCAGTAATATGTTCGTACATTAAAAAATATATATAAAAAATCATCTTACTGCCGCAGTTACAGCAGTGACAGCAGTAAGATCTTTTTTGTGCGGCAGTTACAGCAGTTACAGTGGTAATATGTTCTTCTTTTCAAAAATTATCACAAAAATCATCTTACTGCCGCAGTTACAGCAGTGACAGCAGTAAGATCTTTTTACTGCGGCAGTTACAGCAGTTACAGTAGTAATATCTTCTTATTTCCAAAAATTATCACAAAAATCATCTTACTGCCGCAGTTACAGCAGTGACAGCAGTGAGATCGTTTTCACTGCGGCAGTAGTAGCAGTTACAGCAGTAAGATGTACGTAGATGAAAAAAAAACGACAAAAATCATCTTACTGCCGCAGTTATAGCAGTTACAGCAGTAAGATAGTTTTACTGCGGCAGTTACAGCAGTTACAGCAGTAATATGTTCGTACATTAAAAATATATATAAAAAATCATCTTACTGCCGCAGTTACAGCAGTGACAGCAGTAAGATCGTTTTTACTGCGGCAGTAACAGCAGTTACAGCAGTAAGATCGTTTTTACTGCGGCAGTAACAGCAGTTACAGCAGTAAGATCGTTTTTACTGCGGCAGTAAAAGCAGTAACAGCAGTAAGATCGTTTTTACTGCCGCAGTAACAGCAGTGACAGCAGTAAGATCGTTTTTACTGCGGCAGTAACAGCAGTGACAGCAGTAAGATCGTTTTCACTGCGTCAGTGACAGCAGTTACAGCAGTAAGATCGTTTTACTGCGGCAGTTACAGCAGTTACAGCAGTTACAGTAGTAATATGTTCTTATTTTCAAAAATTATCACAAAAATCATCTTACTGCCGCAGTTACAGCAGTGACAGCAGTGACATCGTTTTCACTGCGGCAGCAGTAGCAGTTACAGCAGTAAGATGTACGTAGATGAAAAAAAAAAGACAAAAATTATCTTACTGCCGCAGTTATAGCAGTGACAGCAGTGAGATCGTTTTCACTGCGGCAGTAGTAGCAGTTACAGCAGTAAGATGTACGTAGATGAAAAAAAAACCGACAAAAATTATCTTACTGCCGCAGTTATAGCAGTTTCAGCAGTAAGATCTTTTTACTGCGGCAGTTACAGCAGTTACAGCAGTAATATGTTCGTACATTAAAAAATATATATAAAAAATCATCTTACTGCCGCAGTTACAGCAGTGACAGATGTAAGATCCTTTTACTGCGGCAGTTACAGCAGTTACAGCAGTAATATGTTCGAACATAAAAAAATATATATAAAAAATCATCTTACTGCCGCAGTTACAGCAGTGACAGCAGTAAGATCCTTTTACTGCGGCAGTTACAGCAGTTACAGCAGTTACAGTACTAATATGTTCTTATCTTCAAAAATTATCAAAAAAATCATCTTACTGCCGCAGTTACAGCAGTGACAGCAGTGAGATCGTTTTCACTGCGGCAGTTGTAGCAGTTCCAGCAGTAAGATGTACGTAGATGAAAAAAAACGACAAAAATTATCTTACTGCCGCAGTTATAGCAGTTACAGCAGTGAGATCGTTTTCACTGCGGCAGTTGTAGCAGTTACAGCAGTAAGATGTACGTACATTAAAAAATATATATATAAAATCATCTTACTGCCGCAGTTACAGCAGTGACAGCAGTAAGATCTTTTTACTGCGGCAGTTTCAGCAGTTACAGTGGTAATATGTTCTTCTTTTCAAAAATTATCACAAAAATCATCTTACTGCCGCAGTTACAGCAGTGACAGCAGTGAGATAGTTTTACTGCGGCAGTTACAGCAGTTACAGCAGTAAGATGTACGTAGATGAAAAAACAACAACAAAAATTATCTTACTGCCGCAGTTATAGCAGTTACAGCAGTAAGATAGTTTTACTGCGGCAGTTACAGCAGTTACAGCAGTAATATGTTCGTACATTAAAAAATATATATATAAATCATCTTACTGCCGCAGTTACAGCAGTGACAGCAGTAAGATCCTTTTACTGCGGCAGTTACAGCAGTTACAGTAGTAATATGTTCTTATTTTCAAAAATTATCAAAAAAATCATCTTACTGCCGCAGTTACAGCAGTGACAGCAGTGAGATCGTTTTCACTGCGGCAGTTGTAGCAGTTACAGCAGTAAGATGTACGTAGATGAAAAAAAACGACAAAAATTATCTTACTGCCGCAGTTATAGCAGTTACAGCAGTAAGATCGTTTTACTGCGGCAGTTACAGCAGTTACAGCAGTAATATGTTCGTACATTAAAAAATATATATAAAAAATCATCTTACTGCCGCAGTTACAGCAGTGACAGCAGTAACATCTTTTTACTGCGGCAGTTACAGCAGTTACAGTGGTAATATGTTCTTCTTTTCAAAAATTATCACAAAAATCATCTTACTGCCGCAGTTACAGCAGTGACAGCAGTGAGATAGTTTTACTGCGGCAGTTACAGCAGTTACAGCAGTAAGATGTACGTAGATGAAAAAACAACAACAAAAATTATCTTACTGCCGCAGTTATAGCAGTTACAGCAGTAAGATAGTTTTACTGCGGCAGTTACAGCAGTTACAGCAGTAATATGTTCGTACATTAAAAAATATATATATAAATCATCTTACTGCCGCATTTACAGCAGTGACAGCAGTAAGATCCTTTTACTCGGCAGTTACAGCAGTTACAGTAGTTATATGTTCTTATTTTCAAAAATTATCACAAAAATCATCTTACTGCCGCAGTTACAGCAGTGACAGCAGTGAGATCGTTTTCACTGCGGCAGTTGTAGCAGTAACAGCAGTAAGATGTACGTAGATGAAAAACAAACCGACAAAAATCATCTTACTGCCGCAGTTATAGCAGTTACAGCAGTAAGATCGTTTTACTGCGGCAGTTACAGCAGTTACAGTAGTAATATGTTCGTACATTAAAAAATATATATAAAAAATCATCTTACTGCCGCAGTTACAGCAGTGACAGCAGTAAGATCTTTTTACTGCGGCAGTTACAGCAGTTACAGCAGTAATTTGTTCGTACATTAAAATATATATATAAAAAATCATCTTACTGCCGCAGTTACAGCAGTGACAGCAGTAAGATCCTTTTACTGCGGCAGTTACAGCAGTTACAGCAGTAAGATCGTTTCACTGCGGCAGTTACAGCAGTTACAGTAGTAATATGTTCGTACATTAAAAATATATATAAAAAATCATCTTACTGCCGCAGTTACAGCAGTGACAGCTGTAAGATCTTTTTACTGCGGCAGTTACAGCAGTTACAGCAGTTACAGTAGTAATATGTTCTTATTTTCAAAAATTATCACAAAAATCATCTTACTGCCGCAGTTACAGCAGTGACAGCAGTGAGATCGTTTTCACTGCGGCAGTAGTAGCAGTTACAGCAGTAAGATGTACGTAGATGAAAAAACAACAACAAAAATTATCTTACTGCCGCAGTTATAGCAGTTACAGCAGTAAAATCTTTTTACTGCGGCAGTTACAGCAGTGACAGCAGTAAGATGGTTTTTACTGCGGCAGTAACAGCAGTGTCAGCAGTAAGATCGTTTTTACTTCGGCAGTAACAGCAGTTACAGCAGTAAGAGCATAGCGATGTTCTTAGATTATAAAACACAATACCAAAATCATCTTACTGCCACAGTTACAGTAAGATCAGTTCGATGTTTTTAGATTAAAAAACAACAACACCTAATTTATTTCACTGCGTCAGTTACAGCAGTGACAGCAGTAAGGTCGTTTTTACAGCGGCAGTAACAGCAATGACAGCAGTAAGATATTTTTTACTGCGGCAGTAACAGCAGTGACAGCAGTAAAATCGTATTTCATTTCATTTCGCGCGGGTTTAATTTTCGCGTATTTCGCATTACGGCAAGATCGGGAAATTCAACCCCAGCGAAATTAAACTCTTTAACAGTGTTTCTTATAGGAAAACACAGTTGCGCTGAGTTGTTATTTACTTCTGTTGCGCGAAAATTCGTTCCTGCGAAATTAAATGATACTACAGTATTTTATTCATGTATTTTATGTAGAAATAATGACGTTTAAGAACCAGCGAGTTGGAATTAAATTCGTTCTATTAACACGAATGCTCACAGAGGTACCATAGAACTTTCCACAGTCGATGCTTATTTGTACAGTGAGCATTATTCTTTACCAACATTGATAAAGTGTAGTTTTAGTTGAGTCTGCAGATCTGGTCAAACCTGAAGTTGATGAGCGTTAGAAGAAGTAAACAATAAATAGGATGTTGATGTATTTATTATTTTCACTTAAGCTTTATACTGCTAATATTTTTTGTTTGAGTTAGAACGATTTTCTCTGAAACTATTACAGAATCTCGAGAAGCACTATTTGTATTAAAATTAATATATGAAATTCTCGTTATGCCACTGTTCTGAAATTTTATCACAATTATTTTTTTTACTTTAAAGGATGGTTTTGCATTGCTTGCAGTATATTCTAGCAGATCGCCCTTACGTAGTAATGATAGTGCATGTATTGTCTACCTTACTGTACCGAGTCCAGATCCGTTATATTGCAAGTGTATGGGGAAGCAGACATTGGGGTCATGGGTATCCCCGGAAATCTTTTACAAGTTAAACTAAATTTGGATTGCAACTGCGACGAGTCCAAACGTTCACTATACACTCGTCAAAAGTTATAAGTGCACACTTTTCAATTTTGAATATCTCAAAGTAAACTTATTCTAATTGAATTAAAGTTTGATAAATTGTTAATTATGATCAAACAATAATATTTTTTGAAAACCGTGCATATGTTTAATGTGTTACGTGATCCACGTCGGCATACGCTATTTAAGCGTTATTCCCGTGCGGCAATCAAAATTTACATTTTTACAATCGTTTTTGTTTTTCACATGTTCACCGATTCCAGACAAACACGAAAAACACACCAACAAATTGTAACAATGGAACGGTTGACGTCAGCAGACAACGACATTGCCATCAAAATGCTTTTGACTGGCACAACTTCCAATTTGTTGTAAAAAATCTTGACGGTTTTCGAACAATGGCATTAAATCTTTTGCAAAATGTGTTTCCGATAGAGAACTTATTTACCTACGTTTTCGTATATAATATTTAAATAAAGGCTTATTTCTATGACATTTAAAACGACGTCAAACATTAAAAAGTCGACATTTTACGCTAAATTATTTGAGCGCGATCTAAACGTAAGCTAAATTTTATCGAAAACGGTGTGTTAGAAGTTTTTCATTCTTTCACAAAATTCTGTTGGACGTATATGAAATCGAATTAAAAAATAAAAACGATAGGTCATCGGTCTAGATTTTGTGTAATCTTTCGTTGAAAATACACATTACGTCGCTAAAAATAACGTTTTTTTTCCGCGACGTTCAGAAATTCCAACTTAATGTTGTTTCATGTAAAATTATTGAGTTAGTCATGTATACTCCTCAAAATCATTTGATGTCCATTAAAAACTGTTGTTTATTTTAAAAAAACGTATTGATAATCTTTTTAATGTTTCTTAGTGACATGTTTTATAAGCAAGTCATAAAGCTTATAAAATTTACAATCATATTAGATCTAAACATATTTTAGTCCGCACTTTTCTATAAAATCATTCAATTACGATGGTCCTTTTTGAAGTGTATTTATGGATTTTAAATTTACGCGATTACAATTTAAATAAAACTATTAATCTGACGGTGGTTTAATCAAAATTATTGTTGAACGTTATGCTATTTTATGAATTCCAGATTTTTAATTTTGAATTTAAATGTTTAAATACTCCTTAACTTGTTAAATTTGATTTTTGTTTGATGCGAATACCGGTAAAATTCATTTGCCTTTAACGGTTTTTGGTTCTTCCAGTCGACATTTTGAAACCTCTTAAACAAACAAAAAAGACGAATGGTGTGGGGGACTAGGAGCTTTATTCAGAACTATGTTCCAATACTTAAAATTATTAAAACATAAATGTGGCATCATTATATTCCACACAGGTTAAAATAAGCGTATTTCGCGCTAGCGTAAATGCGCGAATTTAAACCCGAGCAAAAATATATATAATATATATCTGAAAAGCAAAATACCACTGCGTGAATTTATGCCCGATATATTCTTTGCAACTTTAGCGCGAGTATTTGTCCCCGCGAAATGATACCACGGTAAAGACGAATACAAAACAGTCATGTATCTAAATTCAAAAGTGCATTTAAGCGCGCAAGAATTACATTATCCTACAAAATATTAATGAGCGGATAGAGAATTATACCCAGCCGCTAGGCCGCTAACTTCACACATCTCCACAAAATCATATCAAATAATATCAGATGATACACAAATTTGGGTGGGCGGAAAGAGAAGCGTCCGACTATTGCGAATCAAGCGCGCACTGCTGCTAACAAAAGGGCAACTTGAGCCAAAACTTAGAGAATCCCTGGGAACAAGTCATGTGATCTTGAAATTAAGATGCACTGCTTGAATGCTTATCTAAACGAAATTCAGGAACTTAATTCTATATTAAAAATGATTGCCGATTTATACAAATCTTGATGCTAAACAAAAGCCCCTTTTCATTCGGTGTTTTGCCGCGGTTCCTACATGTCAACTGAAAGAACAACAAATCGCTACTTTCATAAGATGAATTGTCTTTTAAAGATTCATTTAACTACCATAAAACATTCTAATTATTTATTTTTTCTGCTTAAATAAAAATCCGTTAATATTAAATATAATTTTGCATTAATTAAACTAAAATATTTACAATGTTTAATAAGTATTGAAACATTTACGTAACTTTAACATTGTGGCATTCATAACTTGCAAATAAATACGTTCAACAGTCAGAACAATTAAAAGAATAGGTTCGCCGTTTTATGGGAGAAAAAGCGCAACTTCGAACTATTCTTTTGTCTGACGCCAGAGCACTTAATATAATTATGATTATAACGAGCATCTAAAGCTGAGTTTTCTTTTTTAAAATAAACACTGAAATGTACTCAAATCGATAAACAAGCCTTAAGGTTCCGCTACAATGCTCCTTGCATGTTTATCGATAAAAAAGAAACATGTCAAAATCTCAAAAACGGTAAAATACCGTTAAATGAAACTTTGCACAAATGAATATTACTAATTTACTTTTATTTTGCATATGGTAAGACACGTTAGATCAGTCAAGAGAAATATCGAGATCTAAATATTCCATTAACTTCTATTAACATAAATTCGTAAAAAATAAACAAAACATCTTTTTAAACGCCCACATGAGTAATTTGATACTGAAAGCAATATCTTGTGTCCTCGTGACTTCCAATATCCTGGTCGCGTAAACGGGTGACAAAAATTGATTTCTCATTTCGTTCTATTTGATGTGACGAAACTGCCAGTCATAATCAGAAATTTAAAGTTGTGGAGCATTTAGATGTTTTGCCTTCGTAATAAATAACGTTCGAACTAAAATGAGTTTTGCAACATAATTAAAATGTCATTATACAGTGCATACTGAAAAGTGAATGCGACAAGTTTTTCTTCAAAATTTGCATGCAATCAAATCAACCCGTGACGCTACTCACCCTTCATACCAATATAATGGC
Source organism: Corbicula japonica (assembly GCA_038501625.1). Classification (NCBI taxonomy): domain Eukaryota; kingdom Metazoa; phylum Mollusca; class Bivalvia; order Venerida; family Cyrenidae; genus Corbicula; species Corbicula japonica. The sequence goes on along the minus strand of JAZAYU010000001.1, from coordinate 3,530,214 downwards.
GGATTCCGCGGAGGACAAAGAGGTACATATCTTTGATAATCGCTTCATAGGCCCCACCCCCTCAAAAAAGTACAATAAAATAATAAAAAATCATTTGATGGATGGACGATTTAATGAACCACTCTGCTAGCGTTTTGATGTTACAAAGGTGGCACGAAGATTAGTCCCTAATTCACGAAATATTAATAAATTATCTATATGTTTTATAGCCTGTGGTCAAGCCTGCTAATGAAGTTTAATGAAACTTAATTTTTATGAAACTTTTCCGTGTGGAAGCATTTGAACATGCTGCGGCTTTTCATCATGTCTTTTTTTCAACAATACTGTATGAAGAACATTATAAAGGACAGTATATTAGTCAGTGTACAGATAAATAGTATCATGTCCGCTCGCTACAGGCATGCCTTTCTAATGTAAATAAATAGATTCTGTGCTTCTGCGGGTCCCCATCTTCTTATTTAGACAGAATAGAGAATTAAGTTGTGTTATTGATTTAACATGGTCTGAGCGATAGTTTTTTGTGAGCGCTTTAATTTGAAATTTTAAATTTAAAATTCATAAATACTCTTTAAGTTAATGTACATCAGAATTGATTGTCTTTAGGAAAGTGTTTGGAAAATACGTTCAGATCTAAATTAAATAGAATCGTATTTTTAATACGCTATGTTGCTCGTTAATGAAACAAAGTTTTATAGAAATATTTCAAAATGAACCACAACGTGATTAAAAAAAACATCAGTTTTTAGTGAACCTAAAATTATTTTGAGGCGTAAATATGCCGTGGACGACTGACTCAATATGCATACACGAAACAACATTTAGTTGGAATTTCTGAACGTCGCGGAAAAAAAACGTTATTTCTAACGACGTACTGCGTTTTTTAAAGAAAAAATATAGAAAATCTAGACCGATGACCTATCGTTTTTATTTTTTAATTCGATTTCATATTCGTCCAACAACATTTTGTGAAAGAATGAAAAACTTCTACCACACTGTTTTCGAGAAAAATTAGCTTACGTTTAGATCGCGCTGTAGTCTTTTAGCGTAAAATGTCAACTTTTCAATGTTTGACGTCGTTTGAAATGTCCGTGATATAAACCTTTATTTGAATTTGATACACGAAAACATAGGCAAATTGTTTCTGTATCGGAAACACTTTTTGCAAAAGATTTAACGCCAGTGTTTGCAAAGTTATTCACGTTAGAGTGAAACGCTTGCGTTTAAAGACAGCTACCGCCAGGTGGCGCGTCTGATTCGAAAGCGCGCGACGTCATTCTTAATATATATCAGATGCACAAATAGAATGGTTACCAAGTTTCCATTTTAAACAATCGTTTAATTTTTTTCTTAAAGTAGATGAAAACGTCACTTTGAAAACCACCGAAGACGAAAACTGTGAAAATATTGCAGGCCCCATTTCATTGAGCCTGTTAAAGACTTTAAAGCATTTGAAAAACATAAAATACCGCATCGTAATTTGTGCTCCAACTTGGATATCAAACGGATAGGGCAATAGATAGATCTAAAAACATGGCAGTGTGCGCAACAAGCTCAAAACTAGGCACTTTTATTCAAATCTTTGAGAAAGAGCATAATATATAAACGTCCCTCTGAATGAGAAATTGAGAAAAAAAGATAAACTGTAATGTTCATAATTAACTAATGAAGAAATGGGTAGTCATCAAACCAACTAACTTTAAACTCTCGCAGCTTGGGTTTTAATATTCATATATTGCGCTCGTGAAATGCAAAATTATGAGGTTGATTAGCTGATAACAACTACATTTGTAATTATGGATTGAAATGATTTTTCAACATACTTGACTGACAAAGTACTTGTAACTGAGGTAACATGTCGCCATTTATCCTATAAATTGATATTAGACAAGTTCAATAAACAAAATCATTATTGATGCTTCTACGCTGAACGTGTAATCAGAAAGTGCAATTGACCTCCTGTGGCCATCCTAGTCGTTTATCATTGTCGTATGCAGCTAATTGATAGTAATTTTGACTGTCTTTTAGCGTACCGCCGCCTCATTGACTACGCTTATGATATTAGATTAAAAAAATATTTTCCCATGCTGATCTCCTATGTTTAATTTAAACAATGATCATGTCTCATTCGCTAAACCTCCCGTAACTTCTGAGAACCTTCCCCGAAATTGCACTGGAAATCGCAAACAAATTGCAAAATCGCTGACCTCTTGTTTCTTCTTTAAACAATGGTCACCTCACATTCGCTAAACTTCCGTTAGCTTCTGTAAACATTTTCAACATTTGCACTTGAAAGCGCACAAAAGCAAAATCTCTCTTTAAAAGACAATATGTTGACAATTAAGCAAAGTTCTGAGCATTAGTTTCCTCCTAAATGCTTGTTTAAAACATCTCCTCTTTTGCTATAAGCTTCTACTTTTTCACGACCGTATGTTTGGTGATTTATACCACAAGAAGGAAAATTTTTAATGTTAACACAGTGGTAAATGTTTTCATCAATTTTCAAAGTCAACGCATGGACATGATTTTTGTTTTGAAACCCGCATTATTTCATCTAACATGGCATACACTGAAATTGACATCATTAAAACAAACAAACAAAAACAGGAAAATGTGCGAGAACCAGCAATATTACATGTTGAAGATCAGCATTCTAACGACATCGTTGAAGATCATAATAGTAAATATAATAATTTGAATCCCTGTCAGGCTGCTCAACCTAGGACAGTGACAAAATTTTGTTTTTCTAAAAAAAAAGACGCATAACATTATTTCTACACCCTGTAGAAAATACAACACACGTATGTTTATATAATTTAACATGTCGTTATAGATCAGCTCAATTTCTGATTTGATGTTACTACAACGTCCAAATATTGTTTCATCAACATACAGAAGAATTTTCTTGCAAATATGGGGAACGGGATAGCATTCTCAAGCTCTAGACCTTTGTCTAAAGTGAACACGTCCGGTGCCGCTGTTAACCGGTGTTACCCTTCAAAGTTCAAGTTTGGTTCATTATAATATGTCGGTCATCAGGATGACCGACAATAAATTAAGTATACAAGAAACATGATTATCTTCATAAATGTCTTTTCCGGTAAACGTCTTCTCTATATATCAAGCAATCAAACATCAGCCTCTACACTTTCCTTTTGCATGCGTCTTAGAAACAGGTGGCATTGTCTAAATTATCAGTTCTGGACCGTGAGTCACTGTTAACCGGTGTTCAGGCTAAAGATCTCAAGTTTGGTCGATTATCATATGTCGGTCAGGATGACCGACAATAATCCAGTGATATTAAAGGATTGAAAAGGGGTATTCCCACACTGATTTCCTTTATGAATTAAAGAATCGATTAAGAAAGCGAGAACCACGAACTACCGTTCAAACGGCTTAACTTGGTTTTCTTCGCTGTTTTCATAGTAAATTTCTACCGTATATCCGGCCGCCCGTCGGTCTTTTTAGACTTAAAATGTGCCAAAAACTGTGCAATGGCATGAAACTTGTTTCATAGTTTTGCAAGATTAAAAAGTATAAAGTTGCATTGTTAATTAACACATAATCTCAGTTCAGAATAATTAACGTAGAATATTTTACATTTAAGAAGCATTTACATTTAATGAACAGCCTAATTTTCACAATTTCCCACCACTAAAGGCTCAGGTGCTCTTTCGTTATTTAAATCGTAATTAAAATGATATCATTTACTTAAACGATATATCGTTAACATCAGATACACCCTGCCACGGTTAATAATATTTCTTAACAAAATCCCTCGCCAACCCGCACAACCATCCCCAGATTAAAGTGAAACAATATGCGTACGCCCTGAAAGTCTGCGTACTCAGTCTGGCCACGCCCTTTGGAATAATCAGTAAACTAGCTTATCTAGTGCTGTGACAAATGCAATATTCCAGAATCTAGTCTCTGAGGATACAATGCGTTATCTGTAAAAGTAAATGTTGAAATAATATGCTTCGTTCTAAAAATTAAATAAAAATGTGATCTTATCGATAATACGTATTCGTACAATTCCCTGGAAGTAAACGCATGCACTCTTAATGACTTAATGTTCAGTCAGTTTACTTCATCACTTGTTTCTATAGAGTGGCATGGTTTGCAAAGACTATAATGTGCCGAGTCTAAGTACCTGAACCCCTCGATTAAGTGTAACGTTAATCCAACCTAGACCTTTCACAAACATGATCATAAAAATTTATACATGAACTAATGTACAAAAAAAGACATTTTACAAAGTAACCAATCGATGAAGATCACTAATATTCGGAGAAAAATAAAGATAATTACTTGTTCCAATACATGATTGGCAATTCCAGATTATCAACCCCGTCATGGTTTATTCCGGATTACTTTCGGCTATCGCCAGAACATTACTTTAAGTCCAAAAATAGTCATAATAATGTTCTGTCACTAAAAGTAAACCTTAAAATCGGGCCTACTTTTTCAACTGTACCATATTCCTTCAAAGAATTTCCACTACTGCCTGACATTTAAAATAGAGCTTGCGAAAATATATTCATTCAGGTATTAAGATTCGTGCGTTTCCATTGCGTTTCATGTTTTTAAACTTGGTTTACCCCACCCGGTACAAAAAACACGAGTAAATGAATAAATCATATAATTAAAAATCGTTTAATTCAATCACAATTACAAAAATTGGGCAGTTCCGTGTCACCCCAATATGGTTTATTCCGGATCACTGACAGCTATCGTCTGAGAAAAATAATCCCGAATATTTTCCGGTCACTAAACGATAAAAAAATATTCAAGGTTAACTTGGTCCTTTTTTAGTAATTTTACCATTGTCCTCCAAAAATAGTCACGTGCATTCGGAATAAAGGTACAACTTAATTACTAATCGATAACATGTGATTAAATGGATAAAATACGTTTAATTCAATAAAAGTTACCTAAATTAAAAGTTCCATATCACACATACTTGGTTTATTCCAGAAACTTACTTTCTGAGTCCAAAAAATTAGTTCAAAAAATGTCTGGTCATAAACAGTTAACTATAAGTTTGCACGGTAAAATTGATGCTATTTTACCAACTGTACCGTAATTCTCAAAATAGTAAAAAAAAGTCACTTTTATTCGGAATAGAAGTAAATAATATTTACTAAAGACTGCGCGTGCGTAAATATGGCAACTGCGTTTCATTCATTGAAAATTCAAAAAATAAGGTAGTGGGGTGTATTGGTGTATTCCGGATCACTTCCGCCTATCACATGCACATTACTTTCCGAGTCCAAGAAATTTAGCCCGGAAAATTTCTGGTCACTTAAAGTTAACCAAGCATTTTTTCAGTAAAAACTGTTCTACTTTAACAATTGTACCATATTCGCTCAAAATGGTTAAAAAAGACAGCAAACAGCATTCGGAATAAAAGTATGATTCAGTTACTATACAATTAATTGTAAGTAAATGTAGAAATCATATTCAACAGCACATAAAATTCTAGAAGTTCCGGATCAGTTATTAAAGTTTATTACAAATAAGATGATTTAACTGCTGTCACTGTTGTTACTGTGGCAGTAAGATGATCTTAGTGCTGTAACTGCTGTCACCGCAGCAGTAAGATGGCTTTACTGCTGTTACTGCGGCAGAAAGAGGATTTTTGTTGATTTAGAATATCTTACTGGCAGTAAGATGATCTTAATGCTGTCACTGCTGTTACTGCCGCAGTAAAAATGATTTTACTGCTGTCACTGCTGTGACTGCCGCAGAAAAACTATCTTACTGCTGTAACTGCTGTTACTGCTGTGGTAAAAACAAACTTACTGCTGTCACTGCTGTAAGTGAGGCAGTAAGATGATTTTGATCCTGTTTTTTATAATCTAAGAACATCGTACTGCTGTCACTGCTGTTACTGTTGTTACTGCCGCAGTCAAAACGGCCTTACTGCTGTCACTGACCTTACTGCCACAGTAAAAACGATCTTACTGCTGTAACTGCTTTAACTGCTGCAGTTAAGACGATCTTACTGCTGTCACTACTGTAACTGCGGCAGTAAGATGATTTTGGTGTTGTTTTTCATAATCTAAAAAAAGGCAATATATGCATATCAGGAATCGCCACACTAAAAAAACACAGCCTCTCCACGCAGCGAGAAAGAAGAGAGGAAGAAAGAGAGAGCGCATTTTTATATAAGTATGTCAATTCAAATAGGAAGCCACAAACAAATAACGAAGAAGAGAACCTTTGGGGATACCTCCTTGGAACGGTCAGTGGCAAAACAAATTGCCACTGGGGGTTTAAACCAGGTTCTAGGGTGCACCAACCTCACACTTGCCCCCAACGGGTTCTCGTATCACAAAACAAGTACAAGTTGTCTTGGTGAAATAACCCATCCATCGGCTCAACAATGTTGCATGCAATAGCACATAAACATATAAAACATAAGAAGCTAAAAGCATTGCAAAGCCAAAGGGCGGGTACTCCGAAGAGTAAGATCTGAGAGTTTGCACGTTGAAATTGATGCTATTTAAGCAATGTACCATAATTTTCAAAATAGTAAAAAAAAAACAGTAACTTTTATTGCGAATAAAGGTAAAAGAAATGCGCGTGCGAAAATATGGAAACTGCGCTTCATTCATTAAAAATTCAAAATATTAGGCAGTTCCGGATCACCCCAACATGGAGTGTTCCGGATCACTTCCTTCTATCGCCTGAACATAACTTCCCGAGTCCAAAAAATTAAGTCCGGAAAATTTCTGGTCACTTAAAGTTAACCAAGAATTTTTAATATAAAAATGGTACTATTTTTACAATTTTACCATATTCCTTCAAAATGGTAAAAAGACAGTAAACAGCATTCGGAATAAAATTACGATTCAGTTACTATACAATTAATTGGAAGAAAATGTAGAAATCAAGTTTAATTCAATAAGACATAAAATTCGGGTAGTTCCGGATCACTCATCAAAATTTATTGCAAATAAGATGATCTTACTGCTGTAACTGCTGTGACTGCGGCAGTTAAACCTATCTTACTGCTGCTGTTATTGCGGTAGTAAGATGATTTTGGTGTTGTTTTATATAATCTAAGAACATCGTACTGATCTTACTGCTGTAACTGCTGTTACTGCCGCGGAATAAAAAAATCTTACTGCTGTTACTGTCGCAGTTAAAACGACATTACTGCTGTCACTGCTGTAACTGCCGCAGTAAAAACGATCTTACTGCTGTCACAGCTGTTGCTGCCGCAGAAAAACGATCTTACTGCTGTAACTGCTGTTACTGCCGCAGTAAAAACAATCTTACTGTTGTAACTGCTGTTACTGTCGCAGTCATAAACGGCCTTTCTGCTGTCACTGCCCTTACTGCCACAGTAAAAACGATCTTAATGCTGCCAATGCTGTTAAAACTGCAGTAAAGACGACCTTACTTCTGTCACTGCTGCTATTGCGGCAGTAAGATGATTTTGGTGTTGTTTTTCATAATCTAAGACTTTGCAATGTAAAATTGACGCTGTTTAACCAACTCTACCGTAATTCTCAAAATATTTTAAAAACAGTCACTTTTTTGGAAATAAAGGTAAAAGATATGCGCGTGCGTAAATATGGAAACTGCGTTTCAATCATTGAAAATTCAAAAAATTAGGTAGTTCAGGTTCACCCAAACATGGGTTATTCAGGATCACTTCCGGCTATCGCCTGAACATTACTTCCCGAGTCCAAAAAATCAGTCCGGAAAGTTTCTGGCCACTAAAAGATAACCAAGAACTTTTAAAATAAAAATGGTTCTACTTTAACAATTGTACCATATTCCTTCAAAATGCTAAAAAAGACAGTAAACAGCATTCCGAATAAAAATACGATTCAGTTACTATACAATTAATTGTAAGTAAATGTAGAAATCAAGTTAAATTCAACAAGATATAAAATTCTGGTAGTTCCGGATCACTCATCAAAGTTTATTGCTAATAAGATGATCTTACTGCTTTAACTGCTGTGACTGCGGCAGTAAAAACTATCTTACTGCTGTCACTGCTGTAACTGCGGCAGTAAGATGATTTTGATGTTGTTTTTTATAATCATAGAACATCGTACTGATCTTACTGCTGTAACTGCTGTTACTGCCGCAGTATAAACGATCTTACTGCAGTAACTGCTGTTACTGCCACAGTAAAAACGATCTTACTGCTGTCACTGCCGTTACTGCCACAGAAAAAACGATCTTACTGCTGCCACTGCTGTTACTGCTGCAGTAAAGGCTATCATCTTACTGCTGTCACTGCTGGAACTGCTGTAAGATGATTTTGGTGTTGTTTTTAATCTAAGAAGTTGAACGGTAAAATTGATGCTATTTAAGCAACTGTACCGTAATTCTCAAAATAGTAAAAAAAACAGTCTTATTCGGAATTAAGGTAAAAGAAATGCGCGTGCGTAAATATGGAAACTGCGTTTCATTTATTAAAAATTCAAAAAATTACGTAGTCCTGGATCACCCCAACATGGGTATTCCGGATCATTTCCGGCTATCGCCTGAACATTACTTCCCGAGTCCAAAAATTTAGTCCGGAAAGTTTCTGGTCACTAAAAGTTAACCAAGAATTTTTAAAATAAAAATGGTTCTACTTTAACAATTGTTCCATACTCCTTCAAAATTGTAAAAAAGACAGTAAACAGCATTCCGAAACAAAAATACGATTCAGTTACTATACAATCAAAGTTTATTGCAAATAAGATGATCTTACTGCTGTCACTGCTGTGACTGCGGCAGTAAAAACTATCTTACTGCTGTAACTGCTGTAACTGCGGCAGAAAGATGATTTTGGTATTGTGTTTTATAATCTAAGAACATCGTACTGATCTTACTGCTGTCACTGCTGTTACTGCCGCAGAAAAACGATCTTACTGCTGTCACTGCTGTAACTGCGGCAGTAAGATGATTTTTGTTACATTTTTTTAAATATAAGAACATATTACTGATGTAACTGCTGTAACTGCCGCAGTACAAACGATCTTACTGCTGTCACTGCTGTAACTGCGGCAGTAAGATGATTTTCGTATTGTGTTTTATAATCTAAGAACATCGTACTGATCTTACTGCTGTCACTGCTGTTACTGCCGCAGAAAAACGATCTCCCTGCTGTCACTGCTGTAACTGCGGCAGTAAGATGATTTTTGGTACATTTTTTTAAATATAAGAACATATTACTGCTGTAACTGCTGTTACTGCGGCCGTAAAAAGATTTTACTGCTGTAACTGCTATAACTGCGGCAGAAAGATGTTTTTGTCGTTTTTTTAACTCTACGTACATCTTACTGCTGTAACTGCTACTACTGCCGCAGCGAAAACGATCTCACTGCTGTCACTGCTGTAACTGCGGCAGTAAGATGATTTTTGTGATAATTTTTGAAAATAAGAACATATTACTACTGTAACTGCTGTAACTGCCGCAGTAAAAGGATCTTACTGCTGTCACTGCTGTAACTGCGGCAGTAAGATGATTTATATATATATTTTTTAATGTACGAACATATTACTGCTGTAACTGCCGCAGTATAACTATCTTACTGCTGTAACTGCTATAACTGCGGCAGTAAGATAATTTTTGTTGTTGTTTTTTCATCTACGTACATCTTACTGCTGTAACTGCTAATACTGCCGCAGTGAAAACGATCTCACTGCTGTCACTGCTGTAACTGCGGCAGTAAGATGATTTTTGTGATAATTTTTGAAAATAAGAACATATTACTACTGTAACTGCTGTAACTGCTGTAACTGCCGCAGTAAAAAGATCTTACTGCTGTCACTGCTGTAACTGCGGCAGTAAGATGATTTTTTATATATATTTTTAATGTACGAACATATTACTGCTGTAACTGCTGTAACTGCCGCAGTAAAACTATCTTACTGCTGTAACTGCTATAACTGCGGCAGTAAGATGATTTTTGTCGTTTTTTTTTCATCTACGTACATCTTACTGCTGTAACTGCTACTACTGCCGCAGTGAAAACGATCTCACTGCTGTCACTGCTGTAACTGCGGCAGTAAGATGATTTTTGTGATAATTTTTGAAAATAAGAACATATTACTACTGTAACTGCTGTAACTGCTGTAACTGCCGCAGTAAAAAGATCTTACTGCTGTCACTGCTGTACCTGCGGCAGTAAGATGAATTTTAATATATATTTTTTAATGTACGAACATATTACTGCTGTAACTGCTGTAACTGCCGCAGTAAAACGATCTTACTGCTGTAACTGCTATAACTGCGGCAGTAAGATAATTTTTGTCGTTTTTTTTCATCTACGTACTTCTTACTGCTGTAACTGCTACTACTGCTGCAGTGAAAACGATCTCACTGCTGTCACTGCTGTAACTGCGGCAGTAAGATGATTTTTGTGATCATTTTTGAAATTAAGAACATATTACCACTGTAACTGCTGTAACTGCTGTAACTGCCGCAGTAAAAAGATCTTACTGCTGTCATTGCTGTAACTGCGGCAGTAAGATGATTTTTTATATATATTTTTTAATGTACGAACATATTACTGCTGTAACTGCCGCAGTAAAACGATCTTACTGCTGTCACTGCTGTAACTGCGGCAGTTACAAGATGATTTTTGTGATAACTTTTGAAAATAAGAACATATTACCACTGTAACTGCTGTGACTGCTGTAACTGCCGCAGTAAAAAGATCTTACTGCTGTCACTGCTGTAACCGCGGCAGTAAGATGATTTTTTATATATATATTTTAATGTACGAACATATTACTGCTGTAACTGCTGTAACTGCCGCAGTAAAACGATCTTACTGCTGTAACTGCTATAACTGCGGCAGTAATATAATTTTTGTCGTTTTTTTTCATCTACGTACTTCATACTGCTGTAACTGCTACTACTGCCGCAGTGAAAACGATCTCACTGCTGTCACTGCTGTAACTGCGGCAGTAAGATGATTTTTGTGATCATTTTTGAAATTAAGAACATATTACCACTGTAACTGCTGTAACTGCTGTAACTGCCGCAGTAAAAAGATCTTACTGCTGTCACTGCTGTAACTGCGGCAGTAAGATGATTTTATAAATATATTTTTTAATGTACGAACATATTACTGCTGTAACTGCTGTAACTGCCGCAGTAAAAAGATCTTACTGCTGTCACTGCTGTAACTGCGGCAGTAAGAAGATTTTTTATATATATTTTTAATGTACGGACATATTACTGCTGTAACTGCTGTAACTGCCGCAGTAAAACGATCTTACTGCTGTAACTGCTATAACTGCGGCAGTAAGATAATTTTTGTCGTTTTTTTTTTCATCTACGTACATCTTACTGCTGTAACTGCTACTACTGCCGCAGTGAAAACGATCTCACTGCTGTCACTGCTGTAACTGCGGCAGTAAGATGATTTTTGTGATAATTTTTGAAAATAAGAACATATTTATTACTACTGTAACTGCTGTAACTGCTGTTACTTCCGCATTAAAAGGATCTTACTGCTGTCACTGCTGTAACTGCGGCAGTAAGATGATTTTTTATATATATTTTTTAATGTACGAACATATTTCTGCTATAACTGCTGTAACTGCCGCAGTAAAACGATCTTACTGCTGTAACTGCTATAACTGCGGCAGTAAGATAATTTTTGTCGTTTTTTTTTTCATCTACGTACATCTTACTGCTGTAACTGCTACTACTGCCGCAGTGAAAACGATCTCACTGCTGTCACTGCTGTAACTGCGGCAGTAAGATGATTTTTGTGATAATTTTTGAAAATAAGAACATATTACCACTGTAACTGCTGTAACTGCTGTAACTGCCGCAGTAAAAAGATCTTACTGCTGTCACTGCTGTAACTGCGGCAGTAAGATGATTTTTTATATATATTTTTTAATGTACGAACATATTACTGCTGTAACTGCTGTAACTGCCGCAGTAAAACGATCTTACTGCTGTAACTGCTATAACTGCGGCAGTAAGATAATTTTTGTCGTTTTTTTTCATCTACGTACATCTTACTGCTGTAACTGCTACTACTGCCGCAGTGAAAACGATCTCACTGCTGTCACTGCTGTAACTGCGGCAGTAAGATGATTTTTGTGATAATTTTTGAAAATAAGAACATATTACCACTGTAACTGCTGTAACTGCTGTAACTGCCGCAGTAAAAAGATCTTACTGCTGTCACTGCTGTAACTGCGGCAGTAAGATGATTTTTTATATATATTTTTAATGTACGAACATATTACTGCTGTAACTGCTGTAACTGCCGCAGTAAAACGATCTTACTGCTGTAACTGCTATAACTGCGGCAGTAAGATAATTTTTGTCGTTTTTTTTCATCTACGTACATCTTACTGCTGTAACTGCTACTACTGCCGCAGTGAAAACGATCTCACTGCTGTCACTGCTGTAACTGCGGCAGTAAGATGATTTTTGTGATAATTTTTGAAATTAAGAACATATTACCACTGTAACTGCTGTAACTGCTGTAACTGCCGCAGTAAAAAGATCTTACTGCTGTCACTGCTGTAACTGCGGCAGTAAGATGATTTTATAAATATATTTTTTAATGTACGAACATATTACTGCTGTAACTGCTGTAACTGCCGCAGTAAAACGATCTTACTGCTGTAACTGCTATAACTGCGGCAGTAAGATAATTTTTGTCGTTTGTTTTTTCATCTACGTACATCTTACTGCTGTAACTGCTACTACTGCCGCAGTGAAAACGATCTCACTGCTGTCACTGCTGTAACTGCGGCAGTAAGATGATTTTTGTGATAATTTTTGAAAATAAGAACATATTACCACTGTAACTGCTGTAACTGCTGTAACTGCCGCAGTAAAAAGATCTTACTGCTCTCACTGCTGTAACTGCGGCAGTAAGATGATTTTATATATATATATTTTTTAATGTACGAACATATTACTGCTGTAACTGCCGCAGTAAAACGATCTTACTGCTGTCAATGCTGTAACTGCGGCAGTTACAAGATGATTTTTGTGATAACTTTTGAAAATAAGAACATATTACCACTGTAACTGCTGTGACTGCTGTAACTGCCGCAGTAAAAAGATCTTACTGCTGTCACTGCTGTAACCGCGGCAGTAAGATGATTTTTTATATATATTTTTTAATGTACGAACATATTACTGCTGTAACTGCTGTAACTGCCGCAGTAAAACGATCTTACTGCTGTAACTGCTATAACTGCGGCAGTAAGATAATTTTTGTCGTTTTTTTTTTCATCTACGTACTTCATACTGCTGTAACTGCTACTACTGCCGCAGTGAAAACGATCTCACTGCTGTCACTGCTGTAACTGCGGCAGTAAGATGATTTTTGTGATAATTTTTGAAATTAAGAACATATTACCACTGTAACTGCTGTAACTGCTGTAACTGCCGCAGTAAAAAGATCTTACTGCTGTCACTGCTGTAACTGCGGCAGTAAGATGATTTTATAAATATATTTTTTAATGTACGAACATATTACTGCTGTAACTGCTGTAACTGCCGCAGTAAAAAGATCTTACTGCTGTCACTGCTGTAACTGCGGCAGTAAGAAGATTTTTTATATATATTTTTAATGTACGGACATATTACTGCTGTAACTGCTGTAACTGCCGCAGTAAAACGATCTTACTGCTGTAACTGCTATAACTGCGGCAGTAAGATAATTTTTGTCGTTTTTTTTTCATCTACGTACATCTTACTGCTGTAACTGCTACTACTGCCGCAGTGAAAACGATCTCACTGCTGTCACTGCTGTAACTGCGGCAGTAAGATGATTTTTGTGATAATTTTTGAAAATAAGAACATATTACCACTGTAACTGCTGTAACTGCTGTTACTTCCGCATTAAAAGGATCTTACTGCTGTCACTGCTGTAACTGCGGCAGTAAGATGATTTTTTATATATATTTTTTAATGTACGAACATATTTCTGCTATAACTGCTGTAACTGCCGCAGTAAAAAGATCTTACTGCTGTAACTGCTATAACTGCGGCAGTAAGATAATTTTTGTTGTTTTTTCATCTACGTACATCTTACTGCTGTAACTGCTACTACTGCCGCAGTGAAAACGATCTCACTGCTGTCACTGCTGTAACTGCGGCAGTAAGATGATTTTTGTGATAATTTTTGAAAATAAGAACATATTACCACTGTAACTGCTGTAACTGCTGTAACTGCCGCAGTAAAAAGATCTTACTGCTGTCACTGCTGTAACTGCGGCAGTAAGATGATTTTTTATATATATTTTTTAATGTACGAATCTTACTGCTGTAACTGCTACTACTGCCGCAGTGAAAACGATCTCACTGCTGTAACTGCGGCAGTAAGATGATTTTTGTGATAATTTTTGAAAATAAAAACATATTACTGCTGTAACTGCTGTAACTGCCGCAGTAAAACGATCTTACTGCTGTAACTGCTATAACTGCGGCAGTAAGATAATTTTTGTCGTTTTTTTTTCATCTACGTACATCTTACTGCTGTAACTGCTACTACTGCCGCAGTGAAAACGATCTCACTGCTGTCACTGCTGTAACTGCGGCAGTAAGATGATTTTTGTGATAATTTTTGAAAATAAGAACATATTACCACTGTAACTGCTGTGACTGCTGTAACTGCCGCAGTAAAAAGATCTTACTGCTGTCACTGCTGTAACTGCGGCAGTAAGATGATTTTTTATATATATATTTTAATGTACGAACATATTACTGCTGTAACTGCTGTAACTGCCGCAGTAAAACGATCTTACTGCTGTAACTGCTATAACTGCGGCAGTAATATAATTTTTGTCGTTTTTTTTCATCTACGTACTTCTTACTGCTGTAACTGCTACTACTGCCGCAGTGAAAACGATCTCACTGCTGTCACTGCTGTAACTGCGGCAGTAAGATGATTTTTGTGATCATTTTTGAAATTAAGAACATATTACCACTGTAACTGCTGTAACTGCTGTAACTGCCGCAGTAAAAAGATCTTACTGCTGTCACTGCTGTAACTGCGGCAGTAAGATGATTTTATAAATATATTTTTTAATGTACGAACATATTACTGCTGTAACTGCTGTAACTGCCGCAGTAAAACGATCTTACTGCTGTAACTGCTATAACTGCGGCAGTAAGATAATTTTTGTCGTTTGTTTTTTCATCTACGTACATCTTACTGCTGTAACTGCTACTACTGCCGCAGTGAAAACGATCTCACTGCTGTCACTGCTGTAACTGCGGCAGTAAGATGATTTTTGTGATAATTTTTGAAAATAAGAACATATTACCACTGTAACTGCTGTAACTGCTGTAACTGCCGCAGTAAAAAGATCTTACTGCTGTCACTGCTGTAACTGCGGCAGTAAGATGATTTTATATATATATATTTTTTAATGTTCGAACATATTACTGCTGTAACTGCCGCAGTAAAACGATCTTACTGCTGTCACTGCTGTAACTGCGGCAGTAAAATGATTTTTGTGATAATTTTTGAAAATAAGAACATATTACTACTGTAACTGCTGTAACTGCTGTAACTGCCGCAGTAAAAAGATCTTACTGCTGTCACTGCTGTTAACTGCGGCAGTAAGATGATTTTATATATATATATTTTAATGTACGAACATATTACTGCTGTCACTGCTGTAACTGCCGCAGTAAAACGATCTTACTGCTGTAACTGCTATAACTGCGGCAGTAAGATAATTTTTGTCGTTTTTTTTTCATCTACGTACATCTTACTGCTGTAACTGCTACTACTGCCGCAGTGAAAACGATCTCACTGCTGTCACTGCTGTAACTGCGGCAGTAAGATGATTTTTGTGATAATTTTTTGAAAATAAGAACATATTACCACTGTAACTGCTGTAACTGTTGTAACTGCCGCCGTAAAAAGATCTTACTGCTGTCACTGCTGTAACTGCGGCAGTAAGATGATTTTTTATATATATTTTTTGATGTACGAACATATTACTGCTGTAACTGCTGTAACTGCCGCAGTAAAACGATCTTACTGCTGTACGGACATATTACTGCTGTAACTGCTGTAACTGCGGCAGTAAGATGATTTTTGTGATAATTTTTGAAATTAAGAACATATTACCACTGTAACTGCTGTAACTGCTGTAACTGCCGCAGTAAAAAGATCTTACTGCTGTCATTGCTGTAACTGCGGCAGTAAGATGATTTTTTATATATATATTTTTAATGTACGAACATATTACTGCTGTAACTGCCGCAGTAAAACGATCTTACTGCTGTCACTGCTGTCACTGCTGTAACTGCGGCAGTTACAAGATTATTTTTGTGATAATTTTTGAAAATAAGAACATATTACCACTGTAACTGCTGTAACTGCCGCAGTAAAAAGATCTTACTGCTGTCACTGCTGTAACTGCGGCAGTAAGATGATTTTTTATATATATTTTTTAATGTACGAACATATTACTGCTGTAACTGCTGTAACTACCGCAGTAAAACGATCTTACTGCTGTAACTGCTATAACTGCGACAGTAAGATAATTTTTGTCGTTTTTTTTTCATCTACGTACTTCTTACTGCTGTAACTGCTACTACTGCAGTAGTGAAAATGATCTCACTGCTGTCACTGCTGTAACTGCGGCAGTAAGATGATTTTTGTGATAATTTTTGAAATTAAGAACATATTACCACTGTAACTGCTGTAACTGCTGTAACTGCCGCAGTAAAAAGATCTTACTGCTGTCACTGCTGTAACTGCGGCAGTAAGATGATTTTATATATATATTTTGTAATGTACGAACATATTACTGCTGTAACTGCTGTAACTGCCGCAGTAAAACGATCTTACTGCTGTAACTGCTATAACTGCGGCAGTAAGATAATTTTTGTCGTTTTTTTTCATCTACGTACATCTTACTGCTGTAACTGCTACTACTGCCGCAGTGAAAACGATCTCACTGCTGTCACTGCTGTAACTGCGGCAGTAAGATGATTTTTGTGATAATTTTTGAAAATAAGAACATATTACTACTGTAACTGCTGTAACAGCTGTAACTGCCACAGTAAAAAGATCTTACTGCTGTCACTTCTGTGACTGCGGCAGTAAGATTATTTTATATATATATTTTTTAATGTACGAACATATTACTGCTGTAACTGCTGTAACTGCCGCAGTAAAACGATCTTACTGCTGTAACTGCTATAACTGCGGCAGTAAGATAATTTTTGTCGTTTTTTTTTCATCTACGTACATCTTACTGCTGTAACTGCTACTACTGCCGCACTGAAAACGATCTCACTGCTGTCACTGCTGTTCCTGCGGCAGTAAGATGATTTTTGTGATAATTTTTGAAAATAAGAACATATTACTATTGTAACTGCTGGAACTGCTGTAACTGCCGCAGTAAAAGGATCTTACTGCTGTCACTGCTGTAACTGCGGCAGTAAGATGATTTTTTATAAATATTTTTTAATGTACGAACATATTTCTGCTGTAACTGCTGTTACTGCCGCAGTAAAAGATCTTACTGCTGTAACTGCTATAACTGCGGCAGTAAGATAATTTTTGTTGTTGTTTTTTCATCTACGTACATCTTACTGCTGTAACTGCTACTACTGCCGCAGTGAAAACGATCTCACTGCTGTCACTGCTGTAACTGCGGCAGTAAGATGATTTTTGTGATAATTTTTGAAAATAAGAACATATTACCACTGTAACTGCTGTAACTGCTGTAACTGCCGCAGTAAAAAGATCTTACTGCTGTCACTGCTGTAACTGCGGCAGTAAGATGATTTTTTATATATATTTTTAATGTACGAACATATTACTGCTGTAACTGCTGTAACTGCCGCAGTAAAACGATCTTACTGCTGTTACTGCTATAACTGCGGCAGTAAGATAATTTTTGTCGTTTTTTTTTCATCTACGTACATCTTCCTGCTGTAACTGCTACTACTGCCGCAGTGATAACGATCTCACTGCTGTCACTGCTGTAACTGCGGCAGTAAGATGATTTTTGTGATAATTTTTGAAAATAAGAACATATTACCACTGTAACTGCTGTAACTGCTGTAACTGCCGCAGTTAAAAGATCTTACTGCTGTCACTGCTGTAACTGCGGCAGTAAGATGATTTTTGTGATAATTTTTGAAAATAAGAACATATTACTACTGTAACTGCTGTAACTGCTGCAGTAAAACGATCTTACTGCTGTAACTGCTGTTACTGCCGCAGTAAAAACGATCTTACTGCTGTCACTGCTCTTACTGCCGCAGTAAAAACGATCTTACTGCTGTCACTGCTGTTACTGCCGCAGTAAAACGATCTTACTGCTGTCACTGCTGTTACTGCCGCAGTAAAAACGATCTTACTGCTGTCACTGCTGTTACTGCCGCAGTAAAAACGATCTTACTGCTGTAACTGCTGTTACTGCCGCAGTAAAAACGATCTTACTGCTGTTACTGCTGTTACTGCCGCAGTAAAAACGATCTTACTGCTGTCACTGCTGTTACTGCCGCAGTAAAAACGATCTTACTGCTGTCACTGCTGTTACTGCCGCAGTAAAAACGATCTTACTGCTGTCACTGCTGTTACTGCCGCAGTAAAAACGATCTTACTGCTGTCACTGCTGTTACTGCCGCAGTAAAAACGATCTTACTGCTGCCACTGCTGTCACTGCGGCAGTTATATTATCTCACTGCTGCCACTGCTGTAACTGCTCACTGCTAACTTCACGTTCCCCGCAAAAAAGAAGATTTGTTGAATAGCTTTTACAATAGCCTAGTTTTAAACTTTTTTATTATTTATGTTTTTGCGTAATTGTTTAATTTTACCTGTGTATGTTATTTCGTAAAGTAACCAATATTATCGGTATCAAAAGTTAGTAAAGTATAGTGTGAAATTTTGATAAAATATTTCCTTCGGGGATTTTACCAGACAATTCTTTCATATCAGATCTGTTTTCCTGTGCTTTGAACGGAGTTTGAAAATGACATGTTACACACAAGTAATACGAGTCGTGACGAATTTGCAGAGATAAGAATGAGAAAATAATTTCTCCGCTACTGTGGAAGAATATGATCGGAAATAAAAACTAACAAGAAATTGCTAAAATGGATATATCTATCTTTTTATAATGCGTCATCAATGCATCAATATTTTGTTAAGCAAAGCAATTTTTTCAAAATTTAATGTTTTTTGTGAAAAAACACACATGAACCAAAGATGGTTTATTGTACAGAACATGTGTAAGCATTGCAATTTCGAATAAATTTATCAGCTGGATTGTGAAAACGGTTTGTCACGAGTGTCTTCGTATTAAATATTTTGAAACGCGATTAATTTTTTGCAGATACTATCTAATAATGCATTATAAATTGCAATTCTGGCGCATGTTCTATACAGTGTAATCTTTGGAGCATTATAGTCCTATATCGTTCAAAAGTGCACTTTTTTTATAAAAGAAAAAAAACAAAACATTTTTACCCATTTCACGGTGACGAATCAGGACGGTGCCTCGTTGTACGAATTGCGTTTCGTGTTGCCTCGTTGTCCCTTACAACGGCGCCTAGACGTTACTATCTCACGATGTGATTAATTTCGGGACAAAAAAAAACTCCCTTTTATACAATGTAAGTTGAAAAAATCTCAATGTCACGGAACTTCAACCATGTTACTTGTTGCTGCACATGCCATTTCATGTCAATACATTTCGTGGTAGTTTTGTAAAGTAGAAAAAAGATAGTCACTACTTTACAAAATGCACTGGGTCTCGCCGAAATTTTCGATTTTTACTGATAATGTTATAGCTTTTATGATTTGGAGTTGTTAGAATATAATTTGAGTCAGTACTCTGTTTGCAAGTTAGCAACAATAAGTGTTTGGCGCATTAAACACTGGTTTATTCATTCAGAAAGATCAACGCTTGCTTTTTTCTAGAAACGGCGCCTGTTGATGTAGAAGCTGTATAATTGATTTTCAGACAACTGTTGCTTATGTGCCTAAAATACAAACTTTCAGGCACCGTTTTTCTTCGATATATTGTTACCTGGTTCGATAACGCCAAAAATAATCATTCTGATTTTAAATATTTAAATGGAAGAAATGTTCAGCACCGGCGGGGGTACGTCCCCCCCCCGGCGCACCCCCCCCCCCCCACCACTCCCCCCCCCCCCCCCCGGCGCGGACAACGATTAAAGGGGCAGTTTAGTGGTATACATATTTCATTATAAGCATAAATTCTGTTATTTTTAAAGTATCACGAGGTCTGATATCGCTTTGAAATAATATCTCGGCTTTGAACCTCTAAAGTTCATTTTTATTAGAAACAAAAAAATGAACATTTGACAATATAAGCATCTTAATCTGCCTACGATTTTTACACTTATTCTGTATATATATGTATGACACCAGCAGGTTACAAGGCAATGTTTTTGTGTTTTTTAAAAATAAACGCGTCCATTTCCCATCCAGCAGAAGACGAGTACAGGTGATAAAATTTGAGACTTTTCTAATGTTTTACTTGGTTTGAGCGCACATACTGCGGATTGGCGTTGTGAAATTTATTTTTTGTATTTTTGGTTGTTAAATTTTATTTGTCACATATGAAAGATGACAATAAAAGAAATTTAATCATCCGAATTGTGAGAAAATGTGTTTGATATGTGATAGATGTGACATAGTTTAAAGAATTCTAAACTTTTTGGAGACCTCTTGGGTCGGGGTTTGAGTTCAGTTTTCCACCGTAGACAGCGTTAAGCTGTTTATTTGGTCTTCTTTTAGTAATCCGAACATCTAGGCATTATCATTATTATCCATCTCTTCGAATGAAAAGCGTAGAGCCCGACGGGGGCATTCGCGGTTCTCCAATTAAGACAACAACAAAAACTCGATTTCTCCCTTTACAAAAGCTGGGTTAAATATTTTAACCCAGCAAAAAGATTTCATCTTTAATATTGTACATCTGAAATGCGTTAATCCAATCGCCGGTTACCAGTAAATTGCCTCGTTCTGACTTGATACGCACATCATTGTTGTTTGTTTTTTTTCAGAAAAAAAGATACGCACTTCAGAAATGTGATTCGCTATTTTAAGGGGCCTAATCTAAAGAAGCACGTGACTTCTGTTTTTTGTAATTCAAACGTTTTCTGTTTCTTTAGTTTAAACTAACTAGTGTGAATCTTGCGACCGAGAAGACTGTTTCTTTGTAAAATGATGTACTAGAAGGAGATGCAGAAGGAAATTCAGTATGGCCTCAGAATCCAAAAATAGCAGAATACAAATCATAGTCTCCGCATTTTAACAACAATACTTTAAACGGTTTTGGCACAATAAGGAACCGATGCCAAGTATCAACAGGGACCGTTCCTTCATAAAAGATTTTTTAAACACTTTTAAATTGATATACCACATTAATTTGGCAACACGAAACGCAATTCGCACAACAAGGCACCGTCCTGATTCGTCACCGTGCATTTGTTCTACCAAGATGTCATTGTGTACGTATCTAACACGTTTGCTCGGGTCAAATGGGAAAATCCACCCAGAGCATTGTTACAAACCAAAACAGTTCTCCCGTCCGGATTTTCCCATCTAAACTCGCACACATGAACGATAATATACGTGCACTAGCTCATCCGGATAATTGTGGAACGGTATATGCGGTATGAGCCGGATACACGTTTATCGAGGCAGGCAAAAACGAGTACGCTTTTATAAATGTCCGTGATGTGTGTTAAGATAATCAGTCTATCATCAGTTGTGGTTTTTAACCTTTTTTGATCACATTTGTATTGGTGCAAATGTATCTGTTATGGATAAGTAGACAATACCTTGATACTGTACTCTGTTTATATTACCAAGCATGAATTAAAGCATTGCTGTGTTCGTCATTGCTTTGTCATAGACAATACAGAAAAATATCGAAATCTCTTTAACGGCAAAATGCAGCTTAATAAAACTTTGCACAAACCAATGATATTAAATTAATATATCTTTAATTCAAATATGCTAAACAGTTCTCATTCTCGTCATCATTAAGGAAAGAGGAGATAACCTTGACCTATGAGAAAAATAACAACGTTCTCCCATTTTATCTAATCTCCAGATATGTGCGAATGACACACACAAAATGAAAGATAAAATATATCATCGCTAAAGAAAACGTTATTATTTAAAAACTGTTAAAAGTTTTCTTTTTTTGTTGCGTATATACTATTCAAATTATTAATGTACAGCTAAATGAGGTCTGTGAAGTTGGCTCTACGCCCTACGTTCTACGTCCTCCATACAAATCTATTTCTACGTTCTCCATACAACAGTCCTACGTCCTACGTTGATTTCTACTGTCGAACCAGCCCTACGTCCTACATTCATTTCTACGGTCGACCCAGCCCTACGTCCTACGTTCATCCCTACAGTCGACCCAGCCCTACGTCCTACGTTCATTTCTACCGTCGACCCAGCCCTCCGTCCAACGTTCATCCCTACCGTCGACCCATCCCTACGTCCTACATTCATTTCTACTGTCGACCCAGCCCTACGTCCTACGTTCATCCCTACAGTCGACCCAGCCCTACGTCCTACATTCATTTCTACCGTCGACCCAGCCCTACGTTCTACGTTCATTTCTACAGTTGACAAAATCATATGTCCGTGCATTTATCACTTTGGGCGACCCAGTCCTACGTCCTACGTTCATCCCTACCGTCGACCCAGCCCTACGTCCTACGTTCATTTCTACAGTAGACGTATTCTTACGTCTTGCATTCATTTCTACGGTCGACCCAGCCCTACGTCCTACGTTCATTTCTACGGTCGACCCAGCCCTCCGTCCAACCCTACCGTCGACCCAGCCCTACGTTCTACGTTCATTTCTACGGTAGACCGAGCCCTCCGTCATACATTCATCCCTACTGTCGACCCAGCCCTGCGTCCTATGTTCATTTCTACAGTCGACCTAGTCCTATTTGCTGCCTTCCTCCTATGTTTATTTCTTCGGTCGACGCATTCCTACGTCATATGTTCATTTCATCGGTCGACCTAGTTAGTATAGAATTACTAGAACCCGAAACTGAAATTGAAGCAAAAGTATAAATCTTCATGTGAAAAAATACTTTCACAATACTATAATATTCACATGTTTTATCATACCACAACATTATTATAGTACTTAAGTATGACCACTCAATGGAAATGATTCATTGTGTTGTTAACATTACGTGATAGGGGTAACTTAGTCCAGCCCGTCTGGACGTTATCAGTGACGTCGTCTATCGACTTGCTACAGTAACGTCCAGAGACACCGTATAGTAAAAAACGGAAATTTCATATACCTGTCTCGAACTAGACAAAACTGCAACGACAATTTTAACAAAAAGATTAAAATGAAAGAACGTAGCACTCAAAAACATATTTTTCTTATTAATTATATATATATTACACGGAGGAGCTGCCTTTTAATTAAGACAAACGTCTTGAAACTTCGAAAAATATGAAGCGCTTCTGATTGCGTACATTTTACACGCCGTGACAAAATAGTGTTTATTGAGCGTAGCGGGATGTGGCGACCGCTTTCAAAAGACGCCTCTTTCCGACAGTTTTGTCAATTAAAAAAGATCAAAACACAGCAATGTAGTAGTGTGCAGCGACGAAGTGTGAGCTTGATAGGAAAAAAAGTTTAAATTTTTTTTAGCGACGCACAGCCTAGCTTGAATATAATGTTTGATACTGTATACAATTTTTTTATTTCTATGAATTTTAATGATTTATTTTTAAACTTAAAATTTTAAAAATGATATATAATTATGTGTGCACTTAAATAGCAATAGGTAAGTTTGATTAAATATACGTTTGCAAAGTAAACTTCTGGTGCTAAAATGCCGAGCTTTAGTCGCGCGAACAGATAGCCGAAACCAAAGGTGGGTTTGTTGTTGTTTTCTGAACGTTAAACTGTTTTCGTGCTCATCAAATTGACTCAGTTGAAAGATTTAGCATTATTAGAATTAAAACAATTAAAATGCTTCAAAATGATAATAAGTATTGTTTCATGTTTAGTTAGAGGCGGGGGGGGGGGGGGGATAATACGAAGTGCACTCCCAAATAGTCAATAGCGTTTTTTTCTCCGTTGGTTCAGATTGCTGACGATTTCACAGTGGCTCTTGGTATCGCCTAAACCTTTTTAAATGCAGTTGGTTTTCAAATGCACCAGGAGATTTTAACAATTTCATAAAAAAGAATTAAAAATGATGAATCCTATAATAATAATTAAGTTTCACCTTCGACTCCCTGTGTAAAAAATACAATTATATGATCAGTGTATTAAGAACAATGGTTAAGTGTATCTATATCGTATCGGGGTGCAAGCGACACGATCAGCAAACCTGGGTAAAAACGGCGGGTTTTCAGGCACTGCAATACTTCGTTTTTTTCTGATTTAGTTTGCTTTACCTGCAGTTGCATTTTGTGGCTATGATAATGAAAATCATTTACCCATTCACAAGTATCAAGCCGCTTGTTTAACTCTGGGGTTGTGTGCACATTCTACAAGAGTCTATTAATTGATAGACCTTGATGCACCAAACATATTGCCGAGATCCGAAACTAGTCTCCATTCTGGCGTAACATTGGAATTAGATCTATTACATTCACTTACAAGTTTAAAATAACTTGAAATTTTATCAATGTAGAAATGTTATACGGGAGGAGGGTAAAGCTACCGGCAATCTTATATATCCCGCAAAAAATAACTTTGAAGTGCATGAAACGATTTGTCTAGTTATCTAACCTGGCCGAGATATAATGCCCATAAACATTTCCACAAGTTTCATGAAAATCGGACAGCACCTATTTGAATAAGAGAGCGGACAAGGCGAGTTTGCCATGATTTTATAAATAAACGGCCATAACTCTGAAGTGCATGAAGCTATATGGCTGAGTATCAAACTTGACCGAGATAAAATTCCCATAAACATTTCCACAAGTTTCATGCAGATCGGACAGCACCTATATGAATTATAGAGCGGACAAGGCGTTTTATAAATAAACGGCCATAACTCTGAAGTGCATGAATCAATTTGGCTGATTATCGAACTTGACCGAGATATTATGCCCATAAACAGTTTCCCAAAATTTATAAAGATTGGACAACAACTGTTTAAATTTGAGAGCGGACATCACTGTGGACGAATCCCAACCACCCGCCATGGCAGGCGTATAAAAACAGAAAGAAAACTTCTTGAACAGTACATTTATTCATATCAATGCAATTTTAATAAACAACCAGAAATCAATGGCATTTCATGTTATTTATCTGTCTATAACAGACAAGCTTAAAATACAAATCAAGATCAATATTTCAAGAGTTTAATAACTTCATATAAACAGACACATGCGCCACTTAATCTTGCTTGATTAAACATTTTTCTGCATGGATAATAAACTCACAAGTGAACAATGTAGATCTAGATCAGTCTTCACATATGTGCAGTTTGATTAGGATTTTAACTGTTTGTTTAAAGATTCATTAAGTTATATCTGACCAAAAAATACAAATCTAGATCAAATGGAATAGATGTGTCAGCTTATCTGGATTTACACTGGATGCAAATGTGATAAAATGATCATCCATGGAGTGAAGATACAAGTTAATATATATAATTGTAAGTCCTTACAATTATTGGTTAAACTAATTTAGAAAGATGTGACAGATAGGAGGTTTAACAATTATTATCATGGTTTCTCTAAAATTCAAGCAAATTAATTTTTGATAATAAAGAATTTGTTACAAGTACACTTATAGTGAAAATAACAATAGGTTATAACTCTTTAGTGTTTACCCTAGTTTTTCAACCAATCACAATGCTTTATTTTTTAAAATATCTCCTTTCTATTTCGTGTAGAAACAGTCTATAGAAACTATTGTTATAGAACAAACTTTGGTAGAAACTAGCGTAACACTAACTAATACTTAGAGGGCAACTCTATAATTATATGCCACATAAAATGGAATTTATTTCCAATACAATTCCATAGTTAAATACCAAAATGCTGATCTACAAAGATGGACTCCTGGATATTGTTAATTTAACTATAAAATAAGCAGTTGTGTTACTTTTAAAACCCTCAAATCAGAAAGTTTCATTTCAAGTAAGACTTTATAGAAACAAATCTTTTGCCATACTGTTTATATATAGCAGTTTTGTATTCATAGAAATTGAAAAAAAATAATGCTCAACACATCAAAGAATAGACAATTAGTACATAATTAGGTCATTTAAAATGTCATAAACTTATAAAATGTCAGCCTCCAAAAAACAAATGCTTATGACTATGAGCAGGTGACTTATTCAGTGCAAAAGTAAACTGGTCCTCGGTGCTGTGATTTCTGTATATTGCAGGTCAGACTGGTCGGTTGATATTTTAATTTTATTCTTTCCATAACTTCTTATGTGAGTCTATGTCAATGTCTGAAAATATATAAAAATTGTTTTTAATGGTAAAGTATATTCAGTAAAATGATTTTAAGACAAAACAAGAGTTGCATCACTATACCACACCACTGGTTAATTACCTTTATTAAATCCTTTTATTTTTAATAATTATTTTTAATTTAAAATAAAGATGTGAAATTGACCCATGGATGTTAACTAATCAACTATCAACCTGCTTGATAAGTTTTGACCAGTGTAATTCCAAGTGTGAGATTATCAGAAACATGTTAGAAAAAAAAGCAAAATTCATTAAATATTTTCTGAGTTTTCCACAATCCACATTCAGCATGTCAGGTACTGGCTTTTAACTAGAAAGCAGTTATCCACCATGATGAATACATGCAGAAATATTTTTTTAACTGACCCAAACAGTCCATTCTCTTAAAAGTATTTGATGACATAAAATTATTTTAAACATTAAATAAAAATAAATAATAAAAATATATAAAATACTTGTAAAAAAGCAACATATGCATATCAGGAATCGCCACACTCAAAAAACACAGCCTCCCCACGCAGCGAAAAAGAAGAGAGGAAGAGAGAGAGAGAGAGAGAGAGAGAGAGAGAGAGAGCGCGCGCATGTTTTATATATGTATGTCAATTCAAATAGGACGCCACAAACAATTAATAAACAAGAGAACCTTTGGGGATACCGCCTTGGAACGGTCAGTGGCAAAACAAATTGTAAGAAATTACTGTAATTAGACTTACATAATTATCTCCATCTAGAGTCTTATACAACACCACTTAGTTCCAGATTCATTCAAATTCAGCATCTGAAATTGCAAATAAATCAATTATTTCCATTGAGCTGACAGTAAAAAAAAAGAAAAATAAAATAGTTCCCATAACTTAATCATAATGAAGGGATTAAAATTATAGCTTTGAAAAATCAGTGGCCAATTGACCCCCTGTGGAAAATTTTCAAGGGGTCATAATCAGCTTGGCCCGAGTCATATCATAACTTTACTAGCTATAAAATTGGTTTAATTTCCTTTGAAGTTATTTTCAATGGTCAAATAAGTATTAACTTCATATTAAGATGCAATAAATACAATATTTATCTTTATTTAAAAAAATGACCACTTTCTAAATTCTCCTGCATCAAAATGACCCCAAACTCAGTATAAGGTGGAGTAAAAAGAGAAAAAATTAAATGTGCTTGCATTAAAATGCAAGAAAATGTATCTACTGAAATCCATGTAATGCAAACTATTACTTTCATTTAATGTTGCCTTTTACAATAAATTTAATTTTTTAAAAATTGGTAAATGATAAAAATAAAAAGATGTAAAATTTTTCTGATTCTAATCAAATAGAAAATGCGAGGTCTTAAAGTGACTTAATATTTCTGGATTTATGTTCGTGTTAAAGACCTTGGATTCCAGTAACCAGACCTCAAGATTGCCAGTCTACAGTTGACTTTTTGTCCGGACCAGAATTCTAGCCACTGCATACAAAATATCAATGAATGGTCTGGCTTAGATTAAAATAAAAGTAAACACATTACGTTTATTAAGCATGTCAATGATGAAGAAATAAATGTTAAAAAAAATGCAGTAAACAAAGCTTACGATCTTACGCCTAACAACGCCCAACACTGTAACAGACGCCGTGATGAATTCCGTGCCTTTCACTGTTTCAGTTTGTTTATCAGCCAGTTACACACATCATAAAACACTCTCAGTTTAACGGCAGAATCAAATACGATTTGTCCATCCTCAATATTCAAATCTCCGGTTAAATCTCATAAAAGAACCAAACATATTGAAATGTTCTTCTGTTTACTTCCAAGTCACTTTGTTCTCTACCACAACACCGGAAAATAAAATGCCGGTTATGCGGTATAGGTCGGGTATGGTGCGTAGCTAGTTTTAGGTCTTTTTCTCGTTGTACACAGTCATATCTAAATAATTTTATGTGTTAACACATAGAACATGTAGTCCTACAGTGCAGTCAGTGGTTATTATCTGTTTAAATTAGGTTATAAATTCACAGTTTTCGCCGCAAGATTTGATGCGCACTTTTTGACAGAAAAGTGAATGGAGTGTCCCGTACCGCAGATCCTAAAGTACGGAGTACGGAACGGTATGCGGTACGTGCCGGACCTAGGGGTAACTAGAAACGTAATAACCCATAATCGATCTCGATGACCCACATTTTTATTCGTCAAACATTTTCAAAATAAAAGTCTAAGTGTGACATCGACATTTGTCAAATTGAGGTATGGTCATGGTTCATACACGTGACACTCCATCTCGTGTCAATAGTACAACTAGAATGTTGTGTTCTGCGGAACACATGTGTCGCCAGGCGCCTGCTGTCAAAAAGTTGAAATGTGGGCCTATGTTTAATCATATATAATAAAATGATTTTATTCAAGTTGATTTCAATGCTACACCACAGAAGACATTAGTCAAGTAAATTGCATTTGAAAGGGGAAAAACTAAAAAAATGATGAAACCTGAGTTATCATTCTTCACCAGTTGGTATGTGTATGCAGATGAAATATTCAAATAATTAAGCGAACTGAACCAGTACTTTCAATTTTACAGGACACATTATGTTTCATGTTAAAGTAGGGCTGGGTCGACGGTAGGGATGAACGTAGGACGTTGGACTGGGTCGACCAAAGGGATAAATGCACGGACATATGATTTTGTCGACTGTAGAAATGAACGTAGAACGTAGGGCTGGGTCGACCGTAGAAATGAATGTAGGACGTAGGGCTGGGTCGACTGTAGGGATGAACGTAGGACGTAGGGCTGGGTCGACAGTAGAAATGAATGTAGGACGTAGGGCTGGGTCGACGGTAGGGATGAACGTTGGACGGAGGGCTGTATCGACGGTAGAAATGAACGTAGGACGTAGGGCTGGGTCGACTGTAGGGATGAACGTAGGACGTAGGGCTGGGTCGACCGTAGAAATGAATGCAAGACATAAGACTAGGTCGACTGTAGAAATGAACGTAGGACGTAGGGCTGGGTCGACGGTAGGGAAGAACGTAGGACGTAGGACTGGGTCGACCAAAGGGATAAATGCACGGACATATGATTTTGTCAACTGTAGAAATGAACGTAGAACGTAGGGCTGGGTCGACGGTAGAAATGAATGTAGGACGTAGGGCTGGGTCGACTGTAGGGATGAACGTAGGACGTAGGGCTGGGTCGACAGTAGAAATGAATGTAGGACGTAGGGCTGGGTCGACGGTAGGGATGAACGTTGGACGGAGGGCTGGGTCGACCGTAGAAATGATCGTAGGACTTAGGGCTGGGTCGGCTGTAGGGATGAACGTAGGACGTAGGGCTGGGTCGACCGTAGAAATGAATGCAAGACATAAGACTAGGTCGACTGTAGAAATGAACGTAGGAGGTAGGGCTGGCTCGACGGTAGGGATGAACGTAGGACGTAGGACTGGGTCGACCGAAGGGATAAATGCATGGACATATGATTTTGTCGACTGTAGAAATGAACGTAGAACGTAGGGCTGGGTCGACGGTAGGGATGAACGTTGGACGGAGGGCTGGGTCGACCGTAGAAATGAACGTAGGACGTAGGACTGGGTCGACCGTAGAAATGAATGCAAGACATAAGACTAGGTCGACTGTAGAAATGAACGTAGGACGTAGGGCTGGGTCGACGGTAGGGATGAACGTTGGACGTTGGACTGGGTCGACCAAAGGGATAAATGCACGGACATATGATTTCGCGACTGTAGAAATGAACGTAGAACGTAGGGCTGGGTCGACCGTAGAAATGAATGTAGGACGTAGGGCTGGGTCGACTGTAGGGATGAACGTAGGACGTAGGGCGGGGTCGACAGTAGAAATGAATGTAGGACGTAGGGCTGGGTCGACGGTAGGGATGAACGTTGGACGGAGGGCTGTATCGACGGTAGAAATGAACGTAGGACGTAGGGCTGGGTCGACTGTAGGGATGAACGTAGGACGTAGGGCTGGGTCGACCGTAGAAATGAATGCAAGACATAAGACTAGGTCGACTGTAGAAATGAACGTAGGACGTAGGGCTGGGTCGACGGTAGGGATGAACGTAGGACGTAGGACTGGGTCGACCAAAGGGATAAATGCACGGACATATGATTTTGTCAACTGTAGAAATGAACGTAGAACGTAGGGCTGGGTCGACCGTAGAAATGAATGTAGGACGTAGGGCTGGGTCGACTGTAGAAAAGAATGTAGGACGTAGGGCTGGGTCGATGGTAGGGATGAACGTTGGACGGAGGGCTGGGTCGACCGTAGAAATGAACGTAGGACGTAGGGCTGGGTCGACTGTAGGGATGAACGTAGGACGTAGGGCTGGGTCGACCGTAGAAATGAATGCAAGACATAAGACTAGGTCGACTGTAGAAATGAACGTAGGACGTAGGGCTTGCTCGACGGTAGGGATGAACGTAGGACGTAGGACTGGGTCGACCGAAGGGATAAATGCATGGACATATGATTTTGTCGACTGTAGAAATGAACGTAGAACGTAGGGCTGGGTCGACGGTAGGGATGAACGTTGGACGGAGGGCTGGGTCGACCGTAGAAATGAACGTAGGACGAAGGACTGGGTCGACCGTAGAAATGAATGCAAGACATAAGACTAGGTCGACTGTAGAAATGAACGTAGGACGTAGGGCTGGGTCGACGGTAGGGATGAACGTAGGACGTTGGACTGGGTCGACCAAAGGGATAAATGCACGGGCATATGATTTCGCGACTGTAGAAATGAACGTAGAACGTAGGGCTGGGTCGACCGTAGAAATGAATGTGAGACGTAGGGCTGGGTCGACTGTAGGGATGAACGTAGGACGTTGGGCTGGGTCGACAGTAGAAATGAATGTAGGACGTAGGGCTGGGTCGACGGTAGGGATGAACGTTGGACGGAGGGCTGTATCGACGGTAGAAATGAACGTAGGACGTAGGGCTGGGTCGACTGTAGGGATGAACGTAGGAAGTAGGGCTGGGTCGACCGTAGAAATGAATGTAGGATGTAGGGCTGGGTCGACGGTAGGGATGAACGTTGGACGGAGGGCTGTATCGACGGTAGAAATGAACGTAGGACGTAGGGCTGGGTCGACTGTAGGGATGAACGTAGGACGTAGGGCTGGGTCGACCGTAGAAATGAATGCAAGACATAAGACTAGGTCGACTGTAGAAATGAACGTAGGACGTAGGGCTGGGTCGACGGTAGGGATGAACATAACGTAGGACTGGGTCGACCAAAGGGATAAATGCACGGACATATGATTTTGTCAACTGTAGAAATGAACGTAGAACGTAGGGCTGGGTCGACCGTAGAAATGAATGTAGAACGTAGGGCTGGGTCGACTGTAGGGATGAACGTAGGACGTAGGGCTGGGTCGACAGTAGAAATGAATGTAGGACGTAGGGCTGGGTCGACGGTAGGGATGAACGTTGGACGGAGGGCTGGGTCGACGGTAGAAATGAACGTAGGACGTAGGGCTGGGTCGACTGTAGGGATGAACGTAGGACGTAGGGCTGGGTCGACCGTAGAAATGAATGTAGGACGTAGGGCTGGGTCGACGGTAGGGATGAACGTTGGACGGAGGGCTGGGTCGACGGTAGAAATGAACGTAGGACGTAGGGCTGGGTCGACTGTAGGGATGAACGTAGGACGTAGGGCTGGGTCGACCGTAGAAATGAATGTAGGACGTAGGGCTGGTTCGACAGTAGAAATGAACGTAGGACGTAGGACTGTTGTATGGAGAACGTAGAAATAGATTTGTATGGAGGACGTAGAACGTAGGGCGTAGAGCCAACTTCACAGACCTAGCTAAATGTTCAATTACTGAGTAGCAAAACTGTTTCAGCCTTGAACAAAATACTTAATTTCATTTGATCATTGACCCTGCAATAGATACACAGAAATTATTTTCATGTTCTCCGACATGAAAATAATGACATAAAGTCTCTCGGTCTCAAATTCCATTACTTTCCTTGAAAAATAACAATTGATGTATAAAGAATAGATGTTTTTTGTGTTTTTTTTTCATTTCTCAGGTGATTTGTTTTTAGTTCCTTTTCGAAAAACATGTAATTGGAACCACTATTTAAGCCAACCATGTGTTTGTTTTATAATACGATGAGTTTTTTTTCATGAGAATCCTCTCTTAGGTTACATTTTCACCTTTTTATTTTTTATAATTTTGGAAAAGTACCAAATGTTTCTTTCATATCCTTCAAACTTTTGCTGAAATAATATCCTATTTAAAAATATAATATATAGAGATTTCTCTTCAACACTAGAAACGCAATGTCGTCTGTTCTAATTAGAACGAAAACACATTTGTAAGTGACGCGGCTCAAAGGATATACATTAAATATTTTTCAAACATTTAATATTTTTCTTTAAACAACAGGTGTGTAAAGACGATACTATAGTTGTCAACGTGCATAACCATCTTGGAGACTTTGAGGGTACTGCGATACACTGGCACGGTGTTTTACAGGAAGGAACGCCGTACATGGACGGAGTTGCCATGGTTACTCAATGTCCCATTAACGTACATTCTGTCTTCCAGTACAGGTATGTTCATTTCTAAATTGTTTAGTCACTAGTATCACGGTTCTGTTTGTAAATAAACACAAGTTTACGTGTGATGTATTCATACCAATTATATATACATTATGTGGAAAAAGAAAATAATTTAAGATGCCTTCACTGTTTTGTTGCCAAAATTCAACACCTCGATTTCAGATTCCGATTGCTATATTTTGGAAACGAAGAACTAAACAAAGGTTTCACATATATCTTTTTTCCTGTTATTGAGCTATTGACTTATCCCAGAAAGTGGAATTCCATGTACATTCAAGTAAACTGTTTTTATTAAAAATAACTATCCTCAAGTAGTATTGACTACTTTAGCTGACATGCATAAATACGTCGTATTACCAAAATAATTTACAACATTGACATATACTGCTGCAAAACCTAAATGGTTTGAATATATAAAACTGTGCTGTTCTTTTAATGTTGTTCAGTTATACATCAGTCTACTCAAGTTATTCTTACTTTATATTTCATAAAATATATAAATTTCGGATAAATATGCCAGGTGTATATGGATAATAATCGTAATTTTAATAAAATGTGGGGCAAATTCATCAACTGGATTAATTTCTATCAATTATGAAGAAAAAAAAAGTGAAATATGTATATCAAGACTAGCTACACTCAGAAACACGTTCCCTCAAAGAAAAGAAGAGGGATAAGAGTGCTAGTAGTTATTATATTAAAAAAACACAAACGGAGGGGCATGAATACATTACAAATGAGGAGAACATTATACATGTAATATGGGGCACGTCACGGGAAAAGGTACCTTCGGTCAATTTTAGTGATATTTTAGTTTTTACTAAATTTAGAAAAAAATTACCAATATAAATCAATTTCTTACTACTAAAATGTAATTTATTACAAATTTTGAAAATAGAATGGTATTTTCTATCGCGAAATGCATAATAAATAATGTCGTCTGCGGAAATTTATGACGTCATTTCAAGAATTGACGTCAAATGTCCGAATGTACCTTTTCCCGTGACGCGCCCCAATATTAAAATCACACTAACGATACATTCAAGTACACTTATTATATATATAACATATTGTAAAGAAAGAAGGACCAAAAATAACATTAATCAATGAATCGAAAAAATAACCAAATTTTATATAAAAAAATATAACGTATTAATAAAACAACTTATGAAAACAACTTTCTATCATGTGTACAGCGAATACACGGTCTGGTAATAAGACGCGTTAGTATGCCAATGAAAAGATCAACATCAGTAGTATCGTAAACTAGTTGCCTATTGCCTGAAGGACGCCATCAAATGTGTTACAAAAGCATATCATTTGAATTACTCAAATCAGCAAATGACTTAATGAGCAGATAGTCATATCGTAACCCCTTGTAATGGTCGATCCTATCATTTTTATGTCCATTTCATCACATATCCAATCGTGCTGTAGGTTATGTCTCAATGTTCATAATGCTATTCGTAAGAGACATTAATCGGGCGTTTTTCGATTGTTTTACTCATTGAATTCATCATTGTAATTCGTTTTAAAGAGATAGAAAGATTATAAAAAGGCTGGAGACCAGTCTCAAATCTCAAGCATCTGATTGGCTGAAATGGCATGAAGGAAGTGGCTGATATGGATCTTAAAATAGATGTCCTATATCATGACAGACTTCATTTTAAACAAGTTATGTTACTCTCTTTTAAAAACGTTTTTTCAGTTGTACATGTTTCCAACTCTGTTAACGAATTAGTCGAATATTCGGACTTGCTTAAACAACAGTTCATTGTTTAAGATTCCAGGTTACAAATTCCGGCACACATTACTGGCATGCGCACGCAGGTTTACAAAGGGGAGATGGGATATTCGGAGCCCTCGTCGTCCGGGACACCTCGTATAAGAAGGTAATGGTCTTGTACGACCACGACTTACCTGAGCACACCATTATACTCCAGGACTGGCTGGATCAGTATACGTCTTCCAAGTTCTCCCTACATCATCACAGTTCACAGGACAATGAACCAACATCTATACTCATTAATGGTAGGTATTTGATCAAGCATTACCTTATGAATGATTAGAAACGGCTGCAGTTTTGACATCAACTATGTACGCATTATTTTCGTGGGCATAGAATCTCGTGGTTTTCGGCAAAAGGCTTTTTCTTCATTTGGTACTTTTAACTCGTGGTTTGGATCGTCTAAACGTATGTGTCTTTACAACTCTATATCAATTTTATCGACCTTTCCACGAAATTCACAAAATAAAGCACCCCACAATATTTAATGAATTCACAGTTACTTTTTGATAGCGTAAGCTGCCATTTACTGAAACTAGTACTGCATTGTACGTCACTTAATTAACTGGAGTAATAAGCTTTCTTGTACATCTCATTAACATTATACCAACATATCGCTAACAAATCAGGTAACATAGTTTTCCTACACCAAATGAATAACAAAGTGTCGCTAAGATCGATGGTTGCTGTTTTGCATGCGCCGATGAAAACGAAATACAGAGACTTCAGCCATATAACCACCACATCAAGACTCGATACCACGTTATCCGGGATGAGAGTTTGATGTTGCATCCCAAATCAGGATCACCCCTTTAATGATTGTATCCACTACTATTTATAAATCTCCCAAAGCCCTTCTTCTTGCCCGTGACCACAGGAAGTTGTCACCGTCTGTACCAGTGTCTGTTACAAAACTGAGCGTGGAAACCAGTCTCAAATCTCAAGCATCTGATTGGCTGAAATGGCGACAGGTCGCCATTTCAGCCAATCAGATCCTTGAGATTTGAGACTGGTCTCCAAACTCAGTTTTATAACCTTCAGTCCTGACGCTATTCAACAGCAGGCCATACACAGTGTATTGTTTTTTCGATGTTAGGTAGAGGGACAAAATTTGGACAGAAGCCGGCAGCTATGGTGACACATGGTGACCAAGAAATGAATACCACTCAGACAGGAGCTGGAAACCACACTGGTCATAGTGGAATGGACACGACAACTGTAAACCCTCACGCGGGTCACATGAAGCGAGCAGTGGAAGATCCCGTCATGAACATGAACGCGTCTAATCAAGAAAGTTTTGTGCCACATAATGTATTTAGGTAAATATTTTTGAGGAGGTTGTATTTTCTGAGTGTGGCGATTCTTGATATGCATATTTCACTTTTTTTCTCAACATAACGTTATCTGATAAGTAAATGTTCAGGCCATTCCATTTGCTTGAGTTTGGTAACTTACATAGGAATATGAAACGTTAGATTAACATGCACGCGACTCTAAAAATTCCAAAAATTAAGAGTTTTTTTTTTGTTTGCAGAGTCAGTTATGGGAAAGCATATAGGTTGCGGTTGATCAGCAACGGTGTATTGAACTGTCCCCTGAAAGTTTCGATAGAAAACCATACTCTTGTTGTCATAGCGACGGACGGTAACGACATTGAGCCTAAAGAGGTGGACAGCATTACAATATTCGCTGGAGAAAGGTGGGTTACATAGAGAAGAAATCATTCCCAGAACACAATAACATGATCGGACGATTCATTATCACTGCAATGACATTGAAGTAAATCGGATATTTATAAATTAGCTAGTATAAATAATAATTTAGTTTTCACAATGATTAGAGGAAGAATCGTTCACATCGGTCTCAATCAGAGTCTGACCATATTCTGCAGGCTCGGTAGATTCGAGCCATACAGCTGTTCATGTTAGTATATACCTCTGGTAGAAATTGAGAATGTTTACTTGTATTCCCCTGTATCACAATTATTATATTATTATTTTTATTTATTTTTTTATTATGATTATTATTATTTATTATGATTATTATTATTATTATTATTATTATTATTATTATTATTATTATTATTATTATTATTATTATTATTATTATAAATAGACTGACTCAGAAGAAAAGGTATATGCAGCCATATGACCCTTGTTGTTGTTGATATGCTATTCTATTCCAAATCAGAAAACGCATCTTTGCCCAAGTTATAAAACTGAGCAAGGAAGCCAGTCTCAAATCTCATTTATCTGATTAACTGAAATGGCGACTGGTCGTCATTTCAGCTAATCAGATGCTTGAGATTTGAGAATTGTTTCCAACCTTCAGTCCTTATTTTGAAGAACCTTTTGAAAATGCTTAGCCATAATGCAATCAAATGGTTTAGAAGGTTAACGCATCTGCTGTTAAAACAGAAACAAGCTCGCTGCTGGAAATTCAGTTTTGAGGAAAAATTGGCAGTAAAAAAGTCCATAAAATTTCAATGTTATTTGCAAATTTCTTGAGAAATTTATGCGAATAACGAATTTTTAGCTTCACGAACAGTTGCACTCGAATCAGCAATTTAATACTGGTATCTACACTTAGAAGTTTAAAAGCATTAACGTGGTATATAAGAAAACAAACAAGGTTCTCGTGTTTCTGTTTAAAAGACATTTCGAAACCTTGGTGCAAAACAACAGTATAACCCCATCTTATTTTAATGGTAATAATACCATTTTGGCAGCACTTAAGTGACGATTTGTCAGCAATTAACGTTCATATAATAACAGCT
Source organism: Corbicula japonica (assembly GCA_038501625.1). NCBI lineage: Eukaryota > Metazoa > Mollusca > Bivalvia > Venerida > Cyrenidae > Corbicula > Corbicula japonica. The sequence goes on along the minus strand of JAZAYU010000001.1, from coordinate 3,492,642 downwards.
TGTTCAACAAATGAGCAACATCAAGGGACTTGGTTTACCGAACATTTGCAATAGCAGTCACTGATTACGATTTACATTTACAATTTAGCTTATTGTGGGCTGTAATACCATATAATTCAAAGAATAATATCTGTTTTAAAATGTTATTCTACTCTTGTAAGTGAACATCTCTTTTGGAATTGGCAAGTAAGCGTTAAATCTTTTTATTGCATTTTTAAACCTCGTGAGTGTAATATAGTTAGTATAAATGTAGCGGAAACCACAATGCCATCCTAAACTATATTCCAGAAGAAAGTGTGCACTTTGTTTTCGGTAATTTTCCATTAACTGCTTTTCTTAATTCCTAAATATTTGCTATCAAACTTGAGATTATATCTTTATAATATCTATGATTTAATTCTAAATTTTGATACCAATTGTTAAAGCGTTAAGAAAACCAGAAAAAAATCACCATAAACAAAGTACACAATTTCTTTAGGAATATGTTAAGAATTGATATATTTTTTACATGCATACATATTTTTGAAATTCAGATTTGATGTGGTTCTAAAAGCCAATCAACCAATAGGGAATTATTGGATGCATGTGATTGGTCTGTTCGATTGTCAAACGAAAAATGTCTCACAGACCGCTATAATAAGATACCAGGGCGTCAAGGAAATGAAACCCATGACAGGACAACGATACTCTGATGGTGATAGACCTGGATTGGTAGGTAGCTAGACACTACCGCGTATTTGTATGGCCTTTACAATGTATCTGTACATACTAGATGCCACGGGAAAAAGTGTCTTCGATCATACATTTGTACACATTAGTTTATAACAATGGTTCTGAAAAATCCACGCCTGAGCCAAGGATTGAACCCGGAACCCCTCTTATGCTAGTCCGACGCTCTACCAAGTCGCCATAAAAGCTAGCTCTATGGCGAGATAGTTCAACTGTTGTTCTAACTTTTACCATACCCGGGTTACAAGTTGTTACTAAAAAATACAATTACGAGATGTTATTTCCTCATTACTAATTGGAGATTTTATAACACATATCAAAAACTAAATGTATTTGTTACATCTAAATGTATAATAAGTAATGTCGTTAGCTCAACATAATGACGGCATTTCAATTGGCGTAAACTGTTCGAATGTACTGTTTCCGGTGAGGCACCCAAATGTACAAGTACATAAGAAAGTTCTTAAAATTCAATCATATTATTTTGTAATATAACTTAGAATCATAATCATTACGTATTTGATTTAGAAAAAAATTCACAAAGTTTGACTGCGTTAAGTATTGGGACATTTCATGTGTATGGAATTCCATTTTCTCAAGCTCAAGATGTCAACAAGCGAGAATGCAAAAGCGAGACAAGAGGATTTGTTTATACATCACCAAAGCTGCATTGCGATAAATCAACAAGTTGCCACATTGGCGATATATAGCCAATTACAATAAAAAGGTCTCATAGTTTAAAAATATACAGTGTGCATGAGAGTTAATGGTGCATCTAGAAGAAGTCCGCATCATTCTCTTTTTTTATCTTTACAGAGTGGAAACTCGATGTTATTCACCGCAGACACGGTTACTGTAGCGGAAATGACGTCAAATGAAACAGCAGATGACATCTACACGGCTCATAATGTCAGAAAATTCTACATGAGTCTTGGCTATAACGAAGTTGAAAACTACCATTTTTTGGACCCGACTTATTACCCGCTCTCGGCTATGTATGAAGTGCACACTGGGAGCCATGGCAACCATCTGTTCGCTCTTCAGATGAATAACATCACTTTTAAAACACCGATGTCTCCCGTCCTGTCACAGTTTGACGACTTTTCTGAGGTTAGAGTCAACCCTTAGAATATCTATTGATATTTACGGAGATACAAAAAATCAGTTTATCTAAATAGATATGAGCCTCGATATGAGATAAAATATGTCATAGGTTTTCTTTGTTGTTGTTGTTGTTGTTGTTGTTGTTGTGTATTTTTAGAAAGAACATAACTTTATATGTTAATTTTCTACCAAGTTTTTCATAATTTAAATTCTTTAGGAATTTCATAATTTTGTTACATTTACTAAATCTTATATTTCACATTTTTGAAGACTTCTCGATAGCTGTACTTAGTGAGTGCCTAACATTTACACACCTGTGCGATGGGAGTGCCGTTTTGAATACACTGATCATCTTTAAAACGAGTCATTAATTAAATAAAATAGATCAAGGCTTGGAATTTGAACTGGTTGTTGTAGGAAGACAGGACGATACGTTACTGTATCAAAATGAATAAATTTGCAGTACTTACTGAGTATTTTACGTTTTATTTTGACATTTGACATTTTTGAGTCAAACTTTCGCGTTAAGCTCGCCGTAGTTTTTTTTCAAGATGAAATTTTGTGGCACTTGCAGAACATAGTCATTATTTATTTACCAGGGAGCTGATGTGTTTCAATTTTTCGAAGATTTTGAATTTTCGGAGATACAAACGAAATACTTACACCACCTCTCGTATAAAATTCTTTACCGTGAGCTGTACATGTATGTGGGAGTGCCACCTGTACTTGGGAGAGCCGGTACTAAGGTGTGATAAAGGTCTATCCCAATTCTTTTAACACAAATAGAATTCGACAAATATAAAGGGCAGATGTATGGTTGACACGGGATGTCTCATATACTTACGAGGGTTGTTTAATGTTTATGTTTACAGGAGATGTTTTGCAATCAGACTTCTCCTCCTAAAATGTGTTCACGCGAATTTTGTGAGTGTGTACACCGTATTAAGGTCAGTGTGGACGATATCGTAGAACTTGTGCTCATCTCAGACGGTATGCACGGGCCGGGAAACCACCCTATGCACATGCACGGACATAGGTTTTATGTATTAGGGATGGAAAAGGTACGTGTTTAGCTCTAATATCTTAGTTCGATAGCTTAAAGAGATGGTGCAGTTGTTTGTTTGTTTGTTTGTTTTTGTTGGTGTTGTTTTTTTGTAATTCTACCCTATCCTGCATAAAAAAGTATTTTAATATGAATTAGGCTATGCCTAGGTACGGCAAAAGCATTTTCCAAATAATACAACTTCATTGATATAGTTCACTTTCCTTGAGTTCTGATTGAAGAATTTGTCTTTTCAACCTATCTTTGATCTTGACTGGACTTAGTATAGATTTAGATTTGGTACAAGTAGCACTGAACGAACCAAATGTTCACAATTACAAAACATAATATTAGGTGCAGTCAGCAGTACTGGAACCAACCTGTAATAAGAATGTCATACCACCAGTCTTTATATTGTTCTTTTTTTAAAGAAAGAAATAAATAAATTGCAAACATGCAGTTGTCAGGAAAGCACCTTAATCGATTTTTTAAGGTAATGAATTACAAGCACACAGTCAGAATCATATGCAGAATCATTGTGGTAGAAAAATACGCAAGCCAGGAATTTTTTTCAGAGACCAATGACAACTGAACAAACCCAAGTCCAGAGGAGCGGATCAAAACAATACATGTTTAAAGCTGGACTCTGATATTGAGGAGTCTCCCAAATGTTACATTTTATTTCTTTTATTGATCATGTGTCCATCATGATCTACATATATACTCTGGTTTCTTTGAACTCTTTCAGTCAGCACTGTAAAATGGTTGTTCCACAGTCCTTGAGTAAACATATAGTATTTTTGATGTTGTTAATGGTGTGTATGATTGATATGTATATCGTGTCTGGCTCTGCATAGCAACATTGATAATTGATATTCTCTTTAACACCGTATCAATGTTAATTTGCAAAACATCATGTGCAGCTTTAATCTTACACATTGTTGCCCAGCCATTTCTTAGAATCATTGACTTGTAATACGGAGTGATGGAACCATTGGTTAGGCCATGAGTGACAGTAGCAATATCTTTCACAGAACCCAGTTCTCCATTATATGCTTGCAGATCATAATCCTGTAGTGAAAAGTTTTAGAAACAACTCTATGTAGAGCCATGCTAAGACAATGAAAAAAACAGTCGCCATTCCCTGGAACATCAATATTTGAATACTGAACTCCATTAAGACACTTATTGTTGCAGTGGCCTGGTTGTTTTTTTCTGGTTGTTTTATTACTTGCTGAGTAACTATGTTCTGTTAATATTGAAGTGTCAATTTGTTGTATACTTTGTTCATTTATTGCATTAAAAGTGTTTTGGTCTTATGCATGAAACCCTTCTTTCAATAACACTTGGATTTAACGTGTAACTATGCTCATTCAAAATGGTGCAATACATTCTTAAAATTCTGTTAATCATAAAGAATGTTAAGTTTACATATTTGCATGTATTGAAATTTGTTATTAATTAAAAATTATAATAAAAATAAAATAAAAAACAATTTGAGTGATGGAATCGACCTGCATATTTATCTTCATATTTACATTAAAAGGACGACTATGGACCTAAGAATTACAAATGCTCTTATGCCTTAGTCTTAGAATGATCATAGCTGAAACTCATATGCAACAGATTTGAAATGATCGTCAATGTACAGAAAAATGTGTTATTTTCATGAAAAAAAATATTTTAAATTAATTGTACACTGCAATAGATATTTTACCCACAAAAAATTGGTATGCCACTACTTCGGTAGAGTCTAGTGTTCAGCAGACGTACACCGTTACACGGACCTTAACGGGAATCAGGTTATTAGCAAACAACGTTGTTTGACTGTGTAGCAAAATAATCATGCCGGCGTTCTTTATGAGAACGAAATACATTGAACCGAGAAAAACAAATTTTTTGTGGGATAATTCAATTTCAGTAGCGGCTTGCTTATTTATGACGAAAATCGAAAATGGTTAAAATTTGCATGTATGGTAGAGACCGTTTAAATATCTTTAGAAAAAAAAAACTTCCGGAAGTTAATGGCCGCTAGAAAAGGACACGGGTAAATATCCCTCCAACTTATCACAATTAGTTTTTTTCAATAAGTTACATTGTTTTTAAATAAATTACGTGTTACCTATAAGCGGCAACGCCCGGGCGCTTGGCGCCCGGGCTTTTGCCGTATTAATTAGTCAGCAATTGCATGAGAGTGTCTACCTCTTAAGGGCATTGAGCACGATACCTACTAAAATATTGAGTTGCGCCCAACTCGGGTCTAGGCGGCGTTGGCAGTAATAAGCTTTTCAGTTACTGCCATAAAATATGGCTCAATCACATGTAGTCTGCAATGTTTTCATATATGTCGTGTTGGTTGCTTTCAAAGTTTCTGTTTCATCTGTTTAAACAATTTGGTCACAATTTACATAATATACCAATTCGTTAAGAAAAGGCACAGTAGAGATATCAAAGCGTTGATTTGTGAAGAAAATAATTGAACTTTCATTTTCAAATATGTTAGTATTATTTTGTAAACGTGATATCTTCGCATGAGTCTCGCAAACCTTGATCGAATATGGATAGGGGCTCAATATTCATTTGCCTGTTTATACCAGTTTTATTGAAAAGTACACACATGTCACATCCAATGATTATGACAGCTTAGATGAAACAACAATAATTTAAGCGACACCATTTTCCTGCAAAAAGTGCCTCGTTCGCTAAGGTCGAAATCGTAGCGTAGCCTTAACAGATTAATACGTCGTTTTCTTTGTTCAGCCATTAAACAAATACTATTATACAGGCTTCTCATGATGGATCACGTGTACGAGCCACATCTCCTTAAGTGATAAATGTTGCCAGGCAAGATAAATGGTGTCTTTTTTGCTTAAAGATGATAAACCAAACAGCCAGCACAACGCCATTAATAATATTTGACAATTCTTGTAATAATAAATGGCAGCATATCTTTCACAATAGTATTGTTTACAAGAAAGCTTTTTTTTTTCCTTTATCCACTATCATTTTGTGTTGGGCAGTGCGATAAAGTCATTTTCTAGTGTCGTTGCGTGCAAGGATATTCCTAAAACAATATGTTTCCCTTTGAAATCTCTATTCATTAGTTTTGAGCATGAGATACCAGTATCAGAATTTCGTCAATGAACGATTACGAATTCGTAAGCAAAATTATAATACTAAAAGTTAAATACAAGATGGTAAAATGTTTAAGACTTTTTACTGCAGAAATAATCTTGCATTTACAGAGTGTTTTTGAAGCGATTTAGGTTTAGCATTTAATTACATTGTAAGCTCTATGGTTAACATTTTTGAAACGTGTTAAAAGTTTCTTTCTTTGTAAGATTTTAACTTATTCTTTAAGTCATTCATTAAATCCCTTGATATTGTTTTCAGTTTGGCAACAGCGTTTCACGTGAACTTATACAAGCTCTAGACGCCAGGGGAAAACTAAAACGCAACTTAAGAAATCCAATTCAAAAAGACACAGTTCTAGTCCCGGACGGAGGATACACAGTAATTAGATTTAAAGCCACTAATCCGGGTAAGATTTTTCCGAATTTTAAAGAAAATATTGATCGTTTGGTTCGATAGTTTCGTGGTACATTATCTAAATTCCAGTAATTGGATTCATATAAATAAGAACAGAACCAAACTTTATCTAACTCTAACCAATAAGGCATAAGAGTTTACAAAGCATAATAATTTTGAGAAATAAATAAATAAGCATTGGGCTTATGAGAATGAGTAGTCGCAAAAGAACACTCCAACATAACAGAACATATTCACAGAACATTTATAAAATTTCGTCTATATTGTTATCTTAATCTGTTTTCATTCAAATTACCTCCCTTTCAGTTGTAAAAGAACATCAATGACCTTTATTCAAATTGTATATCTTCAATTTGAGAAAAGCATCGCACAAATGACAAAAATGAACTGTTTGGCAATCAACGTTTTCCATTTCTGTTTGGGTCCAAGATTATAGAACTGAAACTGGAGAACAGTCCTAAATCACAATCATCTGATTGGCTGGAATGAAAGTTGGAGATTTGTTTCAATTTCAAAATCAAATGCTTAATATCTCAATTATGTGATCTTGGGTTCTTTAATCAGTAACGTAATTAAGTTGTCTATGTTTTTGCAGACGTTTCTTCAATTTCCTAGGTATAAAATGAATTCCTGATTTACATTATATTATTTTAGAAAAAATGATAAAGAAGGATTTGCACTAAGAGGTGTTGACGTACAACTTCAGAGCACATATATTTTCTATGCTTACATTTAAGGGGCAAGACTACTTTCAATGTAAAAGGGTTCAAAATAATTTAGCTAAAAATAGAGACCTGTCTCAAATCTCAGTCATCTGATTGACTGAAATGGAATCTCCATTTCAGTAAATCAAGGTTGAAGGTTATAAAACTGAGTTTGGAAACCAGTCTCAAATCTCAAGCATCTGATTGGCTGAAATGGAGACCAGTCGCCATTTCAGCCAATCAGATGCTTGAGATTTGAGACTGGTTTCCATGCTCAGCTTTATAACCTTGGGCCCAGGGTCTTGAGATAAGAGATTGTTCTCCAAACCAAGTTGTATGATCATGTGTGCTTTGTTTTAGGTTTCTGGATGTTCCACTGCCATGTCGACTTCCACTTTGCTCTGGGCATGTCAGTAGTTTTTCAAGTTGGAGAGGTGCACGAGATGCCTAGCACGCCTAGAGGGTTTCCTCGCTGCGGCAGCTGGCGATTTTCTGAGGACTCCAGTGACTTTAGCATTTGCAGTAAATATTTAAATTGTGCCATCGGACATTTTACTTATTTTACACTTTACTTCGGTTTATTCATGTTTAGTGTATTGAAGTTTTAAAATTAAAGTTACGGTGGCTGAAGCATTTATTAAGAAGGGAATTCTACTTTGCTGAGAATTATATTGCTTTCCTCGTAAACCAATTTATCCTATTCCTCCATAGTTAGACCTTTATTGCTTGGGCGAACAGCAATAGTGTAAATCCTGATCAGCCGTCAAATCCGTTCCGTCTGATTAGGATATACACTGTTCCCTTTCAGAATCATTAGGTTATTTTTGACCAAAAAGCGCCCAGTGTAGATCTAAATCAAACTAAGCACGGATATGCAGGCTGATCAGGATCTACACTGGTCGCACGTGCGATAAAATGCGTATATATGGAGTAAACGGTTATGCAAGCGCTTTCAAGATCTGTTGGAAGTGGTAACACGTGTTACGGAAACTACTGATATTGCCACCATGGAAAAGAATTCCTGTCTTTTTAAATCTTATAGCCACTGTAAGACACAAAAGAAAGCCATTATCCTGATAGCCAAATAATTCCAAACTCTCAAAATTGGTGTATGCACAATATCTGTGTTTGTCTCTGGTTTATTTGTATTTAATAGTTCTCTGTTCCTTTGAACTCACCGTGAACTGTGTTTGTAAATAATACTGTTATTTATGTTTCTTGTGAACCGGTGACTGAGGTGCACTTATAGAAAAGCACATAGAACTGTCAGGCAATATTCTCGTCACGCAAAAAGATAACTTAACTAACTCTCGTCAATTCCAACATTGACGTAGTACTTGAAAGAAGAAAACGAGCATCCTTTTTCAATTAAGTGTTCAGCTGTTCATCTATTTAGTAAACATGATATTAACGTGGGGAAATCGTATTGTAGCAATACGTGGGAAAGATGTGAAATGCGGCATTTAACAGATGTTAAGATTGATTTTTCCTCCGTAATAGAAGCAGGGATTTCATTTACCCGTGAGATGACTCTTTGACTCTTGAAATGTCCACCTACAATGTAAGCTTAAGGGTTTTTTTCTTAAATAAGAGATATTATGGCTATTTATTGGCTGAATTCCCTAAAATATGTTACACATTTATGACCCTTTAGATTTAGCAGCTAGTGGAATCCCTGCTCATAGCAGCAACATATTGCATGATGTCATAGTTAAAATGAGTCTTTTTATGTCTGTTTAATCAGCCCATCAAGAGTTCTAGAACTGGGACCTATTCGTTAAACTACATACCTGATTCTGAATGTTAAAATTGAAAGACTGTGGTAAAATTCTCAGATTGACCAGCTTGCTGGGTTTACACTTTTAACTTACTATGTAATGTTAATGTGCTAAATTTTATACTATCATTAAAATATTTTGACAATAAAATCGTTGTGATATATTATTGCTGTGGCTGCTGGATTGCTGTGGCTGCTGTGGTGGCTGGGTTGCTATGGCTGCTGGACTACTGTGGCTGCTGGATTGCTGTGTCTACTGGGCTGCTGTAGCGGCTGGTCTGCTGTGGCTGCTGTATCGCTGTGGCTGCAAGGCTGCTGTGGCGGCTGGGCTGTTGTGGCTGCTGTGGTGGCTGGGCTGCTGTGGCTGCTGGGCTGTTGTGGAGGATGGACTGTTGTGGCGGGTGGGCTGCTGTGGCTGCTGGGATGCTGGGCCACTGAAACCCTAGCCGCCACAACAGCCCAGCAGCCCAACCGACACAGCAGCCGCAGCAGCCACAACAGGTTAAGTCAGACTGCTAACATCACAGTGCTAAGTCAGGCGGCATTTATTAGTCCTTCAGTGTTCCAATTTGGTTCGTTGTTTATGTGTAATAATGTGATTCATTATATATGTGAAGCAGAAGAGAAAGTTAGCCAACGAACAAACATTTAGACCTAAATCACCGACAACTTGGCATTGAGCAATGTCGTTCATGACATCCGTTCGCTACCATGGTACCATAACACTTCGCGCGGATTTAAAATTATCATATTTCAAGCTACGGTTAGTTCGCGAATTTAATTTCCAGCGAAATTACACCATTTATTAGAAGTACAGTAAAACCCCTCATTAAGACCACGCCGAAATGAAGACCTTTTCCCTAATTAGACCACTACTCCAATGTCCCATTTGACAATTATGCACTAGATATTTTCTACCCCAATATAAAGACCACTTTACTATTAAGACCACTTTTTCCCAGTCCCAATTGTGGTCTTAATAGCGGGGTTCACTGTATTAATAAATAGATATAATTGCGCTAATTTTCGCCCGCACAAATATGTCATTTGCGTATTTGCGCAAAAAAAATCGTCCTCACGAAATTAAATGATACTACAGTAAGTGAATCGTCTAATAAATCAAACGTAGCAAGTTCACAAAGGCCAAAATATTGTCCTAAAATAGTGAAAATGTTAATGCTACTCAGAACGAGAAAAACATGCAAAACATTTAATTTTTGTCCGTGTTCAGAGCAACCCTTTGAGAAGAGTGCAATATATGCGCACTTCTGTTATTATGTTGTTAATATTATATTTAACTATCAACTATTGCGCTGCGAGCACCAAGTACATTAATCTCCACTTTTTGTTATTACCACACCAGCAGCCAAAGCAGCCCAGCCGCCACAGCAACCACAGCAGCCCAGCCGCCACAGCAGCCCAGCAGCCAGAGAAAACCAGCAGTCACAAAAGGCCAGCAGCTAAAGAAGACAGCTTCAGCAGCCAAGCAGCCACAGCCTGCCCGGCTGTTAGGCGGCTCACTTCACGCTGCCTGGCTGCTAGATGGCCAACTTCATGTAGCTGTGGCTGCAAGGCGACTGGGTGGCCAGCTTCACGCTGCCAGGCTGCTGGGCGACCACCTTTACGCTGCCAGGCTGCTAGGCGGCCAATTTCACGAACACAATAGAATTTACATGATAATTTCTAACTTTCTGTCCAAAGTCCTCGTGAAAATAAAATATTGCTTTCCTAAAGAATGGTTTGAACAACCCCACTGAAAGCCAACTGTTTCCGGCTTTGATCAGCGGTTTCTTTCAGGAAAAAGACTTTGAGGTTTTGCAATACAGAACAAAAGTATAAACAAAATCTGAATTCAACCGGAACTCAAATCTTACTATCACAAAAAAATATTTATTAACTCATCTGTAGTTCTTCTTTTGAATGAGCTGTATTCAAGCTGGTGATAAATCTAACAATGTTTCAAACAAACTAATAATTTATTTGGAAGTACAATAATTGATTAGTTTGTCAAACAGATTTTAATTATAATTATATTCGAGAGAATGTAAGAAAGCAGCAATAATAAAGCAGCAAATATATCCCAAAAGTTTTCAGATATTTTCAAGAACAAAGTTTTGTAAAACGGCTGGGGAGAGAAAAAAGTGCAACCTGGTTGGGACTCGAACCCTGGATTTCTCGATACCAAGGATAGTTTTCCTTACTAAATGAGTTAACTGAACAGCTTACACATATTCTTTCGAAATTTGACCAAAAAATTGAAATATGCATATCAGGAATGGCCACATCCAGCAGACACAGCCTCCCCACACAGCCAAAAAGTAGAGAGGAAAAGAGAGCATGGTATTAAAATAATCAGTTTCAAAATGGACAGATTTTTACGTTTCATGTGGTAGCGAATATAGCTCCTTCGTACCATTAATTGTATGTAAATTTCAAGTGCACTCTGGAATGAAATAAGATCGATATGCAAAATACAAAAAATGGTGGATTATATTCAAACGTGTCTTCAAAGACCACACAGCGGAAACCCCAAAGGTGCTCTTTGATCATTTTACATCCCATGCTCTCTTTTCCTATCTATTTTTGCCTGTATTGGGAGCGTATTCTTGATATGCATATTTAACTTTTTTTAAGTCATGGTTCTTGGCACACATATTCGGGATATGATCTTGAACAAATATACAAGGTTTCAAATCTGTAACAGTCCAATATATATTCTTTAAAATCCGTTTACATAAAATGCTCCTCTACAACAATATAATATAATCTTATATAGATTGCATGCTATTTAACACTGAACTTAATATATATATTAATGAATATGTGGCAAAAGCTGATAGATTAGACGTTAAAATGTCTGTCGACGGGACACGTGTGAGTAAAGTTTTGACGTTTCTATTCTTGGCAAAAGTACATCCATTCATAACGACCATTGTAAAGTGTCATGAGAACTATTCAGATTTGAAAAGTTTATTAAATTAATAAAGTCCTCTTTCTGAAGTCATATAAACTCGACAGTATTTTTTGAGAATGGCTTTATAAGATACCGACTGAGCTGTTTGTCGTAGAAGATATTACGTTTATTCAAATTTTCCTTGGATTCAATAATAACATATCGTACCATGCTTGTCCTTGGTGCAAAATGCTATATGAAGCTTGCGAAGATATTCCTTTCGCTTGGATTATTTCTACGACAGCCCCGAAATGAAAACGATAGAACAGTTCGATAAACAAGAAAATCAATACAATAAGAATAGATTCGGAACAAAAGACAGACCGCTATTGAACATTGAGCCTGACCATTACCTGCCCGATGAACTTCACCTTTCCAAGATAACAGACTTTTACTCCGAAATTCGATCGATGATGCGACATCCAAAGATCAATTAGAAAGACGTAACAGGCAGTGCTACCGACAAACTTCCTCTGCTGGTAAAGGTTATCCAGGACTGAAGGTTATAAAACTGAGATTGGAAACCAGTCTCAAATCTCAAGCATCTGATTGGCTGAAATGGCGACCAGTCGTCATCATTTCTAACATTTTCTAATCAATGAGTTCGTTGTATATACATTCCATTTCTATCAATACACAACTCATTTTCTAGAAATCTTAAAATGAGATCAGCGCATAAGTGTTATGCTCTTTTTAATGGCATTGAATATTAAATGGTTCCAAGATAGGTTGTGTTCATTAGCTTATTTGTTTGAATATGAATTAATTTTGAACTTTAATTCAATAAATATACATTAAATAGACTTTAATTTGACTATTAAATTTTCCGTTATCCCTGTCATCAGTTTCTTGCTGATTTGACTCCAAGGTCTCTGGTATCGTTTATGTATATGAATACACATTTTTGCTTGACAATGCTATTAGCTTGTTTATGTTTTATATGTTTACGTGCCTTTGCATGCAACATTGTCGAGTTGAATGGCGGGTTGAAGATAATTCACCACGACAACTTGCACTTGTTTTTTCATATGTGAGAACCTAGTTGGGCAAATCCGAGGTTAATTTAGCTTAGAACCTGGCAAAAATTGTCAGTGACCCTACCAAGGTTGTAACGACGTACGTTATTGTTTTTGTTAATTGTTTATGGTGTCTTATTTGAAGCGCTTAAAACTGCTCTTTTTTGTAAACCTATGCTCTGTTTTCCTCTCTCCTTCTATGGCTGTGTGAGAAGCTTTGTATTCTGAGTGTGGTTATTTTTATATACATGATTCACATCTTAAGAACAAATAGCGATGCCATCTTTAGACTGTTTTAAAACGATGTAACTTTAACACCTGAAGATCTATGCATGTAAGTTAGGTAGGTAAGGGGAAAGTTGTTTTCAAGAATATTAGCTGTTTATCTTTCCATTACCGTTGGTTTTGTAAAAGTATCTTAACCTTATATCAAAAACAGCCTATTCAGCTGTGTGAGGAGGCTGTATTTTTAGTGTCGCTGTGGTTATTTCTGATGTGCATGTTTCACCTTTTTTAACCAATCACATGTTTTACATTTTTGCCTCTCGTGATAGTCATTGTAATGAGATTAAGTTCCTTAGTTAAATTATTTCGGCGTATCACTACGAGAAGTGCTTCGGTGCTTCAAATTTAATATGATTTTTTTTTCTTTTTATTTTTTTTCGCCCATACTTCATAACACTGATGTAAACGTGACTTCATCCTTCATTAGTTAAAATTCTAGTTCTGAAAATAGATTCCGCTTTTGCCTGTGCTCGAGGTCAAAATCTTGCATTTTCTCTAAATTATTAAATGGCATTAGTAAAATATCATCTACCTCTTCAACCGTTTTAGATGTCATCGATTAATCGATTAATCTTTTGAAATTAAAGGATCTCAAGAAATCGTGAAATATCTCAAGTGAAAAGGTTAAAAAAATTGGCATACTTACTAAGATATTCCGGCTCCTCCTCAAAATATCCAACCTTCGATAAAAGCCTCATTTGATACAAAGCAGAGTGAATGTTTGCTTTGATGTCGATTTCTTTTTGTCTTTTATATAACTAGTACAATTCAAAGAATATCCATTTATTTTAAGAAGTCAGTGTGTTCTTTCGAAGCCGGAAAATGTCTGGCCAAATGTCTGGGGGAAATTTCCAAGCTCTTGATCGGTAAGATCATTGAGTACCCGCCATTTGGCTTTGCTATGCTATTAGCTTCTTATGTTTTATATGTTTGTGTGCTTTAGCATGCACCATTGTTGAGCCGATGGGTGGGTTGGAGTTTTTTGTCAAGACAACTTGTACTTGTTTTGTGATACGAGAACATGTTGGGGCAAGTGTGAGGTTGTTGCACCCTAGAAGCTGGTTTAAATCCCCAGTGGCAATTTGTTTTGCCACTGACCGTTTCAATGCGATATCCCCAATGGTTCTCTTTTTCGTTAGTTGTTTGTGGCGTCCTAATTGAATTGACATACTTATAACAAACATGCTCTCTCTCTCTCTCTCTCTCTCATTCTTCCATTCTTCTTTTTTCGCTGCGTGGGGAGGCTGTGTTTTGTGAGTGTGGTGATTCCTGATAAGCATATATAACTTTTTATGTGAATTTGTATATATATACGCCATGGCAGTTCTTTTAATATAAAACAATCCAATTTAAAATTACCCTCTCCACCTTGGCACACAACAAAGCCGAGAAGTGAGTGGGTTAGGAAGAAACTTGTACATGTTTATTCACACGGACAGCCATGTTTGTTGTTGTCTCTGAAGCTTTCAGAATTTCCAAAACCTAATCAAGCTTACAAAGAATAAGAACAGCTTTGTGAAAAAATATTGTATATGTAACAGGGTTGAAGGTTATAGAACTGAGAATGGAAACCAGTCTCAAATCTCAAGCATCTGATTGACTGAAATGGCGACCTCAATTAAACATGAGTAAATTAATTATTTCCTAATCTTATTATACATAATAAAAAAGTAAGTTTATGTCGTTGTATTCAGTGATAATTCACATTTAATTTTCAATTACTGCATTGTATAAAGTGCATGGGCAACAACCGTCTATGTTGGGTTAACATCAGTGAAAGTCTGTGCCCAAGGTTATAAAACTGAGCATGGAAACCAGTCTCAAATCTCAAGCATCTGATTGGCTGAAATGGCGACCAGTCGCCATTTCAGCCAATCAGATGCTTGAGATTTGAGACTGGTTTCCAATCTCAGCTTTATAACCTTCAGGCCAGCTAGTGTGCGAACCAAATGAATGGCTGACATCGGTAGCTCATTGTCCAAGGTTATAAAACTGAGCATGGAAATCAGTCTCAAATCTCAAGCATCTGATTGGCTGAAATGGCGACCGGAATACGGAAAAAAGTCTGTGAATTTTTATACAACAAAACAACGCCAAAAAAAATAACGGTCTGTTCACTTAGTGTCAAATATAGATATCAAATTTGAACTGAAAACTAAAAGAAGTTGGAGTCACACCGCCAAGTCAAATTAACTATCCTTACTTTCTTACTTCAATGATGCTTTTTGGTTATTTCGAGACGATTTCCTGTTGCTGACCTGTCTGTCTGGGTGAAAAGAAGCATCTCTGACAGAAACTGAAGTCGGTTTCCATTAGCAACTACAAACATCTCTTTGATCTAGCTCTCTAAGTTGTAGACGTTTCACATATTTAATATTCAGGAAATGTTTTTATTTTAATAAAAAAATTACCGGAATCTTTTGATTGGCATATATTTTCTAACCAATGGATGTGATACGGGATTGGTTTTCGCCCGTTGCATGTGTGTGTACAGAATTGGCCTACTAAAGGTGAAGGTCACCAGTGGTGTTTAAGGTTTCAACCATGTATTTCGTGTATACTTCATAATCTCTGTAGCACTAGAAAGAATTTCATGAACTTTTGGTTCGATCAAATATTATGTCATATTCCACATGACGTGCCTATGTTTCAATCGTGCTGGTTGAAGGCGAAGGTCAAAAGTGGAGGTCAAAGGTTTGAGCCAAGTATTTCCTCTTCTCTCCATAATTGTTCAACCCCTTGAAGGAATTTAATAAAACTTTGGTCAAATGTTCACCTCATTAAAACAATGTGAAGAGCATGTGTTTCAGCTGTGCTGACTCAAGGTCAAAGTCACAAGCGAAGGTCAAAGTTTTCGGCAACATTGAGCGACAAGCTAAACAAGTAATGGTATGTGAATTATATATACATACACAGATCATTTCCTGTCATGGATTTTACTGTCAAAAATATTAATGATGGGCCCAGAATGGTAAAGTTTTCATTAAAAAAAATTGAAATAATTTCTATTTAAAATTTTACATTTGCTTATAAGCAGCCATCAACAGTCATGTTCAAAATTCCCTCATGGCGGGGAATATGCTGTCCTTCAAACTGCCTTGTTAACTTGCCAAAAAACCTAATACCTAAATTGCTCAGTGGATTAAGTTTCATTAAGCTGGGAGCTAAATCGGTCTTTCAATTAAAGATAATTACAGCATATCTGTACCGTTAACAACAATCAATAAACGGTATTAGCCAGTAAGGTGTTTACAACTCGCATTGCAATTTTCAAAGTGAACCATTTATTCTTTTGCTCGAGTTCAATGAAATAAAGTATTATAGTTATCAATGTTTCTTTTTTATGGTGCTTGAAGTAATAATTTTGTGCCTACGCAGTTTTGTGTTAAAAAAGTAAACAATGGATGAAACTCCAAATAAAACTCCAAAAAAACTCGGAAATCTTACAGCAGAGAAAAAATGTGATGGTCTATTGTTGTAAATAAACATGCACTTTCAGCACGTCTTTCCTCTTCAAAAACGGTAAAAGTTTGATGCATGCGTGTTTTTTAGTGTGTTTTTTTTTCAAAAATAAGCGTATATTCAGTCATTATAAGCGCATATCAGATTATAAGCGCACATTCAGCAGCTTAAATATAAGCGCATATCAAATATAAGCGCATATTAGGTGGCTTAAATATAAGCGCATATCGAAATATAAGCGCATAAAAGCGTCACAAATTCAAAAATAAGTATACGCTTATTTTAGAGATTCTACGCTATTCTCATATAACATATAACCCTTTATTTTGAAACTACGAACGTAACTTGGGGATTTGTTCGTGTGAATTTTATGAATAAGTGTTATGTAGGCCTGTGATATTTTAGGGTTGTTTTAATTTCCTTTTTTTCTTTGGTCATAATTTTAAACCAGAAATAAGGTTAGATAAGGCGGTACATATAAGCACATTTTAGATGTGCACTGTATGTGATATTGATGGATTGAAATGATATTGCCTCTACTGGGGAGCGAACCCGCACCGTCACGGCGACAGCGCCTATGCAAGGTTGAACGGATAGCTCTGAGGATTGAAAATGAAGTTTGGTTATAAGGCGTTTGGTTAGGCCTTTTCTACATATATATCTTATCGGATGAATGAACAGTGTAGATCCAGATCAACCGGCACATCCATGTTGTTTGATTTGGATATAAACTGATCGCGTTTTATGTCATGAATAACCTAATGTAAAAAAAGGGAATAACAGGAGTGTAGACTCTGACCAGACAGCATGAATGTGCCGGCTGATCTGAATCTATGCTGTTCGCCTATAGATCATAACAGCCCTATGGATAAAGAGTTTGAGATGGAATGTACGCTGATTGTGTGTGATTTTTGGAATGCCGTCTGAAATATATACGAGTATAGTTTTTCTATAAAAAATAGGATATATCGTCATTTGTTATATTTTACATGGTCTTGGGTTCAGTTCGATGGGAAATGAGGAGTAAAAAATAATGATTAATAATAATTATAACAAATGACATTTTAAATTAAAGAGATTTCAAAACTTTTTTTCAAATTTGAAGTAATTTTCTTGCCTTTTCAAAGTTTTATATAGTATTTGATTTCTGTTAATTTCATGTCATGTTGAAAGACAATATTATAAGGAGAAGTAAAAAAAATATTCTAAATACAATATTTTAAATAAAATCGCTGTAATTAAGTTAAACAGTTTTCAATGTGCATTTAACATCACATGTTGATCAACTAAAATCACAAGACCATAAAACCGAGAATGGAGACCAATCTCAGATACCAATCATCTGATTGGCTGAAATGTGTTTCCATTTCAACCAGTCATGTGCTTGATATTTGAGACTGGTGTTCAGTTTTAGTTTTATAATCTTGGTTCATTTTAGACTGTGCCAGTCTTCATTTTGATCACGGTCTACTCTTATCGCCAAGGCAATACCATTGCGTCACATAAAATGCGACTTATAATAGTGCATCTTGTCTGGTTTTTAAAACCCAGCATGTTCATAACTCATACAAATTCAGCTGATATAGAAGACGAATTCCCATAAATAACAACACCATGTCTCGACAAATAGAACTGATTACGTAAAGAACAGAAATTACGACACTAACTCAGATCTGAAATGGAATTAACGGGCAACTGTGGACATTTTGAGCTGTTTATTATAAACTAGTTGTTTTAATGAATGAATGTTTGCTAATTTTGTTTCACCTCAAGAACTTCAATAATAAAACCTAAAATAATTTAGAACCAGTCCACAGACTTCTTCCTCATAATTCACGTGTAACAGAGATATCCCAGTCAGTCTTGACAGTACTGGTCCACAGACTTCTTCAACATAATTCACGTGTAACAGAGATATCCCAGTCAGTCTTGACAGTACCAGTCCACAGACTTCTTCCTCATAATTCACGTGTAACAGAGATATCCCAGTCAGTCTTGACAGTACCAGTCCACAGACTTCCTCCTCATAATTCACGTGTAACAGAGATATCCCAGTCAGTCTTGACAGTACCAGTCCACAGACTTCCTCCTCATAATTCACGTGTAACAGAGATATCCCAGTCAGTCTTGACAGTACCAGTCCACAGACTTCTTCCTCATAATTCACTTGTAACAGAGATACCACAGTCAGTCTTGACAGCAGATGTTTTATATTGTTTTATTTCGTTGTTAATATTACAGAAATGCAAGACGACTAAAAATGTTAAAATGTTCGTGTTATTTGTTGGGTTGTTTCATATTCTGTTGTATATGTGAGTATATCTCTATGTAACGATAGCCCTGTGCCCAAGGTTATAAAACTGAGCATGGAAACCAGTCTCAAATCTCAAGCATCTGACTGGCTGAAATAGTGACTGGTTGCCATTTCAGCCAATCAGATTCTTGAGATTTGAGACTGGTTTCCATGCTCAGTTTTATAACCTTCAGCCCTGGATCAGCGTTCAAACAGAGTGGGTGCACTGATATCCGTGGACATAAAATTCGGTATTTTCCGTTAAACAGTATGTTCGTGGGTACTTCTTTTCGTTGATATATGTCCAAGATCATAAAACTAAATCTGGAGTCTCAAATCTGTCGCCATTTCAGCCAATCAGATCCTTGAGATTTGAGACTGATCTCAAAACTTAGTTTTATGATCTTGGGCCATAAATTTGCTCATCTACGTTTAAGTTCAATCTCTCATTTCGTGGTGATCATTCATTCCCGGATCAATCTAAGACATCCACGAAAATGAGTAACCCACGAATATGTATGAATTCACGGTTAATTTATTCCGCTGCCCAGACGATATTCCTTGCAAACATATGTTATTCGTAATTCAGTTTTGTATTACATGAAACCCCGTGGGAAAAACAGACAAGAATCATAACAAAAAAGACCGTATTACATTTTACCCGCATTGACATTGAAGAGTCAACACACATTGAGTAAACACACATTGCTAAGGGCAAAAATAAGTAAAAATTATAAAAAAAATTAGAAAAACAATTATCATTGCCTGACATATTTTAGTAAGCAAATATATATATTTGCATGATGAGTTAAGACGAAATGAAGCTCTTATTATAAAATCTCACTCAGTGCTATCCAATCAACCTTTTTGGGGTTGTCCTGGTTAGCTCAATTAGTTGCGTTGTCGGAATTGCAGGGTTAGGCGCTATCGCCGTGACGGTGCGGGTTTACTCCCAGGTAGAGGCAATATCGTTTAAAACAAAAATGCCAATTCTATATAAACAGTGCATATGCAATGTACTAAGTTGTTGTAATAAATTAACACAGAAATACGATTTTTTCAAATAATGACAGGTTTATGCCAGGTTTCCATGTCTTCACTAAATTCTGCCCGTCAGTGAATATAATATTGTACAATGAAGGTTTGCACTCAGTAGAAACGATCGCCGTCGAACGTTATCTTCATCACAATGGAATGCTGTTAGAGGACATAATTCTTTTGGCCGATATTTAATGCACGTTTATTCTATTTTTCTGTACCGTTTATTAGGTTTCCTGTATAATTCGTACTACATCAGACAATAACTATTATTAATCGAACTTCAATCATTATTAGTTTACATTTTCTACTGTCTACGTGACTAAAAGGACCATCTTAACTAAAGGTTCATCTTTTAAGTGGAAAAAGTGATGAGTTTTCTTTGATAAATGAATGACTTAAGAGTTTTAATAAAGTGCTGAAGAAAAATAAGTGAGGAATGTTTAAATCGGATAAAGGAAAAGCGGTCAAATATATATATATATATATATATATATATATATATATATATATATATAGTAAAAGTTTTCGCTTTTATATGATGTTTCACGTGCAACATCTTATGGAATATATATTTCACATATTGTTCACTGTGCTAGAGGTCGTGACAATGTTTAAGATTTTGATAAACGAAAATTTTGCAAAAATAAGAAGCAATTCTTATATAACAGGAGTATCGTTACCACAAATTAAGAACAACTTAACGCTAGTCTAATCCCCGAAACCGAGATGTAGTTTAACAAATAAAGCTGCAGTTTAAAATCACTACTGCAGCATAGTAATTATCAACCAGTGTTTTATAAAAGGCATTTATATATTCTCGACGTTATTCTCAAAAACCATCTGTGAATTTTAAAAAAACAAAGGCAATGTTCATGATATTCTACAGCGCTTAGCGTGTTTAGTAATTGACCCATCTAAAGATGATCGCTATGCTTATCTCTTTGTTTAGTCCGCTAAGACAAGGACAATTTTAAATGACTTTTAAACGAATTCGAAATAAAGTATCAAAGCCATGTGTAATTTGGGGCACGTCACAGGAAAAGGTACCTTCGGTCATTTTTAGTGATATTTTAGTTTTTACTAAATTCAGAAAGAACTTACGAGTAACAAGAAAAGTATAACACAGATGTGTTATATGTGGACGACATTTAAAAGATGTTAGATGTTGGGTGTAAGAGTTCATGCAGGTATTATCATAGCACTAACCACATTAAATGAATTTGCTCTATTTAAATTCAACAGTATCTTTCAAAATTGTCCTACCACGTACATGGCAATTCCTTTGGTACTTTCCGGATGAAAAATCTATACTAACTTTCTATATTCAGCATCTTGATCATGTAAACAAGGGGGTGGGGGAAATGGGAGGGGATGGGGATGAGTCACAATTATTCTGAACAACAGAAAAAAACCTACAAAAATGGTAAATACAATAATTATTTACTTTATAGACACGAAATCGCCTTCTTGTAAAACAGAAACCCACTAGAACCGTCAATTTCAACATCAGAAACGTTTGTAAACAAAGAACCATAATAATAAAGGTCACATTCACGCGTCAAAAATCAAGTCATAGGATTGCCCAATATTCGTAAACAGAACACAAACTTCAATATCATCCAAGAATAACTATCTGAACAATGTCTCTTACTACATGTACACTCTTTCTATAACTGCTTACAACAATAAACTTTCAATTCGCATAATTAAAAGAAAACACCGACTCATCGATCTATTTATATAATCTATATATATACATGTTTATATTTATATTTATAGTTAAGGGGAGATAATTCAATTCAGTATCTATATTTATATACTCAATTATAAATAGCCTGACCTTGATCTTAACGTACATACAACATGGTTCCCGTTCATTACTCAACGATCTATATATAAAGCCAGGCCACATGGTTCTCAGCATTCGCTAAACACCTCTATTTAAAGCCGGGCAACATATCCCTTGCGCCGGCCTAATTGTACTATAGTAAAGATAATCAAGTAATAGTTACATAGTAATAATATATTATGACCCATCATTCGTCCAGAAAATCAATTTCTTATTTCTAGCATGTGATTTTATTACACGTTTTGACAATAAAATGGTATTTTACCGCGAAATGCATAATAAATAATGTCGTCTGCTCAAATCCACGACGTCATTTTAAAGATTGACGTCAACCGTCCGAAGTTACCTTTTCCCGTGACGCGCCCGATTTAGGAACTGCTCAAAATAACGCTGTACGAAACCAGATAAGTGTTTTATTCTCTTTGAACATCCGGGATCTGAAAACTGTCCACAGCAACAAATGCGATAAGCTTCAAAAATAAAAAAACTTACTCGCATGACAAAATTCGTGTTATGTCTACAGGAAACCTCTCAAAAAGGTTTCTACATTTATTGAGTACAGTCTTAACTAAAAGGAAGTAGTCATGATGGATATACAATCCTTTTTTCTTTAAATAATTCGTTCAGATACTCTAGGCTTGATAATAACATACAAACCTTGAGAAGGCCTCATATAATACAGAAAAACCAAAAACTTTTCATTGTTTGAAATAACCAGAGCATTTAACACATGCAAAATCGCTGAATAAGGAAGACATAATAAAAGCATTCAAAATTAAGCAGAAAACGAAAAAAAAAAACATTTAATCAATGCTGGCAATGAGGTAAAGACAGTTGGAGCGAAACAGTCATTATACCATTCTTAAAGCCCAACAAAGATAAACATGATAAAAAATCTTATATATTAATCATTTAAATTTTATAGTAAAACTACATATGATCTTATCTCAATTGTGATACCAAATATAAAGAAGCACAGTTAATTAAAATCGTTGAAAACTAAATGCACACTTTCTTTTGGAATAGAGTATATTAATTGGTGGATGTATTTATTTTTGCAGTCTAAGATTAACCGAAATGATGCTCTAATTATCAATACAATAAAAATGCCGGTTCCATGTAAACTCTGCATATACCAAAAAAAAACAAGAAAACGCTTTGTCAAAAAAAATGTATTCAATACATTCTGACCGTGAATGGAAATCTTTTTCTAAAACTCATATTTTTAATATATACGGCTATTTTGCAATTCGTAATGTTTGGTTCATTTGGAAATTCTTTAAAATATAAATCTACAAAGCAGGTAGACAAAATCGCCATCGGACATAATTCCCTTAAAATGAAATAGTGTCAAAGAACATGTCTCCCCTAGTATAGAATATTTGGACCTTTTTTTCGATTTTTCTTTTGTTAGGTTTTGTACATGACAATAACATACACGTGTCGACCTTCAACTATTTTAGTATACATTTTTAAATGTCAGACTGACATGACAAGTGACTTGCATGACCACCGAATATAGTTCTTCAAAATGTTGGAGTTGGTAAAAAGATGCGAAACATTCCCAAAGCAAAAGCTAATTGAATATATAAAAAACAAAATTGATGTCTCTTTTATATTCTTAAACGGTGAAATATGCATATCAGGAACATGAGGAATGGTCACATGAAAGAGAGCATGCCTGAAGGTTATAAAGCTGAGATTGGAAACCAGTCTCAAATCTCAAGCATCTGATTGGCTGAAATGGCGACCAGTCGCCATTTCAGCCAATCAGATGCTTGAGATTTGAGACTGGTTTCCATGCTCAGTTTTATAACCTTGGGCACATGTATTTATAAATGATCAATTTCAAAATAGACACCACAAACAATTAACAAAACAATTAACAAATCAGAGAACGAGAGGAGTTATAAGCTTGGAACGGTCAGTGGTAAAATTTGCAAACAATCTGTAGCGCCAAGTATGACTAGTCATAAACCTTTCATTACAGTTGACCAATTAGCTTCCTGTGTGCTCGAAGATGGCGGGGTTTTAGGAATTTATGATGGTTTCACTGAAAATCGTAAGGTAAAAACAACTGATGGACTCGATCATATAATTTATTGATGCCTTCGTGGTCGTGCTTACTCAACTCAATTCCTCCCTATTTTGCTTGATTTGTTTATGTGTTTGCATGTTTTGCAACACTGTCGAGTAGATAATCTGCTTGGAGTCATTTCACCAAAGCAATGTAATATAATATCATAAACAGAGCTTTATTACCCCCACATCATTTTAAATTTCTTTATTTGATAAAGGGAATTCAAGATTTTCAGAACAGATTTAGGACAGCACCTGCTGATATGGCTTCCAATGATGTAATTATAATGTGACAATAATATTAGAGAGAGAGAGAGAGAGAGAGAGAGAGAGAGAGAGAGAGAGAGAGAGAGAGAAAGAGAGAGAGAGAGAGAGAGAGAGAGAGAGAGAGAGAGAGAGGGAGGGAGAGGGAGAGAGAGAGAGAGAGAGAGAGAGGAGAGAGAGAGAGGGGGGGAGAGAGAAAGAAATGTTGTTACAGCACACACTCTGCATCATTTAAATAAATTTAGCATAATCAGTATTTAGTACTGAAATAAGGCAGTGGAATCGTATTGCTAGATGAAAAGTGTTTAATTTTTATTGAAATACAGTATCGTCAAAAGAAAAAGTGTTCGTCTGGAAGTTATTACCAGACACATTTCATGGAATAAGTTCTTATTTATAGGATGTAATATGTTTGATTAAGTTTCGGATATAACGTTGTTTTTTGTGAGTAAGATTGTTATCACTACCGATTCATAATATCATGACAGTTTTGGTTTCAATATAAGCGCGCATACTAAACCAATAAACATTATATTACTATTTATAATAAATGTATAAATATCAAATATATCCAAGGATTTCTCGATTTAAGTGCATCAGTCGAACTTGTTTGAAATCTATGCGTGCGCAACGTTTCTCATAATATTTTTGTTTTTCAATACAACGGTGCTATAGGTCGACCAAGCTAAATTGGCGATGTTTACAATTATTAATAGAATTTAAATACGGATTAAGACAAACACGCGTTAAAAGTAATATTTTGCAAATATACATCATATCTCCTCGATAGCACAGTGGTTAACGCGTCCGGCTTGCATAGGCCTTACATTTTTTCGGCACGGTTCGATTCACACTGACACACAGCGTTTAAGGTGGTATCATTTGTCACAATATTCTGTTAAAGTTGGGGGGAGTGTGGTGACCTATTTTCATAAAATTCATGTTATTTAATAATTATAAATCTTCTTATTACTTCAGATATCAATTATAAGGCATATAAATGTTACAGGTCAATCAGGAATTATAAAAAATTAGAAATACGAAACAATTTCTCTCACTGAGTGTAGCCTTATTGCCGGGAGTCCAAACTTCCAAATTATCCACTATAGTATTAAACTACAGTCACAGGAAGGATGTCTATATCAAGGTTAACAATGTCTTAGAATTTAGTTCAATAAACTGTACTAGAACAATAGCAAAACATGTTTCTCCCAGTGACTACAAAAGGAAAATTTGACATTCATGTTTTCATTGTTTATAACTATTGTTCTAGTAAAGTTTATCGAACTAAATTCTAAGTCACCACACTCCCCCCAACTTTAACAGTATATTGTGACAAATGATATCACCTTAAGGAAATATTTAAGAGTTGTATTTTTAAAGTTTTATCGCAGTATTTCAAAGTATTGTATATTTTGCTTCTATTTATTTTATCGCGGATATAATAACTGTGTAAAAACAAATAAAAAAAGTAAAAAAAAAACATGTTTCGAACTTTAAACCTATAATATCGCTGCTACCATTCCATTGCATAGTGACTGCGTCTTAGACAACTCGGCTAATTGGACAAGTATTGGGAGCTTTACGCTTTGTATAAAACAACGATTAAAATATTAATTCATTGTTAACATGTAACGCCAATATAAACACGCAAATGTAAACATTGCCAAATTACCTTTGTCCAATAATAGTAGTACCTTCTACTCCCATTCTTCTTCTTGTATCTGCACTGTACTGTTATTAAGCCCGCTTCACACTGTCCCGGTGTTTGCCCGGGTACGTCTCGGTAATTTGTAGTAGTTGGACCGGGATGAACCGGAAAGATTCGTGTATCCTTGTTAACATTACCCGGTAAAGAGCTCCTGTGGAATCCGGTTTGAACATCATGGTTCCGTAGTTGAATCGGAATCCACCGGCTTGCACCGTAGCCATATCATGGATCCATCGTTTCTTTATCGGCATACATCGGCTGCTACCGTGCCAAACCGCATTTCAACCGGCAACAGTCGGGGTTAGGTCGGCTCTCTTCTGTGGCACACCGTAGCGAAACCGGGAAATCACCGAATCTTCACCTTGGACACAGCCGATACCGGTTACTAGGTTTCACCGGTGATCTTACGGTGGCGAGACGGATCATGCCGAAAGAGCTACGGTGATGCCTCGGATCTCCTCGAAATAAGCCGGTATTGCTTTCGCTCCCGGTGAGTCCCGGTTGTATTAAAATTTAAACACCACCGGGGCCACGATCCGGTGTTCGCCGGTTCAACACGGTTTATCCCGATTCAATGCGGTTCTTACAGGCGTCGCTATTGATGTGGTTGGTCCCGGTGTCCAAACCGGTACGTACGGGGGCTGTATATCGAGGCACTGTGTACCAGGCTTTACTTCCCTAGAAAATACTATGTCATACAAAACCTTCTTTGCTGTAATATTGCGCAATTATTGGCATTGGAGTGAAAATAATGGTAAAATAATTGTTTAGTTTTACCCCCCCACCCCCACCCCTTTTCTGCTGGTTAACATAAAATTGATACTAAACGTCATTTCAATTAATCTGGCAGTTTAGTGTGGTATTTAATTTTTATTATAAGCTTAGTGTTGTACTAGTAATTTAACATGACAAAAACGAAACTTAACTGAAACCTTTGTAGAAATCAACTAAGTCACGTTTTGTATGGATGTTCATTATTGTCTTTATTGTCGTTTTCAATTTGATTAAGGTAAAAAGCCTGGGCACATATAAATATGATATATTGTTCAGATTACAATTATCTGTGAAACTAATAAAATCTTTGAAATCCTTATTATAGATAACACCATCCTAAATACAGTTTAGAAAAAGTATTTCTCATTTGCGTCAGAAGTTAAATCCAGACAAATAAAATAAAGAAAAACATTTTCAGCTTTCTTACAATTTTCTAGAAAAGTGGCGATTTGCGTAATAACGATCTAATAAACTATTTATTGGTCCACAAAAATTGACAAAAAAGGAGACAAAATGCGTATCATTTATAACTAGTATTACTTCGAGGTATACCATTTTGAAATCTACGAATATATATACAGATAAACCCACACATGTTAGTGTGCAGTTTTCAGGAGCAGGTAACTATTCAGTACGCAACTGGAGAAATTTTGTTGGCTCAAAGTATTCTGTTTGCAACTCCATTGAATTAGTTTTCATTGATTGACATTCATTTCTGTTCTCCAGCTTGCAGAAAGAGCAAATTTTAATGTGGAACAAAATGGCTGTAATTGAACTTCAAAATCAGTGTGGAACTTTATTACCATTTCAGAAAAAAATGGGTGAGGTAACCTCGCGAGTAAACGTTGTTTCGCAGTGCTCCTCTCAAACGTTCTGGGTTCGTAGCAAATGACCACCCGAGGCCTCGCTGAAACCCAAGAAATCCAAGGGAGGTCCGTATGCTACATTGCGTTAAAAAATTTAAGTCCAGAGATAGCCTTAAGAGTAAACGTTGTGCCGCGAGCGATGCTCGTATCTCTCTTAAACATCGTGGGTTTATGGCGATTGACCGTCCAAGCTCATGTTCGGAATTTTCGGCCCCAGGCCTCGCTGGCTCCTAAGTATCCAAAGGTTGGTTCGTACACTTCATTGCGAAAATATTATAAGTCCATAATGGTCTTGAGTGGAATGTTATCTTACATTTACTTACTGAACAAGTAGTTTTGTTTTTGCTAATGTTTGTTGGTAACATTTACACTCCATAAAAGTTGTAAAAATTGTATTTGCATTTACTTTTAGTGTCGCCTGCGATAGCAGGTAGATACATAGGGATCCTATTGTCCGGCGACGTCGGCGGCGGCTGCGCCGTCGTCCGGTAGTCCCCCAACTTTAATCTGAAACTTAATGTTGCCTATAACTTTGAAAGTACTTGTCCTATTAACTTAATACTTGGAATATATCATCTGCATGAACATTGCCATCTGTGACGACAAGAATGATAACTCCTGTTTCAGTATTTTTGAGTTATGCCCCTTTCTAATAACTTTATTATGGAACTTTAATCTGAAACTTAATGTTGCCTATAACTTTGAAAGTACTTGTCCTATTAGCTTAATACATGTACTTGGAATATATCATCTGCTTGAACATGCCATCTGTGACGACAATAATGATAACTCCTGTTTCAGTATTTTTGAGTTATTCCCCTTTTAAATTACTTTATTATGGAACTTTAATCTGAAACTTAATGTTGCCTATAACTTTGAAAGTACTTGTTCTATTAACTTAATACTTGGAATATATAATCTGCATGAACAAAGCCATCAGTGACAACAAGAAAAATAACTCCTGTTTGATTATTTTTGGAGTTATGTCCCTTTCAAATGACTTTAATATGGAGCTTAATGTTGCCTATAACATTGAAAGTCCTTATCATATTAAGTAAATAATTGTAATATAATATCTACATGAACAATGCTATCTCTGACAACAAGATCGATAACTCCTGTTTTACAATATTTTGAGTTATGCCCCTTTTAATTGACTCTAGTGTGGAACTTTTTGCCTATAAAATTTTGCCTATAACTTTAAAAGTACTTGTTCTATTAACTTAATACTTGTCATACATCATCTGCATGAACAAACCCATCAGTGACAATAAGAATGATAACTCCTATTTCACTTTATTTTGAGTAATGCCCCTTTCAGGTGACTTTAATATGGCACTTAATGTTGCCTAAAACTTTGAAAGTACCTATCCTATTAACTTAATACTTGGAATATATCATCTGCATGAACAAAGCCATCTCTGACAACAAGAATGATAACTCCTGATAAGTAGCTTTTTAGTTTCAAGTGACATTAATATGAAACATAATGTTGGCTATACCTTTGAAAGTACTTGTCCTATTATTTTAATACTTGGAATATTTCATCTGTATTAACAAAGCCATCTGTGACAACAAGAATGATTACTGTTTGACTATTTTTGGAGTTATGTAGCTTTTAAATGACTTTAATGTGGTACTTAATGTTGCGAGAACTTGTCATGTTTACTTAATATTTGAAATATGTCATCTGCATTAACAAAGCCATATGTGACCCTGAGAATGGTAACTCCTCATTAACATTTTTAGTTATGCCCCTTTCAATTAACTTTAACCTGAAACTTAATTGCTTATAACTGGAATATACAATAAAGATAATAGCTGATCATTTAACATTATTAATTTTGTAGTATTTAAATGCAACTTGAATTACATCTTTTTATGATGTATGATAAAACATAGGCCCACATTCCAACTTAGCCAGCTTGTCAGCCTCCTCATTTCCGGGCACTCCACAGTGAGATGGTATCCACTGAAGGGCAACATTGCGGGAAGACCCAAGCTTGTTCACGGCTTGTGCTAGTTCAGGAACATTGTTGCTTTGCAGAGCCTCCAGAACTGATCTTGCGTCTGTGAGGAAGACTACAGAGGTTACCTCTTCTGCTGAGTCTTCAATCAGAGAGACTGCCTTTATGAGCGCTTCAGTCTCTGCTCTGTAGTTGCTACAGTGCTTCCCAGTGGCAATGTAATGGGCCGATTTCTGGCCTGACGGGAATGTTATATGAATACCAGCGCCTCCATCCTTAATAGCTCTAGTGGCTGACCCATCTGTATATACATGGGTCCATCTGTCTAAAGGATAGTCTGCGTAGATAGTCGCATGAGTCAGACTTCTACGGATGGTCTCATTTTCTTGTTTACCCATGTCAAGTCCAGGAATAGCAAGTGCCACTTTCACTGCAGACAGGTCATTGGCTGTAGGGTTGGTGATGTCTGCTCGGCCCAAGGGAATTGTCTGTATGTTTAGTTCAGAGGCATACTCTCTATTCAGCTTCTTTGCTTCATGTACAAAGCTGGAGCGCTTAAGGCGGTTCTTGGTGAATCCCTCAAGCCTGTTCCTCATGGGGTGATCTGGGAGCGACTTGTACTTGTTTGCCTGGAGAAGGACTTTGGTTTGTCTTCTTTCATGAAGTGGTTGGATTCCAGTCAGTTTCTCCATGAAGGCAATTGGTGTAGACTTGGTGGCCCCTGTGATAATGCGCAATGCCTGATTTTGTACTTTGTCTAAGGCTTGCTGGTTCGTCTTGGCTGTTGTGGACCATGTGGCTGAGCTATATTCCATTGTGGGTCGTACTGTGCCCTGATAGATGGTCTTCAATATTTGCTCATTCGCACCCCAGGTTGTTCCAGCAAGTTTGCGCATCATGGCTAGTTTTCTTCGTGCCGTCCCTTCTACACGGTTGATGTGTGGTTTCCAAGTCTGCCGCTTATCAAACGTGACCCCAAGGTATGTGGCTTCGTCTTCCTCCTTCAGTAGTGTTCCAGCCAGCATAACCTTCCCAGCTTTCTGTTTTGTTGACAAGGTGAACAGTGTGGTAGACGACTTCTCCTTGTTGACCGTAACGCACCAGTCTTCGGCCCATGCTGCAAGTGTGTCCATAGCTCCTTGCATTCTGTACGTGGCTGTAGAGGCGTGTTCTTCTTTGCACCATAGCACCAGGTCATCAGCATAGAGAGCAGCATAAACTCCCTTTGGCAGTTCAGACACCAGGTCATTGATGAAGACCAGGAAGAGTGTCGGGGACAGGACTCCGCCTTGTGGGACACCATGGCGTAGCAGAAACTTCCTACTGTTGGCTTGGCTCAGGCTGACTCTGGCTCCTCTGTTGAATAGATATGAGTTGATCCATTGCAGCATGGCCCCACCAACTCCATTCCTCATGAGCATCACTTGTAGCCCTTCTGTCCAGACTTTGTCGAATGCTCTCTGTAGGTCGATCCATGCTGTAAGGACCACCTTGTTTTCTTGAAAGGCATCTTCGACTTCCTGTGCCAGGTATGTAGTCTGGTCTTCTGTGGAACGAAATTGTCGGAAACCAGCCTGTTCAGATGCCAGCAGGTCGTTGGTCTCCAGGTACCACTTCAGGCGTGCATTTACAATCCTCTCCATTGTCTTTACTACACAGCTGGTGAGGCTGATCGGACGGTAGCTGGCTGCCTTCTTTGGGTCCTTCCCTTTCTTGAGTATAGGGATCATTGTCGCCTCTCTCCAGATCTGAGGTAGCTGCCCTTGTTTCCAGCTGTAGTTGTAGATGTCCAGGAGTTTGCACATTGCTGTATTGCCCAAGTGTGACAGCATCTCGTTGGTGATACCGTCTGGACCTGGAGATTTTTTGGTCTTCAGCTGTCTGAGAGCTGTCTGTAGCTCGTGTAGTGTCAGGCGCGAGTCCATACACTCTGACGTACCCTTAGCTGTTTTCCTGTCCCTTTGTTCTCTTCTGGCTTCTCTCTGTCGTTCTCTGTTGATGGGGATGTCACTGACATCTCTGTAGTTTTCTGCAAAGACATTTGCCGCTTGTTTGCCCATTAACAGCTCTCCTTCCTCTTCCAGGGTGACTGGGCCTCTCGCTTTGTCTTGGTCGTCGTTCAGTTGTTTCGTTAACCTCCACAACTTACGGCCATCTCTCTCGAGGTTAAGTGAAGCTGTCTTGTTTCTCCAGCTCTTTCTTTGGGCCTCTAGCTTATGCCTGAGGAATTTGGCCTTGGCATGCTGTAGGTTGAGGTTTGCCTCCTGTGAGGGATTGTTTTCGGCTTCCAGTCTGGCTTCGGACAACTTGGTTTGCAGCTCCAGTATGGCTTGTAGTCTTTCCTCGCACCTTTAGGGATGGACTGCTGTGCTGACTTGAGGATACATTGATTGAAGTCTCTGACTATGTTGTTTATGTCTCTGCCTTCAACTCTGATGTCTTTGCAGAGTTCATCACTCACAGACTGGAAAAGGGACCAATCGGCCTTCTTGTAGTTCCACCTGGGTAGGCTAGATGACGTAGAGACAGTGTGGTCCAATATGAGGTGGACTGGGCGATGATCACTGCCTCCGAGCTGTTCAGAGACTTCCCTCTGGACATGTCCATGTATGTCGTCAGTACAGAAGGCAAGGTCAGGGGTTGATGTTGTGTGCCATCTTCTGGAGTAAAAAGTTGGGGGATCCTCCGGCTGATTGATGAGGTTCAGCCTGTTGTCATCCTGCCAGGTTTCAACTTCCTCTCCACGGCTGTCCAAGTGGTTATATCCCCAGCTTTGTGAGTGACTATTGAACACTCCAACAACCATGAAGTTTGTTGCTTGGAATATGGTCTAGGTATAGAGCTTTGTCGTTTGGAGAGTACATGTTCACAAGAGTCAGTTCGAAGTCATTCTTTCTGAGGCTCAGTACTTGGAATTCCGAGTCATCCATATGCGTTTTAGTCTGGATAGCATTGATGTTGTTCCTGACTAATGTCATGATGCCTCCTTTCTTTCTACCAGCCCTGTCGCTTCGGAAGCACTGGTATCCTCTGACCTTAAAGGATTTCGCTGGTTGCAGGTGTGTTTCCTGAATGCAACAGACATTAATGTCATTCTCATGAAGGAAGTGCTGTAGTTCAGTCTTTTTGTTGAAGACTCCTTCTGCGTTCCAATGCATCACTTTGAAGTGTTGCTGTTGGACTTCCCTCCTCCTTGGCTTGTTGTAGCCCTTTGTTCTCCTCTTGGTATGATAGAAAGAGTGACCCCCAGTAGCTTTGGGTGGACTCTGTCGAGACTCAGAGCCCGGCACTGTATCTCCCTGGAGGGATTCCAAAGATCCAGCACCACATCGATGAATACCATATGATCGTGTAGTCATAGCGTAGTTACGTGATGCCATGGTTTGTTAGAGAGTGCCAATGGCCCAGCATCTCCGATTTTAACTCTCTAGGTTGATTAGGGTTACCTCTCCCAAAGCCTTTGTCGACCCAACGACTGACCACAAGGCAGTGGTGTTTTTTGGAAGGGTTGTCTCCCTTGGTTTGGAATAAGAGTTTTCCTTCTCCTAGACAGACTGCCTCCTCTGGCTAACGAGCTCCATCTACCCGAAGCAGTGGTTATGGCGCCACAGGTCCCCCTTCGCCCCTTCTCCTGTTAGTAGTAGCAGGTCCGCCGGGCTAGTTACAAGCCACGCGTGCAGGCCAGGAGCTGGACTTGGTAGTCAGAGGCTATATTTTACGCAAGCCATTGGGAGCACTTTTAAGCAATGGGAGCTTATCCAACATTGCCACCCCCGGCGATGACAACCCTTGGAACCCATGTCATAATATCAAATTTGATTTTTAATTGATACTTGTAGCATTTTTTCTGAATAATTAAAACATTTTAATTGTATAGTTTTATATTAATTTGATTTTGACCAGATAAAAAGAAAACGTGTGTGACATTTTAAAATAACTGTTAAAATTTCAAAAAGAGTGCAATATGCATATCAAGAATTGCCACATTAAAAACTCACAGCTAAGTTGAAGAACGACAATAATGAAAGGTGTTAATGTGTATTTTTTTTATAAATCTCTAACAGGGTTTCTTCATTGGAAGGGTTTGATAATAGACCCTGTCTCTAGCTACAAATAACAAGGTAACAATTGCAAAAAGAGAAAGATAGTATAGTTATTGCCTAACTTGAGTGTTCTCAGACGACTTATATCCAGTGATCGGGTGGTAAATGTTAAAGCGGCATTGCTTCAATATAACCCGCTCTTGTATGAAATATTACATGCATTTAAAACTATAGGCACAAATTTGCAGCATTAGTTCGGGCTAATAAAATTTTAATTTACTAAAATAAATTTGGTCTGCGCGACTAAACGCGAAAGTAGGATTGCCGAAACGTCACAGAATTCGAGATCGCGCATAAACTGGTCTCTTCGTCAAAAATCGGTGCTAAATATACCTACACTATATTTAGCTTCTTAAAAGTTTGTTAACTTTAACTTAACAATATCATTGAAAATCTCGTCTATAAGAAAGAATTTGATCGGACATTTTGTGTTCTGTTAGAGAGTTTATATATTGGAGTCTATATGGACAAATATGGTTTTTCAATAGTATATTCTTAATTAAGTTTAGGGCTGGGGCTTTAAAGTCGGTTGAATTCGTTCTGTAATTTCCAGACTTTACTTGCAACCCAAACCTTTACCTTTACTTTTACTTTTTCACCAATGCTTTAAGAAACGAAAGATGAGTTGTAATATGTTAAAAGGAAATTGTAGAAAAGGTCGGATGTAATCTCAAATTGTAATTATTGTATCATTATGATTTATCTCAGAAATTTTTACAAAGACTCATGTGTTGACTTAAATTTTGTTAAAATTAAAATTCTGTTGATAGTATTGTTTTAATTTTACCTATCATACTGCAAAAACTACATCACCGGGTTATCCGATAAGCGAAATTTTCGCTATATAGAAAAAAGAAGGCACTTAAAGGTTTCATGTGCATAACTTTTTTCCTGCTCATCTAAATTCTTAGGTGCAAACGGTTTCATAAAATTGAATCTTTGCTTGACATTTATATATTTATTTCATAAATATTGAAGTATATTGCGATAGTCTGTTTTGAGGTTAAAGTTAACCATCTCAGCCTCCTATATACTCTATTGAAAATCGTGCAAAATCGGCGATCTGTTAGTTTTTAATGAATTAATGACACTTCTTCTATTGAAATAAAAGCTTAGGTGCAAACGGATCTTAAATGAAGACAAATCTATCTTTGAAGTGATATATTTTTTTCTTTGGAAAAATTATGTTGCGATAGTCTGTTTTGAGGTTGAAGTTAGACTATTTTTTAATTTTCTCAAAAGGAGGGAGCCGATACATATTGCGCTGGGTCGATAATCGTTCTCGTGGCATTACCTTATTTCGCGGTTGAATGGAGACGGTTTAACAAGGTGCCATTTCAGCATTTAAATAAAACTATTTTACTCCAGCTGTAAAATGAAAAAAATGCAAATTCTTAAAATCACACGATCATGTATAATTTTTGTGAGTTATAGAGATTAGACTCAATCAATGCTTTGTGTTCAATATGATTTTGCGTTGTTGTTTTGCTGGTGATAGTAAAGTTATGATAAATTTCGTAATGTCAAAATTGTTGTTGTTGTAATATTCATAAAAATATAGAATTCACATTTTGAGGCACCGAAGCTCTAAACGTGTCCAACCAGAAAAGAAACAAATTCTGAATTTATAAAAGTCATCTATATGCATTTATCTGTTGTTAATAGATGTTGCGAATCATCACTTTTGTCCATAAAAATTATGACATTTAACACCTGAGCAAAGTGAATGCAAACGGAGAATATCTCTCAGGTGTTTTTTTTTCCTGTCAGTGAAAGATTCGAATCCACATTTTTTGACATACGTCAACGGTTCCGCACCTGTCATTTAGTAACTGACACAAATTCGGATGATGGATTCTTCTCAGCGAAATAACAACAACAACAACAACAAACCTGACTTAAGATTAAGTTAAATTATCAACGTAAAATACCGAATTTGAAAGAATTTGCGTAACCTAACAAGAAAGTTAATTTATAATATTATTCAATTACAAAGTATTGTCGAAATGATCGAGTAAGAACAGAAAATTTACTGAATAAAATCAACACTAATTCCTATTTAATATTCTGACTTGAATATGACTGAACTTAATTAATTGATTTGAACACCATTTTGCTTTATTTGTTTGATGGATTTATAAAATTAACAGTAGTTTTATTTTACAACAACTTTTTACATTTCTGTATTATTTTAATTTTGATGAATATTGTATGTTGTTTGTATAAAGGCTATAAATGTGCCAATGCCATTTAATGCTTAATAAACTTTATGTTATGTTATGTTATGTATTATTTTAATTGGCTTTTAAAACAAAACAAAAATCTGCCCTTAGGTATTAAATATCCGTCAACTGGTGTTTTATTGCACATGGTTGTAGTCTAATTGTCCACATCCGGATTAAGTGCCCCGTTAAGCAGGAAACAATTACGTACACTGACCATCCATTTTGATTTGTTTTACTTACATTACATGGTAAAAGAGCACGAGACAGGTACAAAACAAAAGAATTATGTAATTTTAAGTATGCAGAAGGCATTTTACGTCCTGAAAAATTTGCAAATTAATATATTCTTTGAAAAATCCATTATCGACTTAAATTGCCGGAGTGGATTTTTTTTAAATTTAATTATTAACCTTCTCCTCCATACACACATCTTTACTGCATGGGCGGACAGTGTAGATCCAGATCAGCTGGCACATCCGTGTCGTCTAAACTGTTCGCTTTTTTTTGTTTGTTAGGTTATCTCTGACCAAAATGCGACCAGTGCAGATCTGATCAGATAGCACAGATGTGCTGGCTGATCTGGATCTACACTGGTCGCACATGCGTAAAAATGTGCATATATGGAGGAAAGGGTTAAGACTGTGGAAGTAAAAACGTTAAAAGTCTTGATAAATGATCAACGTAACACGCAGTATAGTCTGCAATTCTGTTGCTTAATCGGTACATGTATTACCTATTTAGATTTCTGTTTTAAAAAATAATTTCGCAAAAACTTGAAGTGTGTATCACCTTTATTCTAAATGATTTCGTGTCATTACACGGGTTTATAATTGATTGGGGTCTACTCGGGTCACAAAATTATTGCTATACTCGGTTCCGGATATTACAGGTCAATTATAGTATTGTTACATGGATATGGATTTAATAATTTAAACCAAACTCAGGAAAGTAAGAGAGAAACTTCTGGAGTTGCTGAACTCTAAAGGGTGCACGCTATTTTAAATGAAATCGTTAAACAAACGTGTTTCTTTCCTAACATATAGCTTCCATTTTATTATTATGATTAAATGAACTGTTAAAAAATAGTTGGTTGATGATATTTTCTGCTAGTTACTGTAATGCATGTGTTGAAGTAGACTTTACGAAAACTAAATACGGATATGAATACACGTGTGTTTTCTTTCAAATAATTAACATATTCCTTTTTAATTTATTTAAAAGAGCATCTTAACCCCAAAATCCATATTATTTTAGTTAAATAAAGGTACCTTAAGAATGTGCACGCTCTTATTTTATCGATTTTTACCTTAAGGGTATATCGGTTAAATAATCTATCGCTCTGCCGAAGATCTTATCAAGAGTTATTGGTTTTCTGGGGGCTAATAGTCCAGTGAGGTAGTTTTTGCAGTATGGATACTTATTAGACTATGGTTGTTGAATGTGAGTATTAATTTAATTTTCTTTTAATTATCACGCTGTTGTAATTAGACATTCTCAGACCAAGAACATACGAGTATACAATGGAATTGTAACACTGTGAGTTTATGTCCTACTCCCAATACAAAGTTGAGGATGTTCGTTTTGAAACCGAGGTTGATTGTGCAGTTTAAAAGACTCGGGTTGGTAAAACTTATTGCAGTACATATTAAAATGTTATGATTAAAACTTGGACATCCTTTGAACATTTGTTTTCCAGGTATCCATCCATCCATCCATCCATCCCATCCCATCCCATCCCATCCCATCCCATCCCATCCCATCCCATCCAGCCAGCCAGCCAGCCAGCCAGCCAGCCATCCATCCAGCCAGCCAGCCAGCCAGCCAGCCAGCCAGCCAGCCAGCCATCCAGCCAGCCAGCCAGCCAGCCAGCCATCCATCCAGCCAGCCAGCCAGCCATCCAGCCAGCCATCCAAGCAGCCATCCATCCATCCAGCCAGCCAGCCAGCCAGCCAGCCATCCATCCATCCAGCCAGCCAGCCAGCCAGCCAGCCAGCCATCCATCCAGCCAGCCATCCAGCCAGCCATCCAGCCAGCCAGCCATCCAGCCAGCCAGCCAGCCAGCCAGCCATCCAGCCAGCCAGCCAGCCAGCCATCCAGCCAGCCAGCCAGCCAGCCATCCATCCATCCATCCATCCAGCCAGCCAGCCAGCCATCCATCCATCCAGCCAGCCAGCCAGCCAGCCAGCCAGCCATCCAGCCAGCCAGCCAGCTATCTAGCTATCTATCTATACTGCATGACACTATTGTTTAGCATTTTATGCAGGTGCGCGTCTGTACAAGAAATATTAAAAGAAGAAATGTACAGGAGAAAAAAAGTTATACATAATGTATTTGTGAGAGTTCTGAATTAAGGTAGTCTAACTGTAATGATTTCCCGCGCTTTTTTCTCGAATGTCGGGAATACTCGGTTAACTGTCACTAACAGTCGACAATAATCGATGTCGCTTCGGTTACTATCGGCTCTGACGAGTAGCGTCGGAAGTCACCGAAAGCGAGCCGATGTTTGACGACGTCGCAAATTTATGCGCGGGAAAGCATTACAGTTAGACTACCTTAAAGCTGATAGTGTTAAAAGACTAGATTTACAGTTAAAAGAGTAAAAACAGCATAGTCGCTTAGAAATTATGGCACAGTTTAGTTACCCCCTGCCTAAACTGGTCCAGGGTGGGTGCCTGTGCAACATTTGCTGGCAAAGAATTCCACAGTACAATAGTGGCAGGGTAGAATGAACATTTATAGTAATTACAAGGAGTTTGGATTTGCCTAAAAGAGAGGGGATGCATGTGTCTAGTGAGACGAGTAGTGGGTAAAACATACTGAGGCATTGGAACAGCAACCAGTCCATGGACAATTTTAAAGAACATAAGTAGTCTGGAATCACACCTTTTGTTACCAAGGGAACGCCACCCCAGCTTTTCTAGCATGCTTGTGACACTGCTATAATGTGAGTAATCACTGGTAACCCATCGAGCGGCCCTGCGCTGAACCATTTCGATCTTATGGATGTTTTGTTGTGTATGGGGACTCCACACTGAGCTACAGTATTCAAGTTGTGGTCGGACAAGGGTTTTGTAAGCGAACTGCCTGATGTTTTGATGTTTAGTGGGAATGTTCCGTTTGATAAAATTTAGTGTTTGGCTAGCTGTTGTGGTGACCTGATTTATGTGTTTGTTCCAGCTAAGATCAGAAGTGATGCAAGGTATTTGGCATCACTGACT
Organism: Corbicula japonica; assembly: GCA_038501625.1. Taxonomy (NCBI): domain Eukaryota; kingdom Metazoa; phylum Mollusca; class Bivalvia; order Venerida; family Cyrenidae; genus Corbicula; species Corbicula japonica. The sequence continues at coordinate 3,453,631 of JAZAYU010000001.1, read as the reverse complement.
GTGGCTAGGGTTTGACCATGCAATGTATAGTTTGTTTTGTGAGGGTGCTTTGATCTTGTGATGTTTATAACCGTGCACTTGGAGGGATTGAATTCCATGTCCCAAGTGTCGTCTGCAAATAGCCGGACCTGTGAAATAATATTTTCAGGCAGGTCATTTATGTAGAGCAAGAAGAGCAGAGGGCCAAGAACAGAACCCTGAGGGACTCCTGAGGTGACAGGTACCTCGTCTGACTTTTCACCATTGACCAAGACAGACTGACGGCGACCAATAAGAAATGATTTGACCCATTGAAGAGTGTTGTTTTGAATGCCATGTTGATGAAGTTTGTATAACAGCTTGAGGTGGTTGACCTTATCGAATGCCTTAGAGAAGTCTAGGAGAATTAGATCTGTTTGGTGACCTTGGATTAAATTTCGGGATAGGTCCTCGACAAGCCCTAAAAGTTGAGTTTCACATGACATTTTGGACCTAAAACCATGCTGAAGGTGATAAAGAATACTATTGACCTGGAAATGTTTAGTGATGTTTGAGGCGACAATGTGTTCCATTAATTTGCAAAGAACACATGTCAAGGATATTGGCCTATAGTTTGCGGGGTTACTTTTATCCCCTTTCTTAAAGAGGGGAGTGACATTCGCCTTGGTCCAGTCGGAAGGGATGGTGCCTGTATCTAATGACTTTTGAAAGAGCTTGGTGACCAAAGGGGCAATTTGTACACTTAAATTTTTTAGAACTATAGGTTTAAGGTCGTCTTGGCCGCAAGCTTTGCCAATCTGTAAAGTGGACAAGAGCTTTTGGACACCACCTACACTTATGGATATATCAGGCATCTTGGGGTATTGGGGTAATTTGGTGGTGCTAAACAGGTGTTTAGTTTTCATGGAGCAGAGTTGGCCTAGTTTGAGGGGATTCATTGGAGTGAAGACGGACTGAAATTGACGGTTAAGGACATTTGTCTGGCCCCTACTATCTGTGATAAGTTTATCATTTTCCAATAGGGGGGCGATGCCTTGGGTATCCTGTTTAGCATTTTTAATAGAGGAGAAAAGCTTTTTACGAGAGAAATTTTGACCTGATTGGGGGTTATCTGGATCACCGGATTGGGTTTCTAGGACTTATTCCAGGTAGTTTGTATGGGCCTGTTTTATTTCATGTTTAACCTTGTTTCTTAAATTTTTGTAATGCTGTTTGACCTTGGGACAAGAACCTTTTTTCATTTTAACGTATAATTTATTTCTATTTCTAATTTGTCTTTTGATGCTTTGGGTGATCCAGGGGAGAGATGGTTTTGATCCCAATCTCTTTGAGGGAATGAAGAGGTTTATTCCCTCATGGATAAGATTCTTAAATTCTGACCACAGCTCTTCAATGGACTTAGAATGATAATCAGTAAACATAGAGGGGGACCTTGAATCTATGTACTGTTGGAAGTTGACCCAATTTGCTTTACGGAATAGGTGTACAGTTCTGGGCTTTTGTTTATTGAGGCGGGGTTGGACATCGGAGGTAATGTGGACAATATCATGATCAGAGATTCCAGCTACTGACTTAACAGATTTACTAAGTGAAGGGTTTGAGGTAAAGAATAGGTGTAAAGTGTTATTTAATCTAGTAGGGAAGGTAACCATTTGTTGTAGGGAGAAATCATTTACTAAGGATATAAATTCTTCGTAAAGTTTGGGTACGGAACAGCCGGGTTTGACTGTGGGGATGCCCTCATTGTCCCAAGCTAATTTGGGGAAGTTAAAGTCGCCAGTTAGCCAGACTTTACCTTTGAGTTTGGTGACCATGTCCAAAGACTTACGTAGTTCTAAGATACTGTTTTCATCCTGTTCGTGGGGTCTATAGTAGGATCCTAAATAGAGGGGTTGTGTTCCAAAAAGCTCAAGTTTTAACCAAATGAGTTCACAATTTGTCTGTAACCTTTTCATTTCAGAGACTAAGATTGAATTTTTAACCAAAATGAAGACCCCACCTCCTGATTTGCCTGTGTTCCTATCATGTCTATATGGCGTACTATAACCTAGGGATTGGGGAAATATTTCACTATCAGTATGTTTGGATGTAAGCCATGACTCAGTACCGAAAACTATATCAGGTTTGTCAGATTTCAGTAGGGCATGAAATTCTAATTTCTTGTTCACTATTGATTGGAAATTTATGGTCATGACTTTTAGGCAGGAGAAAAAGTTTTTAGCACTCTTTTTCTTTGGGACGTCAGGGTTGACAGATATGGACGTCACTTGAGGCACAATGGGGTCGGACAATGGGGAAAAACTGTTGTTGGACTCATGGGATGACAAGGAGGAGTTAGTTACAGTAGAAAAGTAGGTCGAATCACAGTTCGTACACAACCAGGAAAAGGACTGATTGCTTGATACCAACTCTGAATATTGGGCCTGACTAAAACCTTCACAATGAATGTGGAACCATATATTACAGGTGTCACATAAAATAGCAGCATCATTTTCCATTACCTCTAAACCACATGTTCCACATGGATAGTCTGGGCCAGGATTTAATTCAACATCTGCAGATAATGTTAATACAAGTACAAATAAATAGCTGCTTGTTGCTTTTTCCATGTTTACTGAATGTATGAAAACTATCCACTCCCCACTCCCAGTTTTCACGATTGAAGCTCCTGTCGCATTTATAAAGGTAAGAAAGTTTTTTATGTGTACAGGTCGCTAAAATATCATGTAGACTATGCAGGAGTCTAACAGATAACGTATCTTCCCGTATAATAGTAGAAGGAATCTCGTAATACCGCGTTTCGGTGAAGCACATTTAAGTGGATGTAAAATATTAAATATTTGTTTTTAATACCAGTAGGTCACATCTAACCACGTAAGTGTGTATTTGATTATTAGAAATATGAATGCAAATAGTTTATTTGTGTGTTTTGTTATATCTTCTAGATATTTGGACCTCGCAAAACCCTTGTGATTTAGTGTAATAGTAGCCGGATAATCATATCTAACCAAAACAATAATATGAAATTGAGGTCAGAATGGCCCAAAACTATAATGACGTGGTCCATAATTACCTAGTTCACTTACTGGATCCCTAGCAATTCCTATAGTATGCAGAGGGCTGGTAATCGACATGTTTGGGATAATCTAAATCAAGTTTTTAAGCCCGATCAAGCATGTTTACAAGTGCTGTGTGTGCCATCTTACCAGGTTACTCTTTCTGGTTGGATGGATTTGTTTCCTTTCTAGACAGGCGTTTTCTTCTACTGTTTTTGTTAATCATATTGTCTTTAACTCTATTTTTCTAATATTTAGGTTGTAGTTTCCAATGCCATGTACTAAGAGCTCTTTGTAAGTCCACCGTCTGAAATTTTACAAATTCATAAACGTTGCCTATGAGTTGGTAGCATTTTAAAGATTCCACATCATAAGAAATTTTAGCCTGTTGTTTATACTTACTGTATTGTTGTCGTTCCATCTTCCATTTAACATATTTCTCCAACCAGGAAGGCGTTGTAACCAAAGACCTATATATTACACAGATTCGCATAGATCTCTCTAGTCTATAACTGATAAAGTTAATCTCGTTTTGATACATGGACTAGACGAGAATCTTGTCACGTGACAAAGCGTTATTTTCACTTTATACAATCTGTCATCTTGTAGCCGATTCGTCGATAGGCGATAATGACGTGTTGACTGGATTTTAATCATGTTTACATCACTTTTAATCGATCTTCATGTTAATATTGTGTTACTTTGATAAACTTCTTGAACACATTCATTAAATTATCACATCTTTTTAAGGCCCTTGTAAGGTATGATATGATCGGCATTTCACATCGTATGTTTGCTTTCTGCTGGCCAGTGCACTTTGAACGGTATGGTGCAATTTTGGTGATTTTGATTGTTATTTCAATAAATAAGTTGTAAATCTCAGTTTCATGATAAAGAATATGCATCTTTCTTTAAATTAATGCAAGTCAAAATTTGTATTTACCATTCATTAAAAAAAGTTTTAATGATGGACAAAATTGACGAAGGGTTTCGGTATCAAAGATGGCGATCATGTGATTCGAGATAATGCAGGCCGCATGCATAGGCGAGAAAATGCAATGATGCATATCTATTTATACATGTATTTATAGGTCTTTGTTGTAAATCACTCACTGTCTTTAATATGTGTTGCCAAAAAAAAGAAGTTATGTAAATATATTTTCATATTACTTGGGAAAGTTGCTGGGGCTTATGCCTCAAGTACCAGGCAGCTGGCTGCTGCCTGGGTTCTGGAGATCCCTGTACTAGGGTTGTTCGGAAAGTTATAAGACAAGGACAATATCTAACGTTGGAGAAGATAAAATCAAACAAACGTTTACTATGTATTACTTTAATACCTCGTCTATTATGGTGTAAAATTTCATAACAATAGCTTCATGTATACAAATGCTACAATGAGTTAGGCAAGGACATTACCAGTGACCCGGCGCACACAACGACGTTGCCCAATGTTGCCGTTATTTTCAGAGTTTAACGTCACTGCAGAAAAGTCAACTTCTACTCCTTTGCAAAGTATCTACTTTCACAACATACACATTTCTCATGCCATGCCTCTATACCCACTTGACAAATACATTTCTATACTAATCAGATTGAAATGTATTAATAATGCTCATAACTCTAGAACGCATTTGAACTAGGTTCTCAAACCTTATTCCTCGTAGATTGGATTTGTTGGCCGGAAAAACGAAAAAGACCATTGGCGCCAGGTCTGGTGAGTAGGGTGGATGAGCAATGCGGTTAAACCCGAGAACATCAAGTTCCGGTGAAGTGATGGATGCTGTATGCACAGGCGCATTGTATTGATGTAGGTAGATGTTCTTCATATTCACCAGCATTTCGGGCCGCTTCTTACGGATATCATTGATCAGTTCCCGTTTGATTACCTGTAACAGAACTATGAAATATCGGAGCTCTTAAAGATACAGGTTAATAAATAATTAATTAATTAATAAAGTTATTTTTTTATATTTTTTTATGCCCCCGCCATGAAATGGCGACGGGCATTAAGAGTTGCTCCTGTCCGTCCGTCCTTCCGTCCGTCCGTCCGTCCGTCCGTCCGTCCGTCCGAAATTCTCGTGAACGCAACTCCTCCTAAACTACTGGTGGGAATTTCATGAAACTTTACCACAATGCTTGGCTTGATATGTAGTTGTGCATGAAGGTGGGGTTTCGCTCTTACATGTTCCGTTCAGAAGTTATGGCCCTTTGATACTTCCATTTACATTAGTTTTAACAGGAATATATCTTGTGAACGCAACTCCTCCTAAACTACTGGTGGGAATTTAATGAAACTTTACCACAATGCTTGGCTTGATATGTAGTTGTGCATGAAGGTGGGGTTTCGCTCTTACGTGTTCCGTTCAGAAGTTATGGCCCTTTGATACTTCCATTTACATTAGTTTTAATAGGAATATATCTTGTGAACGCAACTTCTCCTTAACTACTGGTGTGAATTTAATGAAACTTTACCACAATGCTTGGCTTGATATGTAGTTGTGCATGAAGGTGGGGTTTCGCTCTTACATGTTCTGTTCAGAAGTTATGGCCCTTTGATACTTCCATTTACATTAGTTTTAATAGGAATATATCTCGTGAACGCAACTCCTCCTAAACTACTGGTGGGAATTTAATAAAACTTTACCACAATGCTTGGCCTGATATGTTGTTGTGCATAAAGGCGGGGTTTTGCTCTTACATGTTCTGTTCAAAAGTTATGGCCCTTTGATAATTTCATTTACATTAGTTTTATTCTTATATTTTGTGTTAAGCAAAATATGCATGTTGCCCATAACTTTAAAACTACTTGAGATATTGCCTTGAAACTTGAAATATATTTTCACCATCAAAATCTACATCATAACCAACAAGATCCATAACCCTGCTTCCAATATTTTTTCAAATTATGCCCCTTTTTCACTTACATTTTGTGTTAAGCAAAATATACACTTGGCCCTTAACTTTCTTATGAAAGGAGGGATTTCAAAATAACTTGGCACAAATGTTCATCATGACAAGGTGTTGCATACAACACCCATGCCTGTAGGTCCAAGGTCAAGGTCACTGTTACTAAAAATAGAAATTTCTTGCAAAATTGTGTCGGCTCTGTAACTTTGTTATTTGTCATTGGATTTTTAAATAACTTGGTTTAATCGATCACCATATTAAGACTGTGTGTCACATAAATTCCCAAGCCTGTAGGTCCAAGGTCAAGGTCACTGTTCCTAAAAATAGAATTTTCTTCTCCAGGCTGTAACTTTGTTATGAATGGAGGGATTTCAAAATAACTTGGCACAAATGTTCACCATGACAAGGCGGTGTGTCCGCACAATACCCATGCCTGTAGATCCAAGGTCAAGGTCACTGTTACTAAAAATAGAATTTTCTTGTAATAGGAATATAATTATCTCGTGAACACAACTTGTTCTACACTACTGCTGGGAGCTTTATGAAAAACCTATAGCGGGGGCATCCGTGTCCTTTGGACACATTTCTAGTTTATAACATTATAAATAAAGTCAACAAACTTCTCCAACTTCTCTTACTGTTATGCTTCGGTTGCACTGGAGCGCCTTTTTGGCAATTGTCAGTTTATCGTCGATGACAGATGGGCGACCGCTCCTTTTCTTGTCTTTTGTTGACTTTGTGCCATCCCGATACTCATTATGCCATCTAAATACCAAAGGCCAACTAACAGTGCATCTGTTGTTTGCCTGTTCTAAAACTTGCTTGGTTTCTATTGGCATTTTCCCAAGATTAACGCAAAACTTAATAAAAACATTCTGTTCTTCTTTTGACGGTGTTTCCATAGTCACTGCCTTCTCGCGCAGGTTTTACTATAACGATCTTAGATAATGGCTTAAACAACTTGTGTAAATGACGTTACGAAGTCAGAAGTGACGTCATAAAAATTTCGCTACGTTTGGCGCATTTTTTGGGGCTCTGTTCATTCAGGAGATAAATTATAACAAGAAAATACGCCATGCGCCAGGATGCGTGGACAGGTGTTGCTATGGAAACCATTATGTGCATAATAGTAACGTTACCACATTTTAAAGTCCTTACTCAGATAAATTACATATTAAACATTAACTTGTATTAAATATTCTGCGCAGCAATAATTAGTTACAAAACTTTTCGAACAACCCTCTCTTTACATAATCGATAAAACACATACATATAATTATATGGTGTAAAGGATTAAGAATTCAAACACTGATAAAAGAATTGAAAACGAATAAGGCACATCTTAGATAAACTCTACAAATTGATCTATGAGGGCTGATCAATTAATCAATGCCCAAGGTTATAAAACTGAGCCTGGAAACCAGTCTCAAATCTCAAGCATCTGATTGGCCGCCATTTCAGCCAATCAGATGCTTGAGATTTGAGACTGGTTTCCAATCTCAGCTTTATAACCTTCAACCCAGTAGACAAATGAAGCAAATTCATCATATATCTAAACTGACATAAGGCATATACATGTGTAACTCAATTTACTGTATGTACACAAACACATAGATATTCTTTAAAATTTGATAAAGTAAAAAATTGTTATAAAGTATAGCGAGAGATTCATTGTAATAGGAACACAATACATCATCTTCACTTTTGAGACATTTTAACATTAACTTCTGATTTCATTATTACTTTAATTTTCCACTAAAATGTTCAATTAAATAAATGTTGTCACAATCAACATCTTATTACATATCCATCAATGTTTGGATTGTATTCATTTGATGTTGTTAGCAGGATACAGCATGATGTCAATGGAGACACCATCAACTGTTGATGTTCATTCCACAACTTTCATTTAACATTTGTTTATAAAGCAAGTGTGTCAACATATTCATTGATCAGCCCCCTTATATAATTTGTGGGATTTAATGACCAGTACTTGTAAAACAGTAAATAAATTGTGTTGTTTTCAGCTTTGCAATCATGTCAACAGGTCAAGATCAAGATCAGAAAGATGGCAAGCCTGGAGGTAAACTCGAAGGTCATGGTCAGCTTGTTGCTAAGCACTACAATGAACTTCAAGATGCTGGAAGAGAAGTTAGAACAGAAAGCAGAATATTCTACATGAGAAATTTCAATAATTGGGTTAAAAGTGTTGTTATAAGTAAGTTTTCAACCATGATAAAGGGTTGTTTTTTTATTTCACTAAGGAATACATGTCACATTAAAAGTCCGCAGCCAGTGCAGTCTGCTAAATCAAGATTAGAATGCAAGGAAATGCCAGCTGATCTGGATCTACAATGGTAACATGTATGCATGTATATAAAATGAAGGGTTAATAAAGAGTATCATTAGTTGACCAATTGCATTATCATGTTCATCTTATACTTAAAACTTTCAAACTAAAGAGCAAAACACCAAAGTTGTGATAAACGTACTATGTGTTTAAAGTTTTTTGTGAAACAGTTAAATTAATGGTCTTCAACCTCATTTGTGACTTTTATGAATTTTCTATAAAATCACAAGATCATGATATTTTAACTAATATGTTTCTTTCATCACTTGCAGATGAGACTCTTCAGCGATTGAAACGTGAGAGGGGGCATGATCGAGATATCTCTGTGCTAGATTTATGCTCTGGAAAAGGTGGAGATCTGCTCAAGTGGAAAAAAGGAAACATCAAACGACTTGTCTGTGCAGGTAATATATTCAGTAACCTTAACCATCATGGTCTCTCATAAGATAATTTTCTGTTATGGCGTTTGTCTACACCTCAAAAATCAGTAACATTAAATAACCAAATATCTTACTTCAGTTTTCTTACATCTTGTTTTCCCAAATACAATATCCCGATATTAACCCTTTCCTACATAAATACACATTTTTACGCAAATGCGACCAGTGTAGATCCAGATCAGCCGGCACATCCGGCTCCAGGATCTGCACTGGTCGCATTAGGTCAGAAATAACCTAACAAATCATAAAGCGAACAGTTTAGATCCTGATCAGATGTTATGGATGTGCCAGCTGATCTGGATCTAAACTGTTCGCCCACGCAATAAAGGTGTGTCTATGCAGGAAAGGGTTAAAGTTCCTAAAATCAAGCTGTGTTAATTTGACACTTTGCATTCATTGTTTAAACACATTTGCTACAAAACAAGTAACTTACACGTCTAATAATATTTATGTTTTGGGGTGTTTGACATATGTTTATGACAGTTTCTTGTTGAAATTAATTTACCTTTTTACCATGCTGTGTTATTTAAAGACTAAATTTCTTCACACTCTAACCACATTATCATTTCAGTTAGTAATATAATTGATCTGTTAACACATGCCTGTCTCATGACTGTCATAATAATGTTCCTTTGATATTTGTTTTTATTTTTTTCAGAAACTTTGTATCTACTTTATAAGTAATTGGTTTCAAACTTTAGCATAAATTACATAACATTTCAAAGTAGCTTTTGCACCATATAAAGAAAAAGAAATTTACTCTTAACTCCATATATTCTCACTTTTGCGCATGTGTGGCCGGTTTAGATCCAGATCAGCCTGCACATTTATGTGATTTGATCTGGATCTGCACTGGTCACATCTTGGTCGGAAATAATCTAATGAATCTACATTTGTAAAAATGAACAGTGTAGATCCTGATTTGGTCCCAAGGTTATAAAGCTGAGATTGGAAACCAGTCTCAAATCTCAAGCATCTGATTGGCTGAAATGGCGACTGGTCGCTATTTCAGCCAATCAGATGCTTGAGATTTGAGACTGGTTTCCATGCTTAGTTTTATAACCTTGGGCACAGAAGGTGCAGTAAAGGTCACAAGGTGTATCTATGAAGAAGAAGGTTAAGAAATCTGTTTTGTGTTCAGATATTGCTGGTACTTCGGTGGAACAGTCTGAAGGGCGTTACAAAGACATGATGAGCAGAGAAAGATTTCCAGACCGTGTGTTCACTGCAGAGTTTATCACAGCTGATTGTTCAAAGGTACATTTATCATCAGCAACATTTTGTCATCTTAATGCAAAAACAGTTTGATAACCATTGAAATAGAGGCCCAAATTCATAAAACTGAGATTCAAGACCAATCTCATATCTTAAGCATTAGATTGGTTTAAAAAAGGTTAAGAGTGCATTGGTTTCAGATTAGTTACTGAATAATGGTTTGACAACAGCCTCTTTATCTTGTTAAAGTGAGTCCATGACCTCTTTGTTTTTTGTGGAGCGGGGACTAACAAGGTGAAGTTCATGGTGACTTTTAATTGAAAATTAATTTCTGTTCAATTACTTAAGAATAGTAAACATTTGTTCATTGTCAGCAGATGCCCCTTAATGATCTTGGGGTTAAACTGAAAACTGAAAGAAGAATGTCAAATGATATTTAATTTTTATTTTTCAATTTTTTTTTTTTTAAATTTTTTATTCAGATAAAGCAATATTGTAGCATAAGCATACAAAATTCTAGGTTGTTTAAACATGTTCAGCAATAATCTGTATTCATACATGTATAATTTGCTCTATCAAAACAATATTCAATTATACACACAAATATGCATAAATGTATAATTTGATTTACTTCTGCATGAGAGTGTTATCTTGATTTTCAATTATGGTCCAAAAGCAATATTCTATTATACACCCACAATCTTCATTCATGTGTAATTTGCTTTCCTTTTACCTTAAGAGAGTTTTCTGGTTTTTCAATTATAGTCCAAAACAATTTTCAATTATACACCCAGACACTATATGAATGGCTAATTGAAAATAAATAGACAGTATGACTGATTAAAGATAAATAGCAATATTGTAGCATAAGTATACAAAATTCTAGGTTGTTTAAACATGTTCAGTAATAATCTGTATTCATACATGTATAATTTGCTCTATCAAAACAATATTCAAATATACACACAAATATTCATAAATGTATAATTTGATTTACTTCTGCATGAGAGTGTTTTCTTGATTTTCAATTATGGTCCAAAAGCAATATTCTATTATACACCCACAATCTTCATACATGTGTAATTTGCTTTCCTTTTACCTAAGAGAGTTTTCTTGTTTTTCAATTATAGTCCAAAACAATTTTCAATTATACACCCAGACACTATATGAATGGTTAATTGAAAATAAATAGACGGTATGACTGATTAAAGATAAATACAGTCATGTGATACAGAGTTTATCTGTTTTTTATATTAATACTTATTTATATAAATCGGAGAGTCATATATTTGTCGAATGAGTAACTCTCACAGTTTTTTTTTTTTTTAGAGGTATTAACTAAAAGATAAGTTTTTTTTTATTGTCTGTCTTGTGACTGCCTAGTTCTCTTTAGTCTTTTATGTCTTTACAAATGTATTATAATGTACATGTAATAAGTACAAAAGTCAAATGCAAACTATACAACAATTCTTAGTTGTTAATACAAGTTCAACAATAATATTAATACAAATTGCTTTATTTTTTCCCATAAAGAATTAATAACAGGGCGAGAGGGAAGAGAGAAAAACAGAGAAGAGAAATAGAAAGAGAGAGAAAGAAAGAACAAAAATCTGATGAACAAGGTCGTTAGGTGGGTGGTTTAGTGCCTACCAAAAGAAAAAAGAAAAAAAAAATTACCTGAGAGGGAAGACTGGCCACCATGTCTAGCAGTTTATAATTCAACTGACTCACAAATTATTGGTTGTCTGTGCAGAGCGCAACAAATGGGCCCCATGTTTTCCTAAACGTTTCAATCTTTAAAGATTTCGTAGCATTGTATTTCTCTGTTTTAATTAACAATGATAAGTGGTATTTAAAAGTTAACACATTTGGAAGAGATTGGTTCATTTTGTTCTGGTAAATATAATTTGCTGCTAAAATTATTGTATTCAAGGCAATATTGAGATCCCTTCTGCCAAGTATAATATCAAGTTTCGACCAGTCTATATGTATATTTGGACATCTATTTGAAAGCCATGACTTTAAATTAACCCAAAAACTGTTTGATATTTGACAATCCCAAAATAAATGACATAATGTTTCCGGTTCTATACCGCAAAAGGAGCAGAGGGGAGGTTATCATTTCTTATACCCATTTTAGTTAGTTAATAATTTGTGCCTAATATTCGATGGTTTATTCTAAATTGGAACCACTGAAGCTTAGTGTCCTTTGTACAACGGAAAGGGAGGCAATATATATTTTTCCAATCCAAGTTAATGTTAGGGAAATCGATATGCCATTTTTGCCTAGCAATTGACACAATATCATTTTTATTAAGAGAGTCATAAATAGGCCTACAGCCTTTTTCGCTTGAATTTATAAGTTTTATTGATAGTGGCTGAATGGGGTTGATACTATTTATGGCTTTGTTAGGGATAGTTAACGTGTCTAAATACCTCCTAAGTGCAAAGATAATATTGTTATATTGTAAGAAGTTTGTTATATCACCATATATATCCTTAAATTCATGAAATGAGAGAAACCGACCATTTACATTCATAAAGTCATTAATGAGAAGGATACCTCTATTTGCCAGTCTATTGTCATAAAATGGTTTACCTCCTATTTTGATTTGTAAATTATGCCAAACTGGAACTTGTAGAAATTCTGACCAGTTTTGGGGTATTATTTTAGTCAATAGTGAGGAATAAGTTTGAAACACTTGACTCCAAAATACATTTTTAATTAATTTGACTTGTTGCAGGATGTATGTACTACCAAAATTTGTATAATTTGCAACAAGTGGACAGATGTCTTCAACAAGTTTGAAATATTTTGAATTGTTTCTAATAAGTCTTCTTAACCAAGTAATTTTAAGAGCATTCATAAAATTTTCTAAATTTAAGAATCTTAATCCTCCATTTTCATAGTTTTGTGTAATAATATTTCTTTTAATTTTATCTGGTCCAGAATTCCAAAGATATTTATAGAACAGGTCTTGAATAGTTTTTATGATTTTTGTACTTGGATTTGGAAGACTTATAAAAAGGTGATTAAGTTTTGCTAAAGCAAGTGTTTTAACTACTACATTTCTTCCGATTGGCGTTATTATACGTTTAGACCAAGTAACTAACAGTCTTTTTATCTCCTCAATTTTTGAAGCATAGTTTATTTCTACTACTGTATCCAAATTTGTACTGAATGTTATACCTAGTAGCTTGAAATTTTCTCTTTCCCAATGTATACCCCAATTTGGACATAAAGTTCTTTCCGAACCTTTCAAAGACCCTATCCAAATTGCCTTTGTTTTATCTACATTTACCTTAAGGCCTGAAATACTATCATAGAATTTTAAAACTTTTAAAGCATTTAAAAGTGATTTTTCAGAACCGTCTAAGAGTAAGGAAGTGTCATCTGCGTACTGCGATATACGAAACTCTTGATTGTTTATTTTAATACCAGTTATATTGTTATCTTTTTTAATAAGCAATGATAAAATCTCAGCACACAGAATGAAAAGGTAAGGGGACAGAGGATCACCTTGACGACAACCGCAGTGTACATAAAACCAATCGGATAGATGTCCATTAATAGTAACGCAGGACTGAATATTTTTATAAAATACCCCTATCCATTGTTTGAATTGTTCACCAAAGTTAAAAAAGTCTAAAACTTTCTTCATAAAAACCCAAGAAATAGAATCAAAAGCGGTTGCAAAATCAATCAGCAAGAGCATTCCCTGTTTTTTGTAATATTCTGTGTAAAACATTACATCATAAATAAGGCGTATATTTTCTCCTATAAATCTTCCTGAAATGAACCCTGTTTGGTCCTTACTTATAATTTTGCTTAATACTGTTTTCATTCTATTTGCTATGCTTGCTGAAGCTATTTTATAAGATACATTAAGAAGTGATATTGGACGCCAATTTTGTAAATGCATTTTATCTTTATCAGGCTTGGGTATACATGTGATGACTCCTTGTTTTTGTGTGACTGACAATTCTCCGGTTCTAAAACCATGGTTAATTGACCGAACTAGGAAATGACCTAAATCCATCCAGAAAAATTTGTAAAATGCTGCTGTAAATCCTGAATTACCTGGTGATGATAAATTAGACATTTTTTTCAAGCTTTTCAGCATTTCCTCATAAGTTAATTCCCCTTCAAGTGATTCTTTTTCTCTTTCTGACAGTTTATTAAAATTATAATTATTGAACAAAGTGTTGAGGTTGGTTTCATTTACTTCCCTAAAAGAATATAAATTTTTATAAAAGCACTCAGTATGTTTTATAATATCTGTTTGGGTTTTCAGAATCTCTCCTGTATTTGAGTATAATGAGTTCATCAATTTTGATATATAATGTCTATTTTCCAAGTTACAGAAATAATTTGTTGGCTTTTCTCCTTCTAGTAACCATTTAGCTCGAGATCGAACAAGAGAACCTTCCAATTTCTTTTTACGTATGTTTAAAAGTTCATTTTTCTTATCGTCTAAAACAGTATGGTTTATGTTGCCCTCATTCTCAAGTTTTGCAATTTCAACTAATAAATGTTGTTCTTTGTTCTGTTCTTGCTTTTTCTTATGAGATGAAATAGAAATAGTTTTGCCTCTAATTTGCATCAAGAGTTTCGAATAAAAGTTGATCATTTATTGTTAATAGGATATCTTTGTCACTAATTTCATTAATGGGTTGATTAAAATTTTGATTAGTTGCTGAATATAACTGTTTTACCTCTTTAATAACCTGTTTAATTTGGAAAACATATTCTGTATCTTTAAGTAATGAATTATTAAATTTCCAGTATGATTTACCTTTTTCAAACTTTCCAATATCTATGCTAATCCTAATTAAAGAATGGTCTGTTCTGTAACCTGGTAGAATACAAGCTTCTTCAAGGTCTGTGAAAAGATCATTGGATATAAGAAAGAAATCAAGTCTTGCCTTTTTAACAGGGTTTTTCTTTAACCATGTAAACTGTTGTTTTTCCATGTTTTTCTCTCGCCATGCATCTATAAAATCATTTTCTGCAATAATTTCAAAGACAATATCCCTTGCATTTGGGTTGTTAATATTCATATAGTTAAAGCAGTCTTTTTCGGGGTTTAAAACTAAGTTGTAATCACCTACAATTATGCAACTGTGATTAATATTTGAAACTTTATTTTTAATTTCAATATAAAATCCAGGGTCATCTCTGTTGGGACCATATATACAAATTAATGTGAATAATTTAGAGTCAATATGACAGTTAATGATTAAAAGATTTCCATTTTTATCCTTTTCCATGTTGATGTATTTAAAATCAAAGTTGTTGTTTATTAAAATTGCAACCCCTCTTGATTGGCTGTTAAAATTGCTAAAAAAACAGTCATATCCCCACTGACTCCTAATAGTATTCTCTTCTCTATCAGTAAAGTGTGTGTCTTGCAAACAGTAAATATTATATTTTTTAACTTTCAAAAAATTTAGTACATCTTTTCTTTTTAGTCTGTCCCCTAAACCTTGTACATTCATTGATGCTAATTTTAAATTAACTGTCATGTTTAATTTACCTAACAATACTCAGACTTATGGTCCCTACGCCTGCACAGACATCAATTTTCTTCCAACCTATACTGCCATCCGACCATAGTAGCCAGTCTTCACCATCAGAAATCTGAAAAACATTTGTAAAAATGAAATATGCCATTTATCTAGCAGTATGATTGTAAAGAGTGATTTAAGATAAACTAAGATAACTTTTTCAGGAAGTATTACCCCGGTGGTGGACTATAAAATTAAATGTTCAACCACATATAATCACTGTACAAGAGTAGTTATATAGTTTATAATTTTTTTTTTTTTTTAAATTAAGTCCTATTCTTTTATAAGATCTTAAAGTGTTTCATTTCATATACACTTACTATTTTAACCAGATAATGTGTATTTATTTTTCAATTAATAATTGAATAATGTTATAAAGAAGAGGTATGAGGGAAACAGAAGAAAACCACTGCAACACAATTATGTTAGCGGCATTTGCTGATTGTAAATAAGTTACCTGTTGTCAATAAAATGCACTCAACAAATGTTTGTAGCATCCTTAACCATTTACTCTGTATGTAAGCTTGTTAACACATGTGCTAAAACAGCCAGCTCATCAGTGCCATCTGATCTGGATCTGCACTAGTCGCTAATTGGTCTGAAATAACCAAATGAAACAAAAAGCAAACAGTGTAGATCCTGATTAAACATCACAAATGTGCTGACTGATCTGGATCTACATTGTTTACCCTATGCAATAAAGGTGTATGTATGGAGTTAAAGGGTAAAGACAATTTAAAATTGCAAGATCTTGCATTAATTGAAATCACTGAGTCTGATTGTGATTTAACTGCCATAAAGATGCTAAGTTGATATCTAATTGTCTGGGGGAAGATTACTGAGAGTTGTCGGGGTCACCACCTTCTCCATTGTTGAATGGGACAACTTAGGTAGATGATGATGTGAATTGGCGAAAAGATAATTGTTGGTTTGTTATAAGCTGTTCGCCTTTTGCTTAAAAGCAAAACCATGCAAAATTTTCTACGCAGATCTTGTGATGGCAAAATAGTAATTTTTTGTTTGATATAGGCAAAGCTTAATTAATTAGATATTGAGAATCACTTAGGTAGTTTCATTGGGTTATGACAAAAAGCACAGGATAATCAGAAAACTTCAACACAAGGCTCATTGGTCAAATAATAGTGATGAGTTTATTTTTTTCTATTAAAACTTTTGTATTATGTCAGTAGGTCTTAGATAGCATAAACTTGAGATAGAAACATAATTAAAAAGGTGAAACTTGGTCAGTTGACCAGATGGTGTCGAGTTCTTGATCCCTCATATATCCAGTAGAAACTGTGATATGATTTCAAGTTTTGATTTAGAATCAGTGTCTATTGTGGTTTTTAACCCTTTACTCCATTAATGCACATTTTATCGCATGTGCGAACAGTTTAGATCCAAATCAGCTGGCACATCTGCAGGGCGCTCACTAGACTTGCAAATCAGGGAGAAGTTTTGTCATAATGTTACTGAATTATGGAGAAGGTTGCAGTCAGCAGCATTGTTTCCCTATGTACTCTATACAAAATGACTTCTCCCTTAGCTGAAGTAAGGGAGAAGTCTGGTCACTTTTGGGAGACCACTTTTCAAAAGTCTCCCACTTCTGAGAGCCCTGATCTTTGCCATCTAATCATGATCTGCATAGTGTCCTTTGTGGTCACAAATAACTTAGTAGTTATCAATCAGGGCTGGAGGTTATAAAGCTGAGATTGGAAACCAGTCTCAAATCTCAAGCATCTGATTGGCTGAAATGGCGACTGGTCGCCATTTCAGCCAATCAGATGCTTGAGATTTGAGACTGGTTTCCATGCTCAGTTTTATAACCTTGGGCACAGAAAGCTAACAGATACAGATCCTGATCAGATGCCAAAAAGGTGTATCTATAGAAAAAATGGTTAAGACATAACTTGAATGTTAAGGCATAATTAGGAAGTAAGATCATTTTACTTAAGACCATGTATCAAGCGTAAATCAAGACATACACCTAAAGACTGTTGATGGACATTTATCCCTTTAAGTGCTAAGTGCAGCATCTGTCAGATTTTCGTCAGGTGTTGACCCAGATGAACCTGTGCATCAGCACAATATGATAAACCCTTTCTCCTTATCCCTTTCCTGTACAGACACACCTTTATTGCTAGGGCGAACAGTTTAGATCCAGATCAGCCGGCACATCCGTGCCGTCTAATCAGGATCTTAACTGTTCGCTTTTTGATTCATTAGGTTATTTATGACCGAAATGCGACCAGTGCAGATCTATACGGGAAAGGGTTAAATAAGCATTTTATTGCATTTTATTGCATGTGTGGCCAGTGTAGATAAGATACAGTGTAGCCAGCACATCGGTGTAGTCTGATCAGAATCTGCACTGTTCACTTCTTGGTCAGAAAAAAGCTAATGAATCAAAAAGCAAAAAAAATCCTGATCTGGCCCCGGTATCACAAAAAAATTGGAGTTGGATTTTAAACTCAGCTCAAAGGAATTATTTTAAATTTGTGACGATACAGTGCTTACTTCATTGATTAAGATTTTAAAAGAAAGTTTACATAATATTTCTTGATTTCAAAATTTGTTATCTGAATAAAAATCTGCTTAAAAATCAAAAATTAAAAAACTTAAAATCTTAGTTCATACTCAAACTTTAATTCTAGAATAACTCAATAAAATATAATGTTATTTTAAAAAATTCCATAATAATTGGAAGATTTTATTTCATTATATGTGGTATTCCGAGTAAACAACCAATAATTTCTTAGGATTTAAATAAATTTGTTGAGTAGAAAATTGAGTTTGAGCATAAGATTGTTGGTGATATCGGATCTGGGCAGCACAGATGTGCCAGCTGATCTGGATCTACACTGTTTGCCTATGCTGTAAAGACTTACATATGGAGGAAAGGGTTAAGGTCTACACTGTTTGCTATCCAGTTAGTTACAAATAAAACTGTGTGAAACCATTGCCCAAGATTATAAAACTGAGCATGGAAACCAGTCTCAAATCTCAAGCATCTGAATGGCTGAAATGGTGACTGGTCGCCATTTCAGCCAATCAGATGCTTGAGATTTGAGACTGGTTTCCAATCTCAGTTTTATAACCTTCAGGCCAGATATGGACAATTAATAGACAGACTCCAAATTCACAGAAAGGTGAGGCATTATATAAATTCAATGGGTAAACTGTTGAAGGTGTCTACAAATCAAGAAAGAGCTACCTTCCTAAAAAAACTTAATTACTTCCATAGATAAAATCTGGTTATTACTTGTCACAAAAAAATTAAACATTGCTGATTATTTTATTTTAATTAGTCTGTTGGATTCTGATTATAAATTTCCAGATTACAGTTGTTTAAGGAAGTTAATGATGGCAATCTTGAAAAAGGAATAGTAATGACATACAAGAACTAAATTTGTCTAACAATAAAGACTTGGAAGCTTTAGTCATCATTACTTTTGTGTCACCCTTTTAAAGAAAAGGAAGTATATAGGGACTGCATTGTGTGTCTGTCAAAAAAAATTAACGTTGGCTTCAACATTGCTTTTTCTGAAAATTTCTTCATCAAACTTTCAAATTATTTTGCTTAAGGGGCCGTCACACTATGATGTTCTGGTCATCGTTCTCTGAATGTTTCAATTGTTAAATTTTTAAGCGTTCTCGAATGAGGATGACAGATCTGGTGTGTTATTAACGTTTAGTCTAACGCATTACTACCGTGTGTCTAACGCACTAGAAGTGTGTAACAGTGACCAAGTAAGAAAACCATAAAACCATTAGCATGTTTTCACTTGCCACTGGCGCACGAAGAACAATAAATCAACATTACACGAATGTGCTGAGGCATGGACGTTTGGGTAACGCTCGAATGATGCTAAATGGACGCCAAAAAAACGTTCGTTTCACTTTAATCACACGCTGTGTGCGCTAGGGGACTGATCAGCAGTCGTTGACAGGTCACCAGTGAGTTGTTCACAGCAAACCAAATGATTTGTAACAACCAAGTAACACTTGAGTAATGACTGACTTACGATATCCGGACGCGTTCAAAAAAAATTTTCCGAACCAGCTTTCGCTGCCGATTCTCTAGGCTATTTTTTTCTCTACCGTTCACACAACACACATCTGGCGCTATCCCAGCAACCATGGATGACGACGTTTCCTCAAACGTCGTAGAACGCTGGCCAGAACGTCATGGTGTGATGGCCCCATTCTTTACAACAGCCTTATGACAATGACAAATTCTTTAGGTCAAGATTTTTGATGGAGTTATGCCCCTTTTTGTAATTGGATTTGGTCACAAAATCTTGATGTTGTCTGTAACTTTGCCATTTTGTAATATTTCTAGTAGATCCTTATTTTATGCCTGCTTCCCAATTTGCAATGTGTCTGGTCTTAATAATGAGGAGAAATAAGATATATCCCACATCAATTTCATTTCACGTTTGTTTTACATAGAACAGAAACTGCTGGGTTATTGTCAATTTCACTTGATTTATTCCAGTTGATACAAGTATAGGTAAGCATTAATTAATGAGCATTTACAAAGTATGGAAAAGTCATGCAGCCAATTTAATTCATAATGCTTGTTAATTAACTCTGGCTCAGTGTTTAAAATGAATTATATTTAGTAAATTAATTCTCATACTGGGTGAATTGTTCAGACATGGTTAAAAACTGATTCATAGAATTTTTAGCTCACCTCTGCACGAAGTGCTCATGGTGAGCTTTTGTGATCGCCTGATGTCCGTCGTCCGTCGTCTGTGCGTCGTAAACTTTTTCTTCAAACGACTTATTCTGAACTCCTGGGCCAATCTTGCTGAAACTTGGCAGGAATGTTCCTTGCATGAAGCTCTTCCAAAGTTGTTCAAAGAAATCAATTCCATGCAGAACTCTGGTTGCCATGGCAACCGAAAGGAAAAACTTTAAAAATCTTCTTGTCTGAAACCAGAAGGCCTAGAGCTTAGATATTTGGCATTTAGCATCCTCTAGTGGAACTCTACAAAGTTTGTTAAAATTATTTCCCTGGGGTCAAAATTGGCGCCGCCCCAGGGGTCACTTCATTTTACATAGACTTATATAGGAAAAACTTTAAAAATCTTCTTGTCTGAAACCACAAGGCCTAGAGCTTAGATATTTGGCACTTAGCACCCTCTAGTGGAACTCTACAAAGATTGTTCAAATGATTTCCCTGGGGTCAAAATTGGCCCCGCCCCAGGGGTCACTTCATTTTACATAGACTTGTATAGGAAAAACTTTAAAAATCTTCTTGTCTGAAACCACAAGCTGAGAGTACTTTTGTAGTCAGGTGAGCGATATAGGGCCATCATGGCCCTCTTGTTTAAAATACAGCAGTTTGATCGGACAAAATTTGTTTTCAACCACAAAGTAAATTTATTGCTGATTCCAGTTGATGTAAATACTGATAACAAAATTACAGCAAAGAATGTGATATGGAGGAAATCTTTGCCATTAGGTATTATCATTTTAAATTTTTGCTTGGTTTGTTTAATGAGTAATTATTTTTTCATTAAAATCTGTTGGTTGAAAAATATTATGAAACAACAACAAATATCAATTGTTTCCAATTTGTTTGACAGAGAGCATGTGTGTTCTGGTTGAAAATGAGTTTAAGGTAAGACCTGTGTAATGAATACCTTTATCCAGAAGAGTATCAAAGGGAGGTAACTATAGTAGTAAATTAGCCAAACTCCTCGCAGTGGTTACTTCCCCTTACAGTTGCAAGAGGACAAGGGTTCAAATCCTACTGGAAGCTATTTTTTTTTTGTAAGCCTAGAGCTTAACTAATTGGCATATTTCTTTTTTTCCTGTGTAATTCTGTCATTGAATAAAAAATTCTCATGATTTAAACTAAAATAAGCAAAATAATCAAGATTAAAGGGGTTTTCGCTATCAGAATAGTGTTTATTCAAGTCATCAATTTGAAAATTTCTAAAACTGGACGGTAAACTTCTCTGAAATTTGGTTTAAATTTTGTTTAAGGTATATAGTTAAAAAATAGTAAAGTTTGGTATATTGCACCAATCAGGATTTTGCACAATTTTCATTAATTTAGTCTCGTGAAATATAAAAAAATGCATTTTTTAAATTTATTTGGTCAAAAAATGTCATTTTAAGATATATTATGTATTTATATATTATATCTTAAATTGGTTTAGTAAAATATAACATATTTTTGATACACTGTAAAAAATTAAGGTTGAATTTATCAATAACAAAAAATTTTGTCACCGATTAAAGAATTTGGATACTTTCACGTTTTTTCTCACTTTTTTAAATAAAAAAAGCTAAAAATCTCAAAAACTACACGGTGAAAATCATTAAAATTTTGCATACAAGTCAGTGGTATGAAGCAGTTGATGAAAATATAATCAGATGTTGGATTCTTAATAGTGCCCATTACACAGGTCTTACCTTAAATATTGTTTACCTTACTGCAGTTACATTTGTAAGATAAAAATGCTTCTACAATTTTCCTAAAAAAACACAAAAATACCTTATCTTTGGATTTTTTTTTTCTAATTTGTATTGTTAAAGGTTTGTTTACTGTAAAATAATATGTTTTGAAAAAAATTCAATTTAATTAAAAGGTAATGTAACAGAAGTTTAATTATGAGTTTGCTTTGAAATACAGCATTGTTTTTTTATTTAAAGCTGGATTTTTTTGTAGTTTTGTCTTTGTGCTGATGCAACAACATATCAAAGAACAGCTGAGTTACTTTGTAAATGCTCAGTGATAAACACTAACTAACTTAGTGGTTGAAATTGTAATCACTTCAATACTTACATATCATTTAATGATTTATCCTGAGTAAGTGAATTGATTTCTAAATATAATTTCAACCACTAAGTCGGTTAATGTTTATTAATAAGCAATTACAAATTAAATTGGTTGTGCAGCTGTGCCAAATTCTTCAGGTCAAGATTACTTGTAAATGCTGATTTATAAACACTAACATGTAATAAAAGCAGAATCAAAAATGAAAAACTTTTATTCTAATTTGATTTTCCAACCAGTTAATACATTTAAGATATTTATAAAGGTAAATATGTAAATTAAATTCAATTAGATTTTCACTTAATTTGAAAACATAGAAAGAAAATGTTTTCAAATGACCACATTGTTTAAATGACACCACATTTAACAAGACAACAACAAAATATTAAATTTCATAAAACTCTATGCAAACATATTTGAAAAAATGGACAACCCTGAATTTAAGAAAACACGAACAAAAAAATTAACCGGAAATTTTATGCCCCAAAAAATAAATGAATTCACATTAATTAAACACTAAATGTATTACATGATTGTATAAACATAATCTCTCATGATTGAAGCTCATTAGTATTTTCATTTCAAATAACCAAGACTTTTTGGATTCAGGGGTTACTGTTTCACTCCTACAGTATTTATGGTTTAAATATAATTATAAAGATTGTACATTTATTTACATGTAGTAATTGGGTAGGTCAAAGAATCACCTGTTGAGGTCTTATACCCCTGTCCTCTATATATATATGCCTTTTTAAATGTGTGACCAATTTAGATCCAGATCAGCCAGCACATCCATGCCGAGATCAGCCAGCACATCCGTGCTGTCAGATCAGGATCTGCACTGTTTGCTTTTTTATCAGTAATAACCTAATAAATGATTAATCAAAATTTAATCTGTGCCTGCAGATCTCAATATACACTGTTCGCCCACACAATAAAGGTGTGTATATGGAGAAAAGGGATACTTAATGGAAACATTTTTTACTGTCTGAATTAATTGTTATTCCCTTTACACCATATTATATACTCTCCATATTATACAGGGTTATCACAAGTGCAAGAAAACAGGGTAGATTCTGTTAACCCTTTTCTGTACAGATACACCTTTACTGCTAGGGCGAACAGTTTAGATCCAGATCAGCCGGCACATCCATGCCGTCTGATCAGGATCTAAACTGTTCACTTTTCGATTCATTAGGTTATTTCTGACCAAAATGCGACCAGTGCAGATCCTGATCAGACGGCATGGATGTGCCGGCTGATCTGGATCTACACTAGTCGCACATGCGTAAAAATGCGTATCTATACAGGAAAGGGTTAAGATGACATGATGTGCTAGCTGATTTTGATCTTAACTGAATGACTGATTGCTTCTTGGTCATAAATAACCTAATGAATCAAAAAGTGAACAGTAAAGATCCTTGTCATCTGATCAGGATCTACACTGTTCACCCATTGATAAAAGCCATATCCCATTAAGCAAAGGGTTATATTCATGAACTGACATTAACGTAGCATTTCTAAATTCCAGACTCGATTAAAGGAGATGTTTAAAGATAGTGATACAAAGTTTGATGTGTGCAGCTGTCAGTTTTCTTTCCACTATTGTTTTGAGAGTCTCCCACAGGCAGAGATGATGCTACAAAATGCAGTGGAGTGTCTCAACCTGGGTGGCTATTTTATTGGCACTACACCAAATTCTCAGGAATTAGTGTAAGTACAAAAGAATGTAGCAACTTTGGTGTCAATTTTATTTGCACTACACCAAATGTTCAGGAATTAGATAAGTACAAGTGTTACAACTTGGGTGGCCATTTCATTGGCACTACACCAATGCTCAGAAATTTGTGGAAGTCCAAAAGAGTGTTTCAACTTCGGTGGCTATTTTGTGGTCAAAAGTAACATCATAATGTTTAACCCTTTAATTCATATACATCGTCATGTAATTTGGGTTTTATTGCATGTGCTAACTGTGTTGCTGGCACATCCATGCTATCCGAATCTACTCTGTCTGCTTCTTGGTCAGAAAAAACCAGGGCCCAAGATCATAAAACTAGGTTTTGAGATCAGTCTCAAATCTCAAGCATCTGATTGGCTGAAATGGCGACTGGTCGCCATTTCAGCCAATCAGATGCTTGAGATTTGAGACTGATCTCCAGATTTAGTTTTATGATCTTGGGCACTAGTGAATAAAAAAGCAAACTCTAGATCCTGATCAGATGGCACAAAATGTGCCAGCTGATCAGGATCTACACTGTTCACCCGAGTTAATAAAGGTGTATCTATGAAGTAAAGAGTTAATTGTCACTTCAGTTTCTGAATCAAATGAAATTATTTACTTTAATGATAAAAAAAATTTTTTTATAGAAGGTTTAAGCAAGACTTAGTGCAAAAAGTCAAAACTAAGTACTTTACTCTGCCTCGGGGCAACAGTGTGTTTGACAAGACAATTATCGGATAGCCTTTAAATAGCCAAGACCACAATTAAACATATAAATTTAGGTTTGCCCTAATTGTACCCATCATCAACATTTTAGGTAGGAATGTACTGGTAGGCAATGTAACCATTTATGCCACAAATAAATATTATTCTGCAACTTTAAAGTCTTCATAATTCTCTGACCTATTCCGTTTTTAGAAAGTACTTAAAAAATCTGACTTCTGAAGGCTAATTGATATTTGGGTTGGGCATTTTAATCTGGTTGGTAGCAGAAGTGGTTAGTTTCTATGGATTTATTTTTTTCTGATAAATTCCAGTTTTGTCCTGTTGTTTTTTGCAAGGAAATCCCAGCAGACAGGAGTGAAACTTGACACAAACGATCATTTTAATGATAATTGTGATTGAAATACTCTGTAGATTTCCAAGTCAAGTTCACTGGGCTTTTATTTTGTTTTTCGGATCTTGTTCACCATTATTATCACGATTATGTGTCTGGGCAAACTTGAATTGGACCTTTGATTATTCGCCATACAAATGATAAATGGAAAGCTTGGTTTAATGGTTCTGCTTGCAATCATCCAAAAAAATAATTGTTGATTAATCAGAAGCAAAAAATCACTAACTCATCAGTTAATTCTGATTAATTTGCAAAACTTGTTATAGTGTAACTAATTCTAACTTACCTGCTCTATGGACATGAAAAACTCTTTAAAGTAAAGGGTTAATATGTGTATACATTTCTTACAGGAGGAGGCTTCGAGACTCCAAGGACATGTCATTTGGCAATGAGGTATACAGAGTAACATTTGAAACAGAGGATAAAGACAACCTTCCCCTGTTCGGAGCCAAATACAACTTCCATCTAGAAGGAGTTGTTGACTGTCCAGAGTTCCTCGTCTTTTTTCCAGTCCTTGAAAAGTAGGTTGAAGGTTATAAAACTGAGATTGGAAACCAGTCTCAAATCTCAAGCATCTGATGAGATCAGATGCTTGAGATTTGAGACTGGTTTCCATGCTCAGTTTTACAACCTTGGGTATAGGTTGTATTTCACTCTCACATGAGGTATCATTTCATCAAATTATGACCCTTGCTCAACTTAAATTAAGGGTTTAAGTTTGTTCAAGCTTGTGTACATGCTCAGGCATTCTACTTATACTATAGCTTTGAAACTTTGTGCACTTCTTCACCATTATATCTCAGGTTGATATTCCAAGTATAATAAATGTACCTAGCTTTTTTATTACGGCCTTTTGCTTAATTCACTGACACTTTATTGGAGGAAGGAGATGCGCATAGTATCAGTAATTTTTCACAGATTTATTTCCCATTTTAAACATTCTATACAGCATGATATCTGACCTTTTGTGTTTGGGCTATCACTTGTTCAGTGACATTTGAGAGTAGATAATTGTGCATAATATCAGCATGTTGTGACTGAATGATACTGTGTACTATGATATTGGACAATTTGTAGCTGGTCTAGTTCAGAGCAGCCACCTATTGGAACTCATTTACACTTTGCAAGTAGCTTCTCTAAACAAGATGAGATGCCTATTTTATGAGCATGTTACGCTCTTTTTTTTGTTTGTTTGTTTTTTTCCAAAGAGTTAATGCCCTTTGAATAACTGTATATAATGATATAGGGCCATTAAATTGTGTTTTGGGTGTCTCTGCAACCACTGTATTGAATTTAATAACTCTTCATTACATGGTTGTTAAGCTATTGGACTTTTTTGGATCAAATCTCTGTCCCCCGAGAAGAGAAGTACTTCCAATGATATTTCAGGCAATATTTTTGACAGTCCTGCTCCAAATAATTCTTTATATCAATAATTATGTGTTGTATGATTAATTTAAATGCATGACGGAATGTCACAGTGGTTTGTTTATTTAAAATGAGTGCTATATTTAAGAAACATCAATACGTTTTTCTTAAAAGAGAAAAACAAAATGGCATTGTAACGGTACAACATATAAAGATGCCGAAAAGCCTTGAAAATGTTTGTTTTTAGCTCGACTATTCGAAGAATAGGGGAGCTATCCTACTCGCCCCGGCATCGGCCAGAGGCGTAGAATTCCACTCGACCGCTTGCCATGGCGAGTAAATGATCCGTTGGGTCGAGCGAAGCGGCCGAAACACTCGACAGGCCGGGCAAGAAAATTTTTCAGCAAAGCACGTGTTTTCTTTGAAAATATTTTCACTATGTTTACAAAATACAATTCGATTTCCGGAATTTCGGTCGATTTCCGGTGTATTCGGAACGTTACTGATGTAAAGGTAACAGCAGCGATTTATTTTTATCCTCATTGTGTTTCCAAAATCAGAACGAGGCTGCAAGAGCATGTATTTTCCCGCTGTATGTCAAAAATTATGTAGAAACAAATGAAGATAATGTTTTTTACACAAGGTACGGGTGATGATGAAAAGCGAGAGAGCGAGCGAGACAGTAAGAAAGAGATAGAACGAAAAGAAAAACGAAAATTGCAACAGAAAGAGTATTTTATTTAAAATGTAAGGGCGAGTGTACTTTATGTAAAGGCGAGTGCACTTACTCATTCACTCGACTTGCAGGGCAAGTGGGTCAAAGAAAATTTCTACACCTCTGTCGGCGTCTCTGTCCGTTAAACAAAATATGCACTTTGGTCCATAACTTGAAAACTACTTATGATATCAACTTGAAACTTGGAATATATATTCACCATCAAATTCTACATCATTACAAACAAGACCCATAACTCTGCTTCTAATATTTTTCAAGTTATGCTCCTTTTTATGCCCCCGGCATCTAGTGATTGAACCGTCCGTCCGTCTTTCCGTCCGTACGTCCGTCCGTCCGTCCGTCCGTCCGGTTAACATTTTTCGGCAAGTTGGATATTTCTCAATTTCTACAAAGAGCATTGGCATGAAAGTTTACACACTTACTTAACAGTTCACAGGTCATGACCCTGACAAGTTACATAACTCTGGGTACCTTATTTCTGGTGTTATCTCCCCTTTTTGTACTTAAAAAAATGGTTAACCTGTTTCGGCAAGTTGGATATTTTTCCATTTCTACAAAGATCATTAGCATGAAAGTTTACAAACTTACTATACAGTGCACAGGGTATGACTCTTAACAAGTTACATAACTCTGGCTATCTTAATTAGGGGTTTTCTCCCATATTTGTACTTAGAGATAAATGGTTAACATTTTTCGGCAAGTTGGATATTTCTGAATTTCTACAAAGAGCATTGGCATGAAAGTTAACACACTTTCTTAACAG
Source organism: Corbicula japonica (assembly GCA_038501625.1). Taxonomy (NCBI): domain Eukaryota; kingdom Metazoa; phylum Mollusca; class Bivalvia; order Venerida; family Cyrenidae; genus Corbicula; species Corbicula japonica. Next base: position 3,425,619 of record JAZAYU010000001.1, on the reverse strand, counting down.
TTCACAGGTCGTGACCCTGACAAGTTACATAACTCTGGGTACCTTATTTCTGGTGTTATCTCCCCTTTTTGTAAAAATGGTTAACCTGTTTCGGCAAGTTGGATATTTTTCCATTTCTACAAAGATCATTAGCATGAAAGTTTACAAACTTAATATACAGTGCACAGGGTATGACTCTTAACAAGTTACATAACTCTGGCTATCTTAATTCAGGGTTTTCTCCCCAATTTGTACTTAGAGATAAATGGTTAACATTTTCAGCAAGTTGGATATTTCTGAATTTCTACAAAGAGCATTGGCATGAAAGTTTACACACTTACTTAACAGTTCACAGGTCATGACACTGACAAGTTTCATAACTCTGGGTACCTTATTTCTGGTGTTGTCTCCCCTTTTTGTACTTAGAAAATTGTTAACTTACTTCGGCATGTTGGATATTTCGCAATATCCACAAAGAGATCTGGCATTAAAGTTTACACACATACTTAACAGTGCACAGATGATGACCCTTACAAGTTACGTAAGTCTGGCTACCTTTTTTCTGGGATTATTTCCCCATTTTATACTTGGATATAAACGGTTATCTTGTTTTATTTGATTTTTGCCCTTTTTCGCTTAGAAATTAGAATTAAGACTTAGAAATTATGGTTAAAGTTTCAATGTTAGTGTTTTTCTAAGATAATGCTATAGAAAAGGTTTAAAACAGATGTACTTAACATACTTTGATGAAAGTGTTGAGTGGTTACTATACTATACCATAACATACCATACCATACCATACCATACCATACCATACCATACCATACCATACCATACCATACCATACCATAGCACACCACACCACACCACACCACACCACACCACACAACACCACAGCACACCACCACCACCACCACCACTCACCACCACCACACCACCCCATCTCACACCACACCACCACCACCCCACAACACCACCAACAATAATACTGTCAACAACATCGTCAACAACACCACCAACAACACTGTCAACAACACCACCAACAACTTCGTCAACAACACCACCAACAACACCGTCAACAACACCACCAACAACAACACCACCACCACCAACAATAGCATCAACAACACCAACAACAATAACATCAACAACTTACAACACCAACAACACTGACAACTACACCAACAACAACATCAACACCACCAACAACACCAACATTACCAACACCAACAACAATACCAACAACAGCAACAACACCCACACCACCAACAACAGCAACCAGCATACCATACCTTACTATGCTACACCACACCCCACTACATCACTATAGGTGGGCAGGGATAGTGGGTTGATGGGTGTGGGATCGGGGGTGTATGGACTGGGTTGTGTAAACCCTCTAAAAAAACTACAATAATAAAGTTACTGTAATTTATTGATTTCCTAACTTGGATTAAGAAACTTTTGTTCATGTGTGTGTGTTGGGAGTCATAAACTCCTGAATCACTCCCCAGTTTAAATGAAGCCCAGTTTTAAATGTGCTTAAATATGTCTGACTTCGAATAGTCGAGCGTGCAGTCGTTTCTGACTGGCTCTTGTTATGATAAATTCTTTTCATGTACAGGTTCTGGCACCAGATGGTTATTATCATTATTTAGAACTAACTTGTGATTTTAGTTGCAGTTTTAACACTGAGCTATCATTTAAAATTTGTATCGTTACAAACTTCGCTACCGGGGGCATATGTGTTTTCCGAACACAGCTTCTTGTTCACTTAAATTTTGCGTTAAGGAAAATATGCACTTTGGTCCATAACTTATAAACTACTTGAGATATCAACTTGAAACTTGGAATGTATATTCACCATCAAATTCTACATCATTACCAACAACACCCATAACTCTGCTTGACCTACTGTATGCTTTTCAAAGTAATGCTTTTTTTCATTTCACTTCTTTTTCTGTAACATTACTGAATTAATTGATATTGAACTTAAAGTATATTTCTCCAATCATCAATTACTAACAAGTTTTTTTAACTCTTCCAACAATATTTCATAGTTATTCCCCTTTTTAGTTCAATATTTATGGAACATTATGGAATTATTTCTGTTATTATGCCCCCCTTCGAAGAAGCGGGGGTATATTGCTTTGCACATGTCGGTCGGTCGGTAGGTCGGTCGGTCGGTCGGTCGGTCCGTAGACCACATCTTGTCCGATCAATAACTAGACAACGCTTTGTGATACAGTCCTTATATTTGGTGTGGAGGTTGGTCATGACCAGTAGAAGACCCCTATTGATTTTGGGGTCAAAGGTCAAGGTCACAGTGGCCTTGACCACAAAAACCTTGTCCGATCAATAACTAGACAACGCTTTGTGATACAGTCCTCATATTTGGTGTGGAGGTTGGTCATGACCAGTAGAAGACCCCTATTGATTTTGGGGTCAGTAGGTCAAAGGTCAAGGTCACAGTGGCCTTGACCACAAAAACCTTGTCCGATCAATAACTAGACAACGCTTTGTGATACAGTCCTCATATTTGGTGTGGAGGTTGGTCATGACCAGTAGAAGACCCCTATTGATTTTGGGGTCAGTAGGTCAAAGGTCAAGGTCACAGTGGCCTTGACCACAAAAACCTTGTCCGATCAATAACTAGACAACGCTTTGTGATACAGTCCTCATATTTGGTGTGGAGGTTGGTCATGACCAATAGAAGAACCCTATTGATTTTAGGATCAGTAGGTCAAAGGTCAAGGTCACAGTGGCCTTTGCATACAAAAACGTTGTCCGATCAATAACTAGACAACGCTTTGTGATACAGACCTCATATTTGGTGTGGAAGTTGGTCGTGACCAGTAGAAGACCCCTATTGGTTTTGGGATCAGTAGGTCAAAGGTCAAGGTCACGGTGGCCTTGACAACAAAAAACCTTGTTCGATCAATAACTAGACAACGTTTTTTTTATACAGTCCTAATATATGGTGTGGAGGTTGGTCATGACCAGTACAAGACCCCTATTGATTTTGTCCTCATATTTGGTATGAATGTTGGTCATGACCAGTAGAAGACCCCTATTGATTTTGGGGTCAGTAGGTCAAAGGTCAATTACAATAAAATCCTTTGTGTTAGACTAGGTTAATCTACACGCGCTTATGTTTGTCGAGGTAAATGTAATCCTCTCATTGGATGACCTGGTTATTCATATATAGGAGTTCCACCGTCTTGAAAATTGCTTTCATGACTGGTACCCTTCATTGCTAAAGCTTACAAAAGTCTCTAAATTTCCAAAAATTTAAATTCAATGCTAATAGATATCACTTGCACGTCAGGGGGGGCATTTGTGTTTGACAAACACCTCTTGTTTAAAATTACTTTCTCCCATTCACTTGTTAATACTTTTCCTGATTGCACATGAATGTTTGGCCATAGTTGTTATTGTTTTAATCTTCAAATTGCATTTGTTTCAAATGATTCGAATAGTCGAGCGCGATGTCTCCTCGGACAGCTCTTGTTAATAAACCCAGAACTCTCTTCAAAGAATATGTTGAAAATTATGCATTGCAAAATAGCACTAGCTATGATTAACGCAAATCAGCGAAATATTGACACACTTTCTATCTATGATTGAAAATCTACTTGCTTTGCAAAGAAACACGAGTTAAATCCACAACTTAAATGGTAAATCATGACATATATAAACAGCTTAAATATCCTAGTATTCTTTGGAGATGCTAATTTTTCAAACTCACTGAGATTATTGTGATTTTTTTTAAGTTTTCTGCTCCTTGTCCATTTTTTGTTATCACAAAAATCAATAATAGTCCTTCCCTAGATCAAAAAATGTCAGGAGATGTAGATTTGATCCAAAAAGTCTGAGTAGCTTAACCACCGTGCATTAGAAATTCCACTAATATGAGGAGATTAGCATGTTATCAGCATTTACATTTTTATATTTGAGTTATTATACTTTAATGTTTCTATAGATATAGGAATATTCATATCCTGGCTGTTTCATAGCAATCATCTGTTGGATTAAATGAAACTTCATGAGAAGAATCACTAACAAGATGTTTAAAGCCTAGCATGTTTTGGCTGAATGATATTTCACAGAGTTATAGCCCTTTGAATTACTATAGTATGATATATGACCAGTTGTTTCCAGGGCTGTTTCTCAGCTACTGCTTGCTGAAATTAGATGAAACTTGAGTAGATGGAAATGTTGCCATGATTTCACAGAATGATGGCTCTTAACCCATTCCTGTATATATATGCATTTTTACGCATGTGCGACCAGTGTAGATCCAGATCAGCAGGCATATTTGTGCTATCTGATCAGGATCTGCACTGGTCGCATTTTGGTCTGAAATAACCTAATGAATCAAAAAGCGAACAGTTTAGATCCTGATCAGACGGCACGGATGTGCCGGCTGATCTGGATCTAAACTGTTCGCCCTAGCAATAAAGGTGTATCTGTACAGGAAAGGGTTAACTATTAATCTTGTATAAATGATATATAAGACCATTCATTAAGTCAGCCTTGAATAAATAAAAACATTTGGGCATAGTCAGTGCAATGTGTGCAAAAGAATAGCAGATTCAAGTAGGTAGACCATTTATATTACTTAATAGAACAGCAATCTGCAAGATGGGCCCAAGATTATAAAACTAAATTTGAAGACAAGATCGCCATTTCAGCCAATCAGATGCTTGAGATTAGAGACTGGTCTCCAATCTTAGTTTTATGATCTTGGGCCTGATTTGAAAGAATGTGTGTGAGATAGACACACCTGTTTTCTATAAAAAAAAGTTGAGTAATTGCAAATCAGACTAGGGGTATCTTTTAATATTTTGTACTAATTATTGCCTTGACCTGCAGGTGAATTTAATTTTGAACCTTAATAGAAGCATGCTGTCATTTTTGTCTGTTCCTCTCTCTAGGTTTCAGAATGTTTGCTTGATTGAAATGGAAATAACATTATATGGCATAAAAATCATTCATTTGAAATGGGACTGACATCAAACAAAGTTATATAGGTATTTCAATGGATACAGTCTGGTCTGTTTATGATAGTAAGATGACTATCTATTTTAAAAAAGTCGGTGATTATATTAGGTTTGATTTAATAAAGAACAAAAGCTTCAGACCATCCTGAGAAACTGAAAGGTACTTTAGCACAACTCCAATGGAAAAACTAAACTGTGTGACACAGAAAGCTCTATTGGTACTCCTTGTGTGACTTATGTAGAGATCCAGATGAGCCTGCACATCTGCGTAGTCTGATCTAGATCTATCTACAGTGTTCATTTCAGGGAGACATATATAGAACATGCAGCAGCCTGATATTTTGCATATTGTTTTATCCTATAGACCCCTATGGTGTAAAGAAATTTTATGCTCCTTTCTCGTCTACTCTCTGTTGATCGAAACCCGCTCTTGTATGAAATATTACATGTATTTGGAACTATAGGCACAAAGTTGCAGCATTAGTTCGGGCTAATATAATTTTAATTTACTAAAATAAATTTGGTCCGCGCGACAAGTAGGATTTCCAAAATGTCACAGAAATCGAGATCGCGCATGTAGTGGTCTCTTCGTCGGTGCTAAATAAAGCTCCATTATATTTAGTTTCTTAAAAGTTTGTTAACTATAATTTAACAATATCATTGACTATCATTGAAAATCCCGTCTATAAGAAAGAATTTGATCGGACCTTTTGTGTTCTGTAAGAGAGTTTATATATTGGAGTCTATATAGACAAATATGATTTTTCAATAGTATATTCTTACTTAAGTTTAGGGCTGGGGCTTTAAATGTCGAGTACAGCATTTATTACACTAGTAACAAGTAAAGACCTCGATAGTCTCAATAAGAGGCAGTAGACAGGATGATCATTACATTGTAAGTATCTCTTATTCAGATGCTTGCTATACATGGTTGTAAACATAAAACTATATATGATCTCAATTACTCTTTTATTTCAGAATGGCAGAGAAGTATGGTATGAAGCTGGTGAATAAAGTTCCATTTGCCGAGTACTTCCACAAGAAACTAGAAGACAGGGAGTACAAAGGGCTGCTGGGAAAGATGCAGGCTCTTGAGGTACAACAGCTATCACAGTCTTTCTTGTCACAAATTTCTTGTCCAGGTTGAAGGTTATAAAACTGAGATTGGAAACCAGTCTCAAATCTCAAGCATCTGATTGGCTGAAATGGCGACTGGTCGCCATTTCAGCCAATCAGATGCTTGAGATTTGAGACTGGTTTCCATGCTCATTTTGATAACCTTGGGCACTGAGCATACCTATGCAATCACTCTTGAGATGTAAACCAAGCTTTTAAGAACCATGACACTACATTGTAACTCAATAACTCAAAAGAACTCAAAATTTAGTTAGGGTTTAAAGATCAAAATTTGTGCATATGCAAAAGGCTTTTGTCTAGAGAATAACTGTTCACTTGATGAAGAATTCTCAGCCAAGCTTCACAAAAGTGTTCACCTAAATGAGAAGAATTACCACACCAGATAACTATGACTCTACTTGTAAGGTCAAGGCCAACACACACATGCACTCAGTTTTAATTAATGCAATGAGATTAGAGGATTGGGTCACCAACCACCTCATTTTTATTTTAATCTTTTCAAACATATTTTTATGCCCCACAAATTGGAAGGCATATAGAGTTGCACTTGCCCGTCCGTATGTCCCCAAATCTTGTGGCATCAACTCCTAAACTATAAGGCGGATTTCTTTCAAACTTGCACAGATGATCAAGCAGGATGCGTAGATGATCATGAAGAAAGGATTTTTTCCTGCGACCATTTTTACCAGAGTTTATCACCCTTTGTTATTAAAAATCTTGTTGCAGCAGTGCGGGCATCAGTGTCCGAGGACACATTCTAGTGTTTTTTTTTCAAACAAAGCACATGACTGAAGAAAAAGTCACATTTGTGGGTCCTATTCTTTATTATTATATGTTACAAAATAGAATTTAACTTAGGGTGTTTGTTCTGTTATTTCTACCTCAGGTTACCTACCTGTACTGTTGTATGGCTGTGCCTCAGTTGTTTCTCAGAATGTGTACCTTTATCACATGTTAGATACTTGTGCATGCTGGCTCATGTTATGGTCCCAATGTTATAAAACTGAGAATGGAAACCAGTCTCAAATCTCAAGCATCTGATTGGCTTGAGTGGCGACTGGTCATTGCTTGAGATTTGAGACTGGTTTCAAATCTCAGTTTCATAATCTTCAGGCATGATATGTTGTATGATTATGTAGACTTACCCAGCAGAAGAAGGTGGTAAGCTGATGGGTCTACCAGACAGTGACTACGACCATGTGAGAGCATTTATAGAGGACCAGAAGAAATCACAGTCAGAAGGGCATCATCATCGATCTGTTACTGTGGTCAGTTGCCTTCATTGCTCTATCTTCAGGTCATTTGCTTATCAGTCATAATTGACACTCAAAACAGCAGTAGCAAAGTTGTGTGACAGCCATCGGAAAGTTGCCCTGTACATGGATTTAGTGTGGTTATTTTTGCTGGTTCTTATGATAATGGAGCAAATCAAATTTGGCTTGTACATAGAATTTTTCTTGGGTGGTACACAGTCTTAAACATTAAATTCCACGTAATTACTAGGTTCCAGGGTTATATTAGCTTGGTTTGAACATAGAATTCTATGTAAATTGGTCCAAAAAGGGTATGAGGACATGAGCAAAGAACTCTATGTATGTTGGTCCTAACATGGTACTAGGGCTTGAACATAGAATTCTATGGAACTAAGTTGATCCGGATTAAATGACTCATTTATACCATCTGATTAGAACCTATGCTGTTCCATTTGGGTTATTTCTGACACAAATTTAAGAACCCAGTAAATGCAATTTTACCAAACTATGAATTTTTATTCTTATAAACATAAATTAATGCATTCACAGTATTTTTATTTAAATTGCAGGGGACATTGTCCAAGGCAGAATGGGAAGCAGTTAGTAAGTACCATTTATTTAAATAATAATTCTGAAAGAATACTGTCTGAAGGTTATAAAGCTGAACATGGAAGCCCAGAGAACTGATTTTAAGTGCCAGAAAGAAGGAATTATGGGAAATTAGGGTTAAGAGTCAAACATGATAAATGCAAGTGAACACAATCATAGCAAGTGAACACATACATATACATAAAATCTCTCAATATCTATGATATTTGGGGGCATATATAGCTACTGTTATGTTTACCACACCATAATGTCCTAGTTTTGAAGTGAGTGGATCTTAACATACATGTGGCGAATAACAACATCCATAGTTTATTCAGTTTAATATATGCTTAAAAGTTGGAAACATGAATTACAGAATGTAGAAAGAACACAAAAACATAGCACTTGTACTAAATAAAATTCTACAATAAAATGAAATATTGCATTAGTTACCATAGCAACCTTTTGTGTGCATTATTGATGCTCTGAAATAAATTGTAATTTATATGATTATAGAGCAGCTTTATCAGGTGTTTATGGCAAGAAAATGACTGTTAGGCCATTGACATTAAAATGACAAGCAGATAGCAAATGTGTTTGAAAAAATATATATACTTTTTAAAAGACATTAGGTGAATTTATATACATTTCTGGTAATATTTATTACTACATGAAATTCTCCTAAGATATTAACCCTTTTCTCCTTGTATATGCCTTTAAGGCATGGACAAACAGTGTAGATCCAGATCAGCTGGCATGCTGTCTGCTCAGCATCTGCACCTTTTGCATTGCTTATGACAGCAGGTAGAGTAGACACATAGGGATCCCTTTTATCCGGCTGTGGTGTTGTCATCAGCAGTGATGGCATTCTTCGGAAGTCCCCCAACTTTAATATGAAACCAAATATTGCTTATAACTGAAAGTCCTTGTCCTCATACTTTGAATATAGCATCTGCATGAATAAAGGCATCTCTAACAACAAGAATTCCTGTTTCATTATTTTTAGAGTATGCCCCTTTCAGATGACTTTAATATGGAGCTTAATGTTGCCTTTTACTTTAGACGAACTTTTCCTATTAACTTAATATCTTGAATATATCATCTACACGAATAAAAAGTCAACATTCTTCACAAAACATGGTCCTGAGATTTAGTGACCAATATCTGTTGTTTACAGCAATTTGATTGATTGAAATCAACCAGTCTCAGAACAGGGCTGAAGGTTATAAATCTGAGTTTGGAAACCAGTCTGAAATCTCAAGCATCTGATTGGCTGAAATGGCGACCAGTCGCCATTTCAGCCAATCAGATGCTTGAGATTTTGAGACTGGTTTCTGTGCTCAGTTTTATAACCATGGGCACAGACAAATGAACAGCTTGAGAACAGAAACTGGTTTCAATTCTCAGTTTTAATACCTTGAGTACTGGACTTGTCGAGCTTCAGTGAAAAGCAAGTTTAAACAGCAGCAAGTTATATTTCTCCTTTATATATGACCAGTCTACCTATGAAGCACAAATAAGACCTGTAACAACTAAATGAACATTTGCCTATTGACTTTGTTCATAACAAAAACAGCGTGAACCGTTTACTCGATGGTTTTGCTGGCTGGTCTTGATCTACACTGCTGGCACACACAATAACATTATGTATAGAGTAAAAGGGTAACTTGCTCAATTTGTGTATGGGTTTATCTCTCTTAATCTGAGTCTCAGTATTATTTAACCCTTTACTACATAGATACATCTTTATATAATTATTGTACTTTTAGATTCATAATGTTATTTCTGACCAAGATGTGAGCAGTGGAGACCCAGATCAGATGGCACTTATGTGGATCTACACTGAATGCACAAAGTTAAAACATGTATTTTATTGAGTAAAGGGTTAAACCTTAACTATCCAACAAACACATGCCTAAAGGTTATAAAGCTGAGATTGGAAACCAGTCTCAAATCTCAAGCATCTGATTGGCTGAAATGGTGACCAGTCGCCATTTCAGCCAATCAGATGCTTGAGATTTGAGACTGGTTTCCATGCTCAGCTTTATAACCTTGGAAACAGGTCTTTATTTAAGTTGGCAAACAAAATGATTCATTTCAGCTATCTACTGTGTGTTTATGTTCCAAAAAGTTCGGGACCCAGAAACAGGGGAAGAGTGGTCAGGCCCCAAAGCAGCAGAAGGTCAGTCACGCAAACGTCCGGCAGATGATGTCTCACATACAGATCCACCCAAAGTGCTCAGAAATACCTAGTTCTTGTCTGTAGCGACTGATTTAGAAAAAGAGAATTCAGGAGGAAGATTCAGCATTGAAGGAGATTAGGATCAGCTTAAAGTTCAGTGTGGCCACCAAACTGTGTTCATATACAACAGTTTCTGAGTGTTTTAAGCCAGCTAGACTGGATAATGGAATTATGGTACTGCATAAATTCAAGGGAATTAATGTTTAATAATGTGCACTGGAATTGCATTAGACCAAATAAAATATGAATTTATCCCCTATTTCGACCGAAGCTAATTAACTCTACTCCACGGATAAGCCATTTATCATATGGGTAACCATTATAGATCTAGATCAGATAGCTTACATGAATTCTGATCTGGATCTGCAGTTTTCTTTCTGGACAGAAATAACCTAATGTATCTAAAAGTGAAACAGTTTAGATCCTGATCATAAATGTGTATGCTGATCTGGATCTACACTGGTAACCCTTGGGATATGAGCCTCATCCCTTGGAGTAAAGGTTTAATTAAAATCTGTGACATTGATAGATCAGTGATGGAATTGATGTGAAGTTTATAGATGTCTTAATGTCAATTTCCAACCAATTTGAAAGCAATTCTAGGAAAAAATGTGAAAAGTAGTTGTTTTGTCTTCTGCAGGGGATCCATTTGACCCGAGAGACGACACTTTACTCTTGAAATTTCCAAAAAGTCTCATTTTGACCCCTACAATTTTATCTGAATGTTCATTTTTCATCAAAATTAGGGGTATGTGGGCTATGTTTTGGTTGAATCCTCAAAAACTGATGAAAATGGCCCTTGAGATTCGGCAGCTAGACTAAGTAGGAGCCCTGCTTCTAACGGGGATTTGTCACAAAAGACTTAATTAACCCTTTCCTCCATAGATGCACCTTTATTGCATGGGCAAACATTTTAGATCCAGATCAGCCGGCACATCCGTGCTGTCTGATCAGGATCTAAACATTTTGCTTTTTGATTTATTAGGTTATTTCTGACTAAAATGCGACCAGTGCAGATCCTGATCAGATGGCACGGATGTGCCAGCTGATCTGGATCTACACTGGTCGCACATGCGAAAAAAATGCGTATATATGCGAAAGGTTTAAGGTTGTATGCAGGACTGTTTTATTCTTATTTGCTGCAATGTGGTGACAGCAGTCTTGCATGCAACACATGAAATTACTATTCAATGATCTATTTTCTGTCTTTCTGATGAATATTTTTTTTTTTGTTGTTGTTGTTAAAAAATGAATAAACAATAGAAACTTAAACTTGTTTTGAATTAATTGTGATAATGGTAACATATATTATCGGGACAAATAATATGGTTTATTTAATATATCAGGTTAAATCAGACGGCAAGATCCAAGATCTCAGAGTTATCGGGGAAACTTGTTATATAACTGGAACATTTATTCCATTTAAGTCCATTAGATACACTGCGGACTCTTTATAACGCGGTTCGTTTAGATCCGCGATCCATTATAACGCGGTCGTCCCGTGGATCCCCTATTTTTTTTCAAAGTCCATTTTTTTACCATGAAACGGCAAAAAATCTAAACCGGAAGTAATTTTTGATCGTAAAACGTCAAATAAATTGAAACCAGAAGTAACAATTGTAACATGTACACAAATGACGCACACATTTTTTTCCTAAAACAACCGAGTTTTAACACCTTTCCCAGTGACAGATAACAGCCCGGGGCAAACTTTGTGAATGTATACTTACTGTTTAATTTTATCATTGATCCATTACTTAATTCGATTGTCTCTATAATTATCACATAATCTGCACAATTCAGAAAGAAACAAAAAATTATTCCCAGTCATGTTTTAAAACCTGTCGGTAGTTCATTGATGTACATTTTGCTTTGATCCGCCTTCCTGTTAATTTCATGGAGGTTGCATATTTTGACTATGGAGGTAAACCACAGGGACCCAAATTATTTTTAGAAAATGCTTCAGTTTAGTGTTATTTAGCTATAAAAATAAAACCCATCATGTGACGAGCCCCTGTGAGATAAACAGCCATAATATCTGTCAATGAAATGCGACTTCAAAGAAAAATGTCGGCTCGTATCGAGACTGTGATATTTTGTCGGCTCTGCTATGAAATCGTTTGATCTACAAGAAGTGTGTAGTGACATTTGTCATTTGTTTTAGCTGGTTTAAGTTGGTTGATGATGCAACAATATTGAAATATTACTGGAGATAAAATTAGGATGTAATTTATAAATTATGGAATATGTTCACGATGGTTAGTGTTTTAATATTTATTTTACATTTACGTTCGTAAATGTGAGAGTTTGTGTCATAAAATAATTAAAATTTCCGCATGCATCTAAACAAACTAGATATATGGTCGCAATTCCTTCAAAAAAAATCAAGGCCTATACGATTTTGATCTTGGTGTTATTAGTCAGTCTCTTGCCGTTTTGCTTATTTTATTTGAAATTTGGTAATTGTATGTCTTGTAAGAAATATTATTTGTCGAGTACAGTGTGGGGAATTATGACGTTAGTCACGTAGAATTATGCATAACCTCGTTAGTTGTGCATCAGGTAGTATATTTGCGCGGGAAATCGGGTTATGTATTTTTTCGCGGGAAAATTGGGACAGGTATTTTGCGCGGGAAAATATAACGCGGATTCACTTATTAACGCGGTCGGGATGATGGACCCGCTATGCCGCGTTATAAAGAGTATGCAGTGTAATTTGGTAATTTAATGGAATGTATCCAACTAAAATATGAAGAAATTTTACTCCACTGTAGCCTCAGGTGTGATAAATGATTTGTATAGTTGTGCTTCATTTTTCTGTTGGCAGGAACTCTTAAAAAGAGGAAAATCACAACATATAGTTTCCAGATTTTACTGTTACGCCTTAAAGAGTTTTGGAGACAGCATGCCCACATACACCCCGGCTTTCATCCCGACATACACTAATGTACCCTATTTTATATTTTAGCATGTTCATTGCTATGACAGTTCTAGCTGGTCTTCTTTTTTAATTAATTTTTGGAAGATAAAATATTTATTATATCATTGAATAGCCTGCTACTGTAGACTTTCTGATGATCTGAATAGCTGGCTATGTTAGTATATGTGATATACATGTATGTAATCATCCATGTTGTTCTGTATAAGGCTCCAACGTTTACATGTGTAAACAGTAACGTTTCGTTTTCGGGCCGTAAACGCTTACAGAATCTCGAACCCTTTATTCGAATAGTCACATGATTGTAAAGGCGGCAAAATATTTGCTGAAAATTGGCAATGATACATAAGAAAATATTAATTTTATTTACACACTAAGTACACAATTGTATTTTAATATGTATTTAAAATTGTTGAGGTATAAAAAAAACTCTTGCTTTGTTATGGGTTTCTGCAGGATTTCAATAGCTTCTGAAAACCAGGGGTCATCTGATTCCTGTTGAGAATGTTCATGGGGTCATTATCAGATAGTCACTAGTCATATCTTGTATTTAGTGAATTAACTACTTATAAACTTGCTTTAACTTCATTTTAATTTATTTCCAGTGGTTAAATAAGAGTTTACTTCCTTTTTTAAAAATGGAATATACATAAAGGTTTTCTTTATTCTTGCTACGGTGGGGTGAAAAGTGGAAAAAAATTTACCTGCATAAAGTGCAAGAATCTGCATCAGCTGAAATCCCTGAATGTCGTGATCATGTTGGTGAATGTAGCAAAATGACAGATTCGGAATTTCACCCAATTCCCCGAAAGTTTAGCGATCCAGTAATATCCCGTTATAATGAAGCTGCATTGTTATTTACAACTTATAAAGTTCAGCGAAACTTGTAACATTGCTATCAGGTTTGTTTGATATAAACAACATTTAAAAGGCATCGTTTCGTTTTTCATGGTTTTGTAAACGTTGGAGCCTTAGTTCTGTTTGATAACCAGCCATCTCTATGCAAGTGATAATCAGAAATGTGATGAGCAACATTGTGATGACTAGCCATGCTTTTTCATGTGATCAGCCTTAACCCTTTCCTGTACAGACACACCTTTATTGCTATGGCGAACAGTTTAGATCCAGATCAGCCGGCACATCCGTGCCGTCTGATCAGGATCTAAACTGTTCGCTTTTTAATTCATTAGGTTATTCTTGACCAAAATGCGACCAGTGCAGATCCTGATCAGACGGCACGGATGTGCCGGCTGATCTGGATCTACACTGGTCGCACACGCGTAAAAATCATTATTACATGTGTTACTATAAATAGTAACAAATAATGACCAAAATGCCCGGGTACTTTGCATGATAAAGGGCGGGCCGAAAACCCGATATCGCGGGCCGAAAACCTGATATCGCGGGCAGAAATCCCGTATCACGAATTTTTGCACGTGGTAACCTTTGAGACAGGATTTAACTTTTACATTTCAAGATGGCGACGATTGAATCGATCGAGTCACATTCCAGTTTTTTGGGCTAGATGCAAAAAGTAGCATATTTAAGAAAGAACATGCATGCTAACATGAGACATATTCTGAGAGCGATAACAATGACATGAGAAACATGGAGAAATTGTACATACCTGGGTACAACCAAGAACAAAAAGCACTGCATTTCCAGAATCATGTTCCTTCATATTCCTTTATGCCTATTCTTCTTTGAAACAAGATATGCCTGCATTATGTTTTTGTTGAATTGAAGCTCGCAGCAGCGTTATGAGAATGAAACACTAACAAATAACAGCCTTTACATACCCATACCGCTGTAAAACACTTCCAGAATAAACTTTTTACAATCCCATATCCAGCACAATTTTATCAAATCGTTCAAATACAAAATCACTAAAAAAACACTAAAAACTCAACTGACAGCAACTTCCTCTTTTACAGTTTGAAAATGTAAACAATCTGTAAAATACGTCACAAAACTCTAAATGACGTAGTATATTGAAAGCATTCATCGTGACGTAGTTAATTAATGAATAGAGTAGTGCTCAGTAAATGTATGAATTACAGAGCGTAAAAATTGCAGACATTGATATTAGCCCGGCACATGTAATAAAAAGGTTATAAACCGGCGTTAAAGGGCCGGGAGGTGATATCGGCCCGGCTGAGCAACATAGGCCCTCGAGCTAAAGCTCTCGGGCCAATATTGCTCCTCCGGGCCGATATCACCTCCCGGCCCTTGAACACCGGTTAATAACCTCTTAGTATATATTCAGGAAAGGGTTATGGTAACTACCATGCTTATCAAAATGATAACCAGCAATGTGATCAACAGCCATCCTGCTCTATCTGATAACCAAGTTCTTTCCATCCATGTGAGAAGCAATGTATATAAATCTGATAACCAGCCCATCCTGGTACTCGTATAATGTTTTTTGCAGCCCTCACAAAGACCTCTTGTTATGTTCAGATTTCAATTACTCTGATATCATTTAATATACCGTAGATCAAAGGACATGAATGACATTTTCACTTAGGATTGAATCGATATTTGATGGTTTTCATTTGGGTATGGAAAACAGTTGGTTTGTTTAAAGTGTGTGAAGCCCGAAGGGCTACTCACAAACTTTGAACAATCCAACTGTTTTTAAAGCCAAATGAAAACCATAAAATATCAGTTCAATCCTTATGTTTACACTCATAAATAATCTCATTAATACAGAAATAACTAGAAGAATTCGTGATATTATGGCTTTTTCGAATTGCTGTTGGAACAGCTACATTGACAACAAATTGAATGATGGCATGCTTTTTCGCAGCAAATCATGGCAAAACGTGCATGCTTGGCGACGTCAAAGGTCAAAACATCTTGCAACGTCCAATAAGTTGTGAACGGCTCTACTGTTGCCACACCTTTTAAAGTAATACATCACACTGTTTACCATCAGAAATTATGATACGTCAGATGAATAAGACTTCATTGAAGAGGATGAAGTTGAAGTGTAAATATAATGAAATAAATTCACATAGCTGTATTTTTCTAATAATATTTAATATTTAATGGTTTTGTTTCAGTGGGGTTTGGTTTTGCGCACTTTTCAAACAGAAATATGAGTCAGGTCTATTCTAGAACAAGATAATAGGTTAACCCTTTACTCCATATGTTTTAACCCATTCCTGTATAGACACACCTTTATCGCTAGGGCGAACAGTTTAGATCCAGATCAGCCGGCACATCTGTGCCATCTGATCAGGATCTAAACTGTTCGCTTTTTGATTCATTAGTTTATTTCTGACCAAAATGCAACCAGTGCAGATCCTGATCAGACGGCACAGATCTGCCGGCTGATCTGGATCTACACTGGTCGCACATGCGTAAAAATGCGTATCTATACAGGAAAGGGTTCAATCTAAAGACAGTGTAGGACAAAATAAGACGGTAAACACTGGGAGTTTTGAAATCAAGCCAGTCCAGTTTTATGCAAATAAGTTGATATTTAATTTTATTTTATTCACTGTATGTCATAGAAAAGAATGGCTAATATATAAATAAGTAGATAATATAAGAATTTAATCAATAATATATTTTCTAACACGACGGCCGAGATAGGCAACTCATGGAAGTGAAGATGATTAAATCCTAGATAAGTCACTGCATTTCCTTTTAAAACGTCACACATTATTTCCGAGGTCATTAACTGGTTGATGATTGTACTCAGCAAAAAAAGTACCGGTACCGTTATTTTCAAAGCTTTATAAAACGTGTTTTTGTTAGAATTGACATAATAGATGTACTTGATGATCTGGATCTACATTGGTCACCCATGTGATGAAACATGTATATCGTGTAAAGGGTTCTAGTGTGAAGCCCTAAGCCAACGCATATATTTTTCATTAAATGATTTCTATTCAGTCCTAAAATAATTTCAGTGACTGGTGAGATCTGTCTGGTTTGAGATAACATGACCATAAACACCAAAACCAAGTTGTGGTCTTGTGAAAGATATAAATGCTAGAAGGAAATATAATGACAGAAGTTTGTAAATAGATGAAAAAATGTTCTTTGAAAGTCATAAATAATAAATGTAATACAGAAATGGCCAGATCTAACTTGTTCATATTAGTGATATATGAGATTCTAAGATTTATGCATATGTGAACTTTTCTGAATGTTACAAGTTGAATCAAGTCTGATGCACTTTGTTGAATTTGCAACAAACAAGACTCCATACATAATACATTTTATTGCATCTTCTACCAGTGTAGATCCAGATCAGCCAGCATATCCAGCAGTGTTCATTTTTTGATCAGAATAATCTTATAAATCAAAATGTAAACAGTATAGATTCTGATCAGTTGGCACATTTGTGCTGGCTGATCTGGACCTACACTGTTTGCCTAAGCCATAAAGGTATATCTATGGAGTAAAGGGAGTGAGGAGTGGAAATAACTGCATAGGGAGTGGAAATAAATGTATTGGGAGTGTAAATAACTGTATTGGGAGTGGAAATAACTGTTTTGTGAGTGGAAATAACTGTATTGGGAGTGTAAATAACTGTATTGGTAGTGGAAATAACTGCATTGGGAGTGGAAATAACTGTATTGGGGTGGAAATAACTGTATTGGGAGTGTAAATAACTGCATTGGGAGTGGAAATAACTGTATTCGGAGTGGAAATAACTGTATTGGAAGTGAAAATAACTGCATTGAGAGTGGCAATAACTGTATTGGGAGTGGAAATAAATGTATTGCGAGTGTAAATAATTGTATTGGGAATGGAAATAACTGTATTGGGAGTGGAAATAACTGTATTGGGAGTGTAAAAACTGTATTGGGAGTGAAAAAAAAACTGCATTGGAAGTGGAAATAACTGTATTGGGAGTGTAAATAAATGCATTGGAAGTTGATATAACTGTATTGGGAGTGTAAATAACTGCATTGGGAGTGTAAATAACTGTATTGAGAGTGGAAATAACTGTATTGGGTGTGTAAATAACTGTATTGGGAGAGGAAATAACTGTATTGGGAGTGAAAAAAAAATGTATTGGGAGTGTAAATAATTGTATTGGGAATGGAAATAACTGTATTGGGAGTGGAAATAACTGTATTGGGAGTGTAAAAACTGTATTGGGAGTGGGAAAAAAACTGCAATTGGAGTGGAAATAACTGTATTGGGAGTGTAAATAAATGTATTGGGAGTGGATATAACTGTATTGGGAGTGTAAATAACTGCATTGGGAGTGTAAATAACTGTATTGAGAGTGGAAATAACTGTATTGGGAGTGGAAATAACTGTATTGGGAGAGGAAATAACTGTATTGGGAGTGAAAATAAATGTATTGGGAGTGGAAATAACTGTATTGGGAGTGGAAAAAACTGCATTGGGAGTGGTTATAAATGTATTGGGAGTGTAAATAACTGTATCGGGAGTGTAAATAACTGCATTGGGAGTGCAAATTACTGTATTGGGAGTGGAAATAACTGCATTGGGAGTGGAAATAAATGTATTGGGAGTGGAAATAAATGTATTGAGAGTGGAAATAACTGTATTGGGAGTGTAAATAACTACATTGGGAGTGGAAATAACTGTATTGGGGTGGAAATAACTGTATTGGGAGTGTAAATAACTGCATTTGGAGTGGAAATAACTGTATTGGGAGTGGAAATAACTGCATTGGTAGTGAAAATAACTGCATTGAGAGTGGAAATAACTGTATTGGGAGTGTAAATAAATGTATTGGGAGTGTAAATAATTGTATTGGGAATGGAAATAACTGTATTGGGAATGGGAATAACTGTATTGGGAGTGTAAAAACTGTATTTGGAGTGAAAAAAAAACTGCATTGGGAGTGGAAATAACTGTATTGGGAGTGTAAATAAATGCATTGGGAGTGGATATAACTGTATTGGGAGTGAAAATAACTGCATTGGGAGTGTAAATAACTGTATTGAGAGTGGAAATAACTGTATTGGGAGTGTAAATAACTGCATTGAGAGTGGAAATAACTGTATTGGGAGTGAAAAAATGTATTGGGAGTGTAAATAATTGTATTGGGAATGGAAATAACTGTATTGGGAGTGGAAATAACTGTATTGGGAGTGTAAAAACTGTATTGGGAGTGGAAAAAAAATTGCATTGGGAGTGGAAATAACTGTATTGGGAGTGTAAATAAATGTATTGGGAGTGGATATAACTGTATTGGGAGTGTAAATAACTGCATTGGGAGTGTAAATAACTGTATTGAGAGTGGAAATAACTGTATTGGGAGTGTAAATAACTGTAGTGGGAGAGGAAATAACTGTATTGGGAGTGAAAATAAATGTATTGGGAGTGGAAATAACTGTATTGGGAGTGGAAAAAAACTGCATTGGGAGTGGTTATAAATGTATTGGGAGTGTAAATAACTGTATTGGGAGTGGAAATAACTGTATTGGGAGTGGAAATAACTGTATTGGGAGTGGATATAACTGTATTGGGAGTGGAAATAACTGTATTGGGAGTGGATATAACTGTATTGGGAGTGTAAAGAAATGTATTGAGAGTGGAAATAACTGTTTTGGGAGTGGAAATAACTGTATTGGGAGTGGAAATAACTGCATTTGGGAATGTAAATAACTGTATTTGGAGTGAAAATAACTGTATTGGGAGTGAAAATAACTGTATTGGGAGTGGAAATAACTGTATTGGGAGTGGAAATAACTGTATTGGGAGCGAAAATAACTGTATTGGGAGTGGAAATAACTGTATTGGGAGTGGAAATAACTGTATGGGGAGTGGAAACAACTGTATTGGGAGTGTTAATTACTGTTTTGGGAGTGGAAATTACTGCATTGGGAGTGGAAATAACTGTATTGGGAGTGTAAATAAATGTATTGAGAGTGGAAATAACTGTATTGGGAGTGTAAATAAATGTATTGGGAGTGGAAATAACTGTATTGGGAGTGGAAATAACTGCATTGGGAGTGGAAATAACTGTATTGGGAGTGTAAATAACTGAATTGGTGGTGGAAATAACTGTAAAGTAATAGGGAAATTATGATAATAATTTATTTCTTTATAGCATCAAATTATTTGTGTACTCTTGACAGGTATTTAGCCACAGGTTAATTTCATGTCTTCATCTGTATTTTACATTCTACTCGTTCTTGTTGTGATTGAGCAGGACGTTATAGAACTGTTAAATTAATGTTGTTTTATAAATATTCTTCATGTCAAACTGTCATCTCGAAACAGTAATACGTCTGCATGAACAGTCTAGTGTATTGTATCAAAACCAGAGATTGTTCTGGAAAAGTAATAAGAAGAGAACGGCCGGACGGCCGGAATCGGAATGGGCCACATAAGGCGTTTAGGAGATGGTTTGTTAGTCTCGTGGCTGAATAACTAAACTTTAAATAAGAGAAACGTATGACACTTAGAAATTTATTAGGAATATTTATACTTATAAGAGCTGTTTATGTTTTAGAAGTAATAGATAAACTGTTAAAAGCTGATCGACATATAAAGTATTTCGGAACTTAAAAAGTGTTTGTGTTATGACACCTTAAGACCTTTGTAAGAATTAACCACTACGTTACAAGGTCCTCTTTGTGGCGCCCAGTGCCAGGATCTTACTTCTAGTAGTCGTCGCGGCATAACGAGGAGGTAAACTACTATACGACACAGCGCGGAAGAAACCACCATACGTCACGCCAGAAAACCAGAATGACGCAGAATCTCGCAGAAGTCACAATCAAGGCTTACAGGTTACTTCCATTTGCTAATAAAATCTTAATCCAATCATGATAAACGGAGCTGGTATTAAAATTCAAAAATGTAGGTTTATCTAAAAGTAACTATACTATACCATACCATACCATACCATACCATACCACACCACACCACACCACACCACACCACACCACACCACACCATACCATAAATTAAGTGAATTTAAGTGAAATTTATTGATTTCTTAACTTGGATCAAGAAACTTTTGTTCCTGTGTGTGTGTTCGGGGTGTCATAAACTCCTGAATCACTCCCCAGTTTAAATGAAACCCAGTTTAAAATGTGCTTAAATATTCTATTCAAATAGTCGAGCGTGCAGTCGTTTCTGACTGGCTCTTGTTGATTTGTTAGGTTATCTCTGAGCAAAATGCGACCAGTAGAGATGAGACGGCAAGGATGTGTGGGCTGATCTGGATCTACACTGGTTGCACATGCTTTAAAATGTGTAAATATGGAGGAAAGGGTTAAATTGATCGAGTTCATTGATAAACTAAGTTTTTTCGTTTTTTTAAGAGCGGGCCAGGCCGAAGAAGTCTGTGAAGTCATCATCTGGGAAGCTGTCGGGTGTAAGTGATCAGTTGCTGAAAGAGAGCTTTCTTGGTAAGGCCAGAGAAAATAAATTATTAGATTCTCATCCGGATTTTGGGGAAAAAAGGGGCGGGTGGGCACTTTTTAATTTTTATTTTTTATTAACGACCAAGGTATTTCGGGATGGTCTAAAATCCGTTCTGTACGGAACTGAATATGTTTCAATTTTTTTTACCAATACATTTTTTGGGGCGGGTGGTTTTGGACAGGGGCGGGCGGGGATGAGAATCTAAAATAATTTTTTCTCTGGCCTAAGTAAAAAAACAGTTTGCATTTTCAAAGACACCTTAATTAAATGCTAGTATGGATATTACAATAAAACAGCTTTAACTGGGATAAAACCAGCACCACATGGACATAGGGAATATTAACCCGTTACTCCATAGTTATGGCTGTTATTTCATGGGCAAACAATTTAGATCTAGATTAGCCAGTATGTTTGTGCCACCTGATCTGGATCTAAACTGCTGACATTTAGATACTAGGCTATTTCTGACAAATCAGTGAACAGTTTAGATCCTGATCATATGACACAGAGGTTCAGGCTGATCTGAATCTATTCTGGTTGCCCATTGATAAAAGGTGATATGGTGTAAATGGTTTTATGGTAAGCATTCTCTAGGTTCATATATAAGAGTTGGGTATGTAAACAAAATCAGGCAAGACAAAAGGTCGATCATGATCTTGTTTACATACACAACAAGAAATCATACGAACAGGCAGACTGCATTCTGTCATAGTATTCCTTTTTATTATATAACCTTCTGGCTCAACACAAATTAAAAACAAAACACTAAATGACAAAATTTTAGTCAACAACATGGTTTACATAATGGAAGAAATAAAAATATTAATGTGAAAGAAAATTTATAAATGACATAAATCTATTTGATTTGGTGTTATCACAATGTTAACAGTGTAGATCCAGATCAACTACCTCATTGGTACCATCTGATCTTGATCTAGACTTTTTCATTGATGAGATAATTTCTTACAAACAATTGTACAGTGTAGATCCTGATTAGATTGCATGGATGTTATAGCTGATCTGAATCTACACTGTTCACAGATGCAATTAAACCCATATAACAAGATTAAGGGTTATAAATGTTTCAAAACTAATTAACAATGTTCAAATCAACATTTAAGAAAGGTTTAATGTAAATCATTCTATGATTCTTCAATGTTTTCTATGTTCAAAAGCTCTGATATTTATTCTGAACCAAAGTACATGTACTACTACTAAAACATGGAGGAAAACCCAACTATCTGCAAGTGTCAATAATGTACTATCAGTTTATTGATTTTAATTCACTCCATACGATTGCATATAATTTTTATCCCGTTTGTGGTTGGTGTAGATACAGTTCTACCTGCAATCCAAGTATAATGATAAGGGTCTTCACTTTTCATTTGTTTGTCAGAATTATCCTAATACATGGCATTTTGAGGTATACAGTACCTGCCTGCATGTTTGTGATAATGATTTTGTTAGGAAGTAGATGTTGCTGAGAGTGTCTTATACAATTTGTATTGAGAGGACATTTTCGGTATTGTGGTTTTGTCCACTTGATTGTTAATATTACTTGTTTCTATAGGTGTATGGTAATTTGAACGAAAAAGAACACCTGACACTCCATAAATGACCAAGCTGAATTTTAATGCTTTTTTTTTACAAACTTCTTACAGGAATCTTTGATGTTCATGTTGGGAACATGGATAGTCCAGAAGCGCGCAGGCTCTCACGCGAGGTAGATTATGAACGCGTAAGCTTGCTTGAGAAGTCATTTATTGAACAAGACTTGGGACAGGTCGTTCTCCTCGTCGGTATGCTGAAGAATGTAAACCAATACCCAAAAGCCTTGAAGACAGAAGGTGCAGGGACTTTGGAGATGTTGGGATGTAACCATTCCCGTATTACACTACAGTCCCTCCTGAGGAAAGGAATACTGCAAACGCCACAAGTGAAGGTGAATGTCTATAAGCCTCTGGGACGAGTAGAAGCGCTTGCTATCGGAATGAAGAATAACCTGGTGATGCAAGAAAAAAGGAAGGCTGTGTCCTTTATGGACAAGGTTAAGTAAATGAGAGATTGTCAGCCGGCAGCATCAGACAAGATGACCTCGGAGGAACTACGAAGATGGAAAGATGCTCTGTGCATCATTTTTAGAGCAGAGGTAAGTGATTATTCATCACTGCTTAAATAACACAGGGTTTCAGAAATTGTTTTGTTCGATAACCATGGATACACACAAAAAATGTCATCCAAAAATGGAAAACTTTTTGTTTTTTACCAACAGTTGTTTAATACATTATATCATTAACTCTGCCAGTCTTTTACAGCTGTTGGGTCCAGGTATAAAAATGGGGTTTTAGCAAATTGCAGTCAAAATTATTTAAGGATTCATTCCATATTTGATTGTGTTCATTGGGGTATTGAAACATTTGGATTATTTATATTTTAGTGAGTGAAAGGGCTTCACACTTTCTTTAAACAATCCAAATATATTTCATACCTGGATGATTGCAATCAAATATTTATTCATTTCTTACATTTACACACGTAAACACTTGCATTTTTACAGAACTTATGAAAGTATTTCATGATATTAATGCTCTGTAAAATGGCTATTGGAAGAGCCATGTTGACTACCAAAGCAAAGTTAAGGCTTAGAGGAAGACATTGAAAGAACAGTTTCATGTAATGTCTGAAACTACTTCTCTTCACAGCCAAGGAGAAACCTTTTATTACCTTGCAACATTGAGATGCTGGGACTTCTCTATACTCTAGTAAAACTTGACATTAGAAGGAGTTAACCATTTAAAGAACAGATGAAGTTAGAAGATTATTTTATTTCTTTCAGGACAGACGCACACTGCAGACAAGAATGAGCCAGCATCTGCAACTGGCGAGGCACCCAGAAGAGGTATTTCGTAAGGTTGTTGCTGCAAACGAGCGTAAGCAAGTGTCGGAAAGATTTTTCAAGGCCATGCTGAGAATAGATGATACTGCAGCCTACCATCAGTGCCTAGATGTTTTGCTGAGCAATGGTGTGAAACCATTTCAGCAGAATGTGTAAGTAAATATAGAAATACTGTAAGTTTAGCATGGTGTGTGCACAACTTGAAATATCTTGTTGTTAATAAAATTCCCTAAAATAGAATAAAAATGACAAAGAAGGCCTCTGATAAATTTGTGCAAACAGCATTAACTTGTCCCAAAAGTTGTTGAAAGATACAACTTTTTATGTGCTAGAATACATTAAAAGTGAACCAGTCAAAATTTCCTAATTTGAAACTGAAGCTGTCTTTAAGTTATTATTATGAAATTTTTATCTTTTTACAAAGAAAATTTAGGGTGACCATAGGTCCAATGTTGAGGATTTATTTATATTGAGGTAAAATTTTAAACTGTTGGCTACAAATTTGGCATGGTTGAGATCAGAAACCTTTTTAAAGTATTTTAAAATTATTTTTCATGGTAAAATGGATATTACAAAAGTAATACTGTAACAGCTCTTTTAGAAATGGGTTTTACAAACAAAATAGTATAATGGCAAGTAGCATAATGATAAAACGTGGAAATCGGATAGTCCTCGTGACAGTTTTTTTGCATCGTGGTAAAAACGCAGTAATAAGCGATGTTCTATGAAGTGTTTTATTTAAGTAACAAAATCTTTATTTGCTTCTTGTTTTGACCATTTAGATCTGAATTCATCAACAGTGGCATGGTCAGGGGTGAAAAGAAGACAGAAAAGAAGACATCAGATAAGAGTGATGAAATCACAGAGGTGTCTAGTTCATTTATTTTGCTTGTAATTAGGTGGCAAAGCAAGCAGTGTTTAATCTTTTCAAACATGTGACTGTGCTCTTTCAAAGCGAATTCTTGAAATCGTGCTCCCTTTTTATATTTTTAGGAACTTTGTGCAGACATGTTTAAAACAATGAAATTTGCCCATTTGAAAAAAGATACATTGAGTAAAACAAAGGATAATACATATTTATCATTCAAAATAAGTGAAGTTTACATGGAATGTGAAATTTTTCATTGTTTCTTTTGTTAAAATTGAATTACATGTATATGCTTTAAACCTATACTGATACATTCTGTGTTTAAAAAGCTGTATAAAGGGATATTTTAAAATAAATTCACATGTTAACTTGTTGTTATTTTACACACTATACAATTATAGGCTCAGACCACAAATACATACATTTTCTTAATTAACTAGGATTCTGAAGATGATAAGCAGGAACGTGGTACTATAGTGGAAGCAGATGAGATGGACATGTCATCGGCAATTAATTAATTTTGTACGAAGTAAATAAATTAGTTAAAGTCAGACATTTTAATTTATTAATATTAATATATAAAGGAAGGAAAACTTAAATATTTCACACATTAAAATATATAATTGGTTAATTGCTACATTAACAGTGTGTTTGGAAATTATCAATTTGATTGAGTTCATAGATATTGAGTCTTATTGAAGGCATTCAAATGTACTGACGGCCATTAATTCAGCATACACATTTACAAAAACTCAACACCATTTATGGGTCTGCTGCCACAGATGCCGATGAGAATGATACAATACAGATGAAAAAATATGTTGTATTTTAGGAGGATTTTCAGTAATGCTGTTGTGGAGTGTGATTGTATTGTAAAGGCTTGATTGATTCAAAAGCATGATCTGTTAGAGCTTAGAAAAGCAGCCAAAATGGTCTGACCCTATAATAATACCTCCTCGCTAATAAGACCGCTTATATGCAGACCCACAAGTGCTCAAAATAGCAGTAGTTTACTGCATGCTGTTCTTTTCATTTGTCTAGTTCAGTTTAATAAGTAGGTGGAAGGTATTGTAGTTGATTAGACTGCAAAAGTTCTTGATTATTTTTAGTTTAGAAAGATTATGATATGATTTGTTTTAGGAAAAGATGTTGTTGTTGGAAAGAGAAAATGCAGCACAGAAAGAAGAGATCAGAACTTTGCAAGGTAATGTGGAAATTAAATGACTGGCTTTCCTTGGGGTGGCTTATTGGGGTGGGGTGTTTTCTGTAACGGTGTACTACTACATAGTTACTTGCTTTAAATGACGTCCGTATATTGACACCATCTTTGTCCAACAAAGCCTCTTATATGAGAAATTATCTGAAATAGGATGCAACATGGATGACATCTACAGTTAAACCCTCAACAAGACCACCCTGAAATTAAGACCACCTCGATAACAAGACCAAAATTTCCATGTCCTTTTTTAGAGTTTTGTTCAATTTGCCACAGTAAAAAAAGTTTGTCCAGCTTACAATAAACACTAAACGTAGGTCAATATACATGTATGTGTATTCAATAGTTTTCAACACAAATGTCTTCACATTGACCGCATGGCTGCTAATCCATTCAATCCTCAATTCACACGTTTCTCGATGAAAAATGTCCTATTATTCGCAACAATAATGAGCCAAAGTTAAATATTTTATTCACAGATAACGTTGGTATATAAAAAAAACACGTTTAAACTTAAATTCCATATTGAAATTTCATTTTATTTTCCATCGACAACGCTTAGCAAAAAAAACGTGACTACTTCATTTCGCGCCTTAGATCTAGAATCGAGTAATTGAGTACCCGCCCCTTCGGCTTTGCAATGCTCTTAGCTTCTTTTGTTTTATATGTTTGTGTGCTTTTGCATGCAACATTGTTAAGCCGATAAGTGGGTTGGAGTCTTTTCACCAAGACAACTTGTACTTGTTTTGTGATATGAGAACCTGTTGGGGCAAGTGTGAGGTTGGTGCACCCTAGAACCTGGTTTAAACCCTCAGTGGCAATTTGATTTTCCACTGACCGTTCCAAGGCGGTAACCCCTCGGGTTCTCATTTTTGTTAATTGTTAGTGGTGTCTCTTTTGCAACTGATCATTTTATTAACCATGCTCTCTCCCTCTCTTCGTCTTGACTGTGTGGGGAGGCTGTTCTTTCTGAATGTGGCGATTCCTGATATGCATATTTCACCTTTTTCTGAAATAAATACCACCACCTCACTATTAAGATCCCTTAAGTCCAGTCTCAGTGAGGGTCTTTATAGAAGGGTTTAACCCTTTCCTCTATATATACGCATTTTACGCATGTACGACCAGTGTAGATCCAGATCAGAATTAAGATTGATTGAGATTGTATTTTAATTGAAGATAGAATTGGTATTTGATGGTGTGTGAAGGGCTTAATGCATACTTTATGCAATTCAACTATTTTTCTTACCCTGATGAAAAACATCAAATTTTGAATTGGTTCTTATATTTAGCTCTCGTGTTTAAGCGAAATTGGGAAAAAAAATGAAAAATTAATACCTTTTTAATTGCTGTTAGAACAGCCATGCGACAGAAAAAATTGCAGCACACTTTGTTGCAGCGACTCGTGGCAAAATGTGTAGTTGTCAATGCCTAACGTCAAGATATTTTGCACAGTAATTAATTGTGAGCAGCTTTTACTGAAGCCACGCCTCTCAGAGTTATACGTTACACTGCATACCATCAGGAATTCTGATTTGTCGGATGAATACGACCTCATCTTAAAAATAAAGTTGAAGTGTAACTATATGATATTTTAACCTGTTGCTCAATCAACTTCAATTGTTTTTTTTTGGGACATGTGTAGATCAGATTATCTGGCTCATATTTTTGATCTGAACTAGATCTTCATTGTTCTATTTTAATGTTATTAAATGTTACTAGTGTAGATCTTTATCTTATTGCAAAGTTGGGCAGACCAATAAGATTAGACTGACCAATAAGATTAGACTGTCAACAATCTGGTCATCACTTAGGAGGTAAATGTAAGACACTGCATTTCACAGTGTTATTTCACTAAAATACAACTTTATTTTCAGACATCATATTGTGTTCCATGAGGACAATGAGTATTTTTTTTCAGAAAATGGCATTTAAAATTAAGTATTGAATATAAGTGTTCTGTTAAAAGTTTAAGATATATCATTTGAAAATGTATGTTGTTCCATTATACATAACTACTGGCGGGTGTGATGGTTCAGTGTTTAAAACTATGTGTTCCAATAGTTTGGAGATTCATTCTTACTATATCACACTTTGAAATCTTGCGTTTCTGAATATTTTATTTAATGTTTAAATAAAATAACAACAACAACAAAGATGACGCAGATTCTCAAAATGTTCAGACTCTATTACAGAGATTTCTCAGCTGTATACAGTGTATGTTCATAAACCGGCAATTAATTGGAGGTCTTAGAACTCGAGCGTGTTTTAGACAGATGCTTGAGAATTGAGGTTCTCTTGTCTGGCAACTTATCAACTAAAATTTAAATACAGACATTCGGATAATTACAATAATTTTATATATTTTTTTACAAAAAAATGAATATCTAAGGACATGTATTTTTATATTGCAAAACATTCTCTGTGTATGGAATGTTATTTGTAAAATGAAGTATGATAATGTGTCAAGACAAAAGGAAATTTTATGTGAAATTTACATATATATGCTTTTTTCCATTTTTTACGCCATGTGATAAGGCTTTTATTGCATAGCAACCAATGATCAGATCAGACAGCATGATGTGACTTTGCATCATTATACTTAAAAGACCCAATTTATAAACCAAATGTGTATTGATTTTCAATATATTTTCTATTAATTAGGGCTACCTAACAAAAATGCTACATGCAACATTTTTGTAAATGCTTTGCCATGTTAGTTGACTTGTTAGGGCATCCTAATAACGATTTGAAATATACCATTTTGTCTTAAATTAATGTTGTGTTTTAACCCTTTCCTCAATAGACAGGCACCTTAATTGCATGGGCAAACAGTATAGATTCGGATCAGCTGGCACATCTGTGCAATCTGATCAGGATCTAAACTGTTTGATTTTTGATTTGTTAGGCTAGTTCTGACCAAAATGTGAACAATGCAGATTCTGATCAGATGGCACAAATGTGCCGGTTGATCTGGATCTACACTGGTCGCATACGCTTAAAAAGGCATATATATGGATTAAAGAGTTAAACCATTTTTGTAGACTTGTGTTGTTAGGGCGCCCTAACTAAAGTGCTACATGCATCATTTTTGTAAATGTTGTGTTGTACTCCCATGTTGGTTGACTTGTTAGGGAATCCTAACAGAGGCTTGAAATGCACCATTTTCTCTGAAATTACTGTTGTGTTTTAAACCATGTTCTCGTTGTTTGGGCGCCCTAACAAAAGTGCTTCATGCATCAATTTTTGTATGTTGTGTTATACTCCCATGTTGGTTGACTTGTTAAGGCATCCTAACAGAGGTTTAAAATGCACAATTCTCTATTAAATGAGTGTTGTGTTTTAAATCATGTTTTCGTTGTTATGGCGCCCTAACAAAAGTGCTTCATGCATCAATTTTTGTATGTTGTGTTATACTCCCATGTTGGTTGACTTGTTAAGGCATCCTAACAGAGGTTTAAAATGCACAATTCTCTATTAAATGAGTGTTGTGTTTTAAACCATGTTTTCGTTGTTTGGGCGCCCTAACAAAAGTGATTCGTGCATCAATTTTTGTAAATGTTGTGTTATACTCCCATGTTGGTTGACTTGTTAGGGCGTCATAACAAAGATTTGAAATACACAATTTCCTCTAAAAATGAATGTTGTGTTTTAAACCATTTTTGTCAGGTTGTTCGGGCGCCCTAACTAAATGGCTACATGCATCATTTTTGACTTGTTAGGGCGTCCCAACAGAGGATTAAAATGCACCATTTTCTCCTAAATTGATGTTGTGTTTTAAACCAATTTTGTAGACTTGTTTTGTTATGGCGCCCTAACTTAAATACTCCATGCATCATTTGTGTAAATGGTTTGTTTTACATTATGTTGATTGACTTGTTAGGGCGCACTAACAAAGGTTTGAAATACACCGTTTCTTCTAAAAATGAATGTTGTGTTTTAAACCATTTTTGTAGACTTATTTTGTTATGGCGCCCTAAGTTGCTAAATGTTGTGTTATGCTCCCATGTTGGTTGACTTGTTAGGGCGCCCTAACTAAAGTCCTTCATGCATCAATTTTTGTAAATGTTGTGTTATGCTCCCATGTTGGTTGACTTGTTAGGGCGTCCTAACTAAAGTGCTTCATGCATCAGTTTTGTAAATAATGTGTAAATAATGTGTATACTCCATGTTTGTTTACTTGTTAGGGCATCCTCACAAGGGTTTGAAATCAAACCTGCACCATTTTCACTTGAATGAATGTTGTGTTTTAAACCACCATATTTATAGGTGTGTTGTTAGGGCGCCCTAACAAAGGTTTGAAATGCACCATTTTTGCCTTACTCAATGTTGTGTTTTAACCACCATATTGTGTTGTTAGGGTGTGCTACGTAAAGTGCTACATGCATCATTTTTGTAAATGCTGTGTAATACTCCTTTATAATTCAGTTGTTAGGGCGTCCTAACAAAGGTTTGAAATACATAATTCTCAGTAGGTGTTTTACAATATATTGCTAGACTAAACATTTCAGTTTTAGTAGATGCATTTATATTTTACACTATGTAGGAAAACTTTAGCTTGTAATGGCAGCCTAACAAAGATTTGCAATGCATCTAGCATCCTTTCTCTTTAAACTAAAAGTTTTATGTTTTACAACACATTGATTTAGTAGACGTGTGTGTGTAGATATAGTTTATCCCTTTACTCCATATTTACACATTTCACCACATGTGTGACTGGTGCAGATCATGATTATCAGCAAACTGTGTAAATCCATATCAAGCAACACATCCACGCCATCTGATCAGACTCTTCACTGTTTGGCTTTTGATTTATCATGTATTTCTGACCAGTGAACAACAGACAGCAAGGATGTGCTGGCTGATCTGGAGTTAGAATGTTTGCACATTCGATAAAATGGCATGTATGAAGTAAATGGTTAAAACTTTTTTGTGTAGCAAAAATGACATCACAGTGAACAATATAAACAATATGGTTAAAAATAAGGTCCTGAGAGTTGAACATTCAAAAGTTTGAACTGCAGAGGTTTAAAAACTAACCTACATAACATGAACAATGTAGATAAGCTATTGTTTCATTTACATTTATAAAATGTAATGAAATTTCTTATTAACACACATTTATTTATATAATATCGTTTTTGTCTTTATAACAAAATTTCATTTAACCGATTTCTCCATAAGATAGGGCATTACTCATTGAAAACAGCATAAATTCAGATAGGCTGGCACATTTGTTCAAGATCAACACTGTCTGTTTTTTTTATTCATTAGGATACTTCTGACCACGATGCAATCAGTACAGATCCGGATCAGAAGACATGAGTGTGCTGACCTGGATCTACACTGGTCACACCTGTGTCATAACGAATGTATATGGAGTAAAGTGGTATTTTGATTCCACATGTTGTGAAGTTCATGTAATCTTTATATTATTTAAAACACAGATTTTTCTAAATGCATACTTTTCTTTAAGTGAATATACTTATTGTTCATACAGTGCACTTTACAGACTGTTTAGCAAAAAAGAAATATACTGATGGGAGAAAAGTAGACTAAAATGACAGAGGTCACAAATCCAGAGTTTTGTCACCAAAATGATATATTTACAAAAACTTAGAAGCAGATACAACAAATCTGCAATAAACCCTAAAATATCATGTATAGGATCTGAAACAAAGGTGGATACAAAACGTATATCAAAAGCAAATTAAAAGCACTTACAATAGCCAAGTACCATGCAATTATAAATAATAATTAAAAATATATATGTTATGTTTATTGTGATTATGTAAACTTAAAGGCACAAAATGGCTGCCAAATTTTAAAAACATCATAAATGGGACCCACAACAAAAATAGTTTTCAAAATCTTAAAAAAGCATCTTCGATCTAAATAACCCTTTCCTTCATATATATTTATGAGTATGCCTTTATGGCAAGTAAGTAAGTAAGTAAGTAGGTAAGTAAGTAAAGTCTTTATTTAACGAGGCTACACATTTGGTTTCCCAATCTTCCATGTGGGCCTCTAAATGGCATGGGGTAACAGTGTAGATTTAGATCAGCCATGTCATTTGATCAGCATCTACACTATTCCCTTTTTTATTTTTTACTCTATTTCTGACCTAAAAGTGCAGATACTGATCAGACAGCATGAATGCGCCAGCTGATCTGGATCTACATTGTTTTGACCTGCGAGAAAACATGTATAAAATTATGTGTAATTAAGTATTAAACATCCAAAATAAGGAGTTTATGAACTGTAACAGCTGGACACATGTTTGTTAGCAGAATGGAACAGATCTTTAGCAGTGTTCTCTGGTGTAAAAGCGTCGTACACAGAAGTAGAACAAATATTTGCTAATCATTACTCCATTAATAGGCCTTTATTGTGTTAGCAAACAGTGTAGATCCAGATCAGCCAGCACATTCATGCAGTCCCATCAGTATCTACACTGTTTCCTTTTAGATCCATTTTGTTATTCTGACCAAGAAGCCGCCAGTGTAGACCCAGATCAGATGGCATGGATATACCTGCTGATATGGATCTACATAGCAGGTAAATGCAATAAAACCTGTGTATATGAAGTAAAGGGTGAACACTGTTTGTATTAAATAACTGGTTTCTATCTTACTTGCATTTTACAACCTTTTATGAAAAATTTACATTCTGATCAGCAAAGTTAAATCTGTAAATAATTGACAAACTTTTCAACTGACAACTCATTTGACTTATTCCCATCCCCTGTGCAAGTAATGAAATCTAATGACTTTATCCAGTGCTGACGGTTATAAAACTAAGGTTGAAAACCAGTCTCAAATCTCAAGGATCTGATTGGCTGAAATGGCGACTGGTCATACGCCAATCAGATCCTTGAGGTTTGAGACTAGTGGAAAAGCATCAGATTGGCTGAAATGGCGACCAGACTGGTTTTCACTGTCAGTTTTATAATCTTAAAGCCTGATGCGCTTAGTGCTTCCTCAAATTCAAAACTATTTGCTTTTTTATAACCACTTTTTCTCCTAGTTAATTTTCGCACACGATAATATCTGTCGAGTGTTAATAAACATTATTAGACTCAGAAACATAACTGAAATATTTGCAGCTCATACCGGTCCATTTTCACGAATGATTGAGGACACAATGAAGACTAGAATCATGAAGTTTTTTTACTTGACAGCCGTATCTATATACTGCGAGCTTTATGAAGGTAAAACTGGAAAATGATTTGACTGTGTTGACAAGAGAAAATAAAACTGTGTTGCAGAAAAAGGGACGGGATCCAGTCTAGTTTTGACAGTTACAAATTAAATACTGTACGACTGTTTTGGGCACTTCTGCATATACACATAAGTATTCTGCGGCCATGTACACTTAACAACTTTTCTAAGTATACACCTGCGTACTAGGGCATTACTGGCTTGATAATTGAGCTATTGTTCTAAAACTTTCAATAAAACATGCAAGTTACATAATTATCAGTAAAACATTATTCAAAATGACAGGCAACTGACTGCTCACAATCATTTAGAATACTGACACCCATAGAAAACAAATTCACATTATCAGTTATTGACGCATATGGCCACCTTCAGCGATGAAAGGTTAAATCGCGAAAATAGTGTTGAAGCGGATTTTTTTTATCATGGGTGATCAGTTATAATGCTGGTGTGTCACTGCACAAGAGTACTGTAGCAGTTTTAATCCAATGGAACTGAAATTTTGAATTATATCAGCGACAAGTCTTGTTCCGGTTGTCCTTCCACATCTTCAAGCACAAAGATGCATGCTATGCAGTTTATGCATTATGGTGCACCGTGTCATCGTTCGGTGAACAACGTCAGATTATTTCCATGTTGCGCTAGATCTCCGGATCTAAATCTAATTGAAAATCGGTTGTGTGATCTTGGAAGAGGCGTAGAAAAGAGGAGGGAACAACCATGCAACTTGAAAATGGGCTTCTTTAGGAATGGACTTAAGATTCCCTAAAGAAGTCATTCAGCACTGTATAAGCTTTATGAGATCAATGTGTCTTGCAGTTATACTCGCTGTTGGTGGTCATACTCTTTATTTACCATAGGCGGATCCAGGGGGGGGGGGCGGACCCGGCGTACGCCCCCCCCCCCCCCTAAAATTGCCCAAGCAAAGTTTTTTTCTCTGTAAAGAAATATGATATATATATAGGAAAATATATATAAATGTCAAAAAATTTTCGCACGCTACGCGTGCAATACGTTTCGAGACTAGGAGTACACTAATACAATGACATAATGAACAATTCACAAACAATTCACAAACAATTCCTTCTCAATTTTTGTTAGATTTTAACATGATCCAACGGCTGTTTAAAAAATTATATGATATATTTAGATGCTTTACAAAACATCGTGATCTAATCTACAATCTACTGAAATTGATTCGACCTTCAAACTTTGCGTTTCAACTTTTTCCTTTGAATTTTCCGTATTTTATTCTATCTTTGGGTTGATTAGAATTGTCAACAACAATGGACGCGCCGAAACGTCAGAAGCACAGGAGCACGGAGTCAAGATCGCGTCCGTTCGACCTTCCGTCGGTTTAATTTATTAGAGTTATATATAGTATTTCATATTCTAAACGAATTTATAAAAACTCACTTTTTCTTAAAAACTTTACAACTAATAATATATTACACACTAATATAATTAAGACGTAAAGTTTTTAAGAAAAAGTGAGTTTTTATAAATTCGTTTAGAATATGAAATACTATATATAACTCTAATAAATTAAACCGACGGAAGGTCGAACGGACGCGATCTTGACTCCGTGCTCCTGTGACAAATATATTTACATTCCTATTGGTTTCTTCGTTTAAAAAAATTCGGTTCATTTTGCATGAACCGCATGACCCGTAATGACGTCAGTAACGTCATGGCTGTTACTATTGAAAACTCCCACGTATTACTCCCCCTTTTCACTTAATACTAAGTTTTGAAAGCGTTCGACTTAAGTTTATTTAAAGAAAACAATGAATTAAATGTAAATATAAGGAATGATTCATATGTTGGTCCGGTTCATGCAGATTGGACGTGCACGCGTGAGCTGGCAAATTTACCAAATTTATGGATTTGCCAGCTCTCGCGTGCACGTCCAATCTGCATGAACCGCACCAAAATAAGAATCATTCCTTAAATAGATATGGGAGACATGTAATGATCTGTCTGTCAATTCGTCTGTACATCTGTCTGTCCAGTGAAAAAAATTAAGGTCAAATGATTAGTAACTTAGCTTTTTTTTAAATTTTCAGACTTGTTTGCAAAGGTAGTCTACATCAAGGTGACATCGTCACAGGTGGAAGTCAGTGTATCTGTGTGGCGGTTTCATTTTTATGCAAAAATGATATTCCTAAAAGGACTGCAGAAGTTGATGAGTTGCTTTATGCAGGAACTGAACTGTTTAATATGATAGGCTCGAATGTAAGCGGGATGAGTATAAACGAACTTCCTTCGTATGTTTCCGTTTTCAGCAAGACATTTAATATGTCATTTCATGAGTCAAGAAGTGGACTTGTTTCTCAGAATTCAGACGATACTGAGGCATTGACATACTGTGTAAACTCCGCGTTAAAAAGATGTTTTGAAGAAACAAATATGTGTATTTTTACACTGGGCAATTCACCAGGAACCTCAATCGCAATTAAAGCAATTGATAACTCTTTCTGTGTGTTTGATTCGCATAGCCGCAACGATAGCGGCATGTGCTCATCAATTGGAAAAGCAGTTGTACTCCAGATCAGTTCAATACACGAGGTGTCGAAGTACGTGGGTGATCTTGCCAATTCAATCTCCACAACCATGGATATACCATTCGAAGTAACAGCTGTCACAATCACAGAGAGGTAATATTTAATATTGAATAATAGGAATGACCTTCGTCCGTCCGTCCGTCCGCCCGCCCGCCCGCCAGCCTGCCTGCCTGCCTGCCTCTGCCTGCCTGCCTGTCTGTCTGTCCGTCCGTAAAATTTCGTGTCCGCTCTATCTCCTATATACATTGAAGGATTTTCATGAAAATTGGATGTGCAGAACATATGAGCCAGCCATGGCGGCTCAAGGTCAAGGTCACACTTGCAGGTTATAAGTTTGTGCCTAGGATATTTTTTGTCCGCTCCATATAATCTTCGCCACGTGAAATTGTTCCCTCTTCGTGTAAGTTAGTCATATTGCGCCTCAACTTGTAATGTAGTATTTATTATCTTAGGTTACAGATTACGTTATCAAAAACTAAATTATCATATGATAATACAACGTTGAAAATAGCCCTGTGCACTACTATCCTTGGAGAACTGTTCTTATTTAAAACTCATTAACTCAAAATGCATGGTTCTTGACAAGGTCTGACTATTATTTCGATATTTCGAAAATTTCAATGCGACATTACCAAGTAACTCATACACCATTGTTTTTTTTTTCCAGATGTTTTTTTGCTGTACCGTTAAGCCAGACTTCCACTCATTCAGATAGACCTTCTGACGTATCGACTTATAATGAAACCTCTGAAGACATTCTGTTAGATGCTCAACCGCCAAGTGACACAGCTGCTGCTTCTCAACGCTCTTGTGACACATCATGTACAAGTGAAAATCAACCCTATTGTGACGCATCTCCTAATATGATACGACCCTCTACAGACATATCTTCAGATATCCAACCCACTACAGACACCTCTTCAGATACCCAACCTCCTACAGACACATCTCCAGATGCCCAACCCCCTACAGACACCACTTCGGTTCCCCAGTCAATGGATATTGATAGTGGACAAGTGCCAACACTCGATATTAAGTTCTACGATTCTGCCACATTATCAGATGGCATGAAGTTTGACCTTATTATGCAAAGAGAGCCAGAAAAAAAAATTCATCTTTCCTGCTAAAGTGTATAAAGATAAACGATCCAAAACTGGTCAAATGAAACGATACTGCAAACGAGAATGGTTCAAGACATTCAGTTTTATATCATATTCAAAGGAAGACGACGGGATATATTGTCTAGCTTGTGTTATGTTCCCTGACACGTCCCACCGACGTGCTAAGAAGTTGATAACAGAACCCTACACTCACTGGAAAGACGCTGTATCTGACATTGGATTACATGCAACTCATGAATATCATTTGAATTCGATGAAAAAACTCGAAAGCTTCAAGAAAACACACAAAGACCCATCCAGGCGTATTGATGCTTCATTGAACACGGAGAGTCCTCAAACAGTAACCAGAAATCGTATTATTCTGGAATCAATAATTAAAAGTTTGATATTTTGTGGGAGGCAAGGTATCGCACTTCGGTCACATAGAGACGATGAAACATCTTCTAGTTTAAATAAGGGTAATTTCAAAGAGTTATTGAAGTTTCGGGTAGATGCTGGTGACGAAGTTCTCCAAGAACACCTGTCTACATGCGCTAAAACTGCAACTTACATATCCAAAACAAGTTAGAATGAATTATTATTTTGTATAAAGGCATTCATTCAAAAGAAAATTGTTGATAAAGTCAGGTCACAAACTATCGGTCCATATTTTGGATTTCAGTGTGACGAAGTCACTGATGTTAATAACTGGGAACAACTTGGAATTGTTTTGAGGTATACCGATGAATCAAAACCAGTTGAGAGGCTACTAGAATTTGTAGCTTGTGAAGAAATCAGTGGTGCTGCAATCGCGGATAAAATAATTAAATCCATCTCGAAAGTGGGTCTTGACCTCATTAAGTGCCGTTCACAGACTATGGACGGTGCAGGCAATATGGCAGGGCGAATCAAAGGATGTACTGCATTGATAACAGAGAAATACCCTAAAGCTGTGTATCACTATTGTTCTAGCCATGATCTAAATTTAGTTCTTTGTCACAGTTGTCAAGTGAAGGAAGTTCACATTATGCTCGACTGTTTGAAAAAACTAGGATTGTTCTTTAAGTATTCCCCAAAACGAAGTCGAAGGCTCGAAAGTGCGATAGCCGAAGTGAACCAGACACGTGATGATACCGAGAAGCTGAGGATTTTGAACAAATGTATGAGGCCCTAGTGATCTGTCTTGAAGCTATATCAGCATTGGAGTCGGGATGGGACGCAAAAGCTGTTGCTGAAGCAAATGGGCTGCTTAAGAAGATAACCGACCCGACCTTCATCGTATGCTTCCAAACAGTCCGGAATTACTTTGGTTACTTCCGCGGTATCAGCACTAAACTTCAAGGGTCAGCATTAGATATCATCAAAGCATATGATATGATTGAAAATGTCAAGAGTACTATACATGACCTCAGGAATGACGAAGCTGAATTTGACACCGTGTTTGATAATGCAACAAAAATGGCTTCAACTACGAATACTTCCCTTGAACCACCTAGAAGATGTGGACAGCAGACCCAACGAAGTAACGTTCCGTCGTCCACTCCAAAAGAGTATTTCCACAGGGCTGTATACCTACCATTCGTCGATTCATTGCTAAGTCAAGTTAGTATGTGGTTTTCCGGTCTCTCCAAGGAGGTAGTACAGGCCCTTATTTTAATACCCAAGCATCATTCTATGATCAATGACGAAACAGCCAACACCCTCTTGAAATACTTCAACGATGATTTTCCAGCGCCAAATAGATTCCGTCAAGAACTTAATCTGTGGCAACGACTATGGTCTTCTAAAGACGTGCAGCCAGATACGATTCAGGCAACTTTGGCTGATGAAGATGTTTGCCATCTTATGTACCCAAACATATATACCATCTTGCATATTCTGTTGCTCACAGATTTAATGCGCTAGCGCTGATGTTTATCCACAAGGACATAGAAATTGACATTCAAGACGTGATTAACATGTTTGCAAGAAGAAACCCACGGAGGATGCTGCTGCTTAATCCACTATCAGACTAATATCAAACATGTAAAATGTTCAGTCAATAATTAATTAAAAGCTTTAAAAATGTTCAGTCAATAATTAAAGCTTTAAATTATGAAAACAGTGATGTATATTAATGGTTGTTTAATTTTACGTCCCTACCTAACATAAAATGCGATAGTGATAACTAAGTTTACGTGTTTGCTATATTTTTCCTCTCGCTTGAATTCAGTTTACATGTTTATAGTAAAATACGTTTCTGTATTTTAAATATTCCCGCTTTCACTTACTTCCATTTATATTTTTCCTTTGAGTAAAGTGAGTCAACAAACATGGATGCACCAAGTGGGAAACACGCAAACATTCAAAATATATATTGTGCAAAAGATCCTATTTTTGTCTCCGTTTGATTCATACCTTAAGCACACAGTAGATTAGAGCTCTCGTACATTGTATTGTATACCCTGGGAAAGTATATTTGAGGTTCTGGAAATGTGCATGAATCCCTTAGAAATGACTAAAACACAGGAGCTTCAGGGGGCCTCCGGCCCCCTGGACCCCTGGCCAGGGCTTTGCCCTGGACGCACCGGGGGCCCTTACGGCCCCCTGGACCCCCAGTCGGATTGTTTATTTTCCGCCCCCCCCCCCCCCCTAACTACAAATCCTGGATCCGCCTTTGTTTACTGTTGTGAATTTGTATTCTGTGGGTCCTATATGTGTATTGTCCAACAATATTGACCTGGCACTTCATTAATTTTCGTAAAGGTCATTGAACAAGCACGTGTATCAGCGAAAACATCGATATATTATTCAATTTACACCTCAGTGATGTGTGGAGTATTGGAATAGATGCCCGACTACCGATCGAAACATTTACGAAACTTAACGAATATGGGGTCAAATGCAAGAGTGCCAGGTCAATATTGTTGGACAATACCAATCTAAATTGGCGATGTTTAACAATTATTAATAAAATATAAACACGTGTTTTGGCAAATTTACGCGTTAAAAGCACTATTTTGCCAATTGATAACACATCGCCTCGATAGCACAGTGGTTTGTGCGTCCTGCTAGCACAGGCCAAACTGTTTTTCGACACGGTTTCGATTCACACTGACACACTGCTTTTAAGGAAATATTTAGATTTGTTTTAGTTTTATTGCAGTTATATTCAAGTATTGTATGTATTTGCTTCAGTTTAATTTATCGCGGAAATAATTTTTGTTTAAAAATAATAATAAATATAAAAAAACATGTTTCGAACCTACAACCTGTAACAGCGTTATTGAATTTCAAATTGAGTGCATCTGAGACAACTCTGCTAATAGGACAAGTATTGGGAGCTTCACGCTTTGTATTAAACAACGATAAAAATATTAATTCTTTGTTTACACACTCCAATGTCAACATTGCCAATTTACCTTTGTCCAATGATAATAGTACTCTAAATGATTGTAAGGAGTCAGCTGTCTGTCATTTTGAAAACTGTTTTACTGATAAACCAGTTAGTATTTATTGCATGTTTCATTGAAAGTTTTGGAGCAATAGTTCAATTATCAAGCCAGTAATGCCCCATTACGCAGGTGTATACTTAGAAAAGTTGTTAAGTGTAATGGACATCGAAGACGGGAGATAACTAGAGTGGGAGAGTGATCACTGAGATCTGGATCAGTTTCTGAGTAAAACTCCAAAACAAAACTTAACTGACGAAACAGAGAGCATTCGAGAGATTTTTTATATTTTTCTTTTTTGTCTATTGCAAATCAATGATGAAAGGCGCAGTACCTTAAGCTCATCCAGAAACGGATAAACTAATAATCACCGAGGCGTCTGTTTATTTAAAAGGAAAATTAAAAACAATAAAAGTATAAGCTTGCAGTAAATTGTATTTAATATTCAGATAAGAGATTCAAATTATACAAAAATAAAAACAATAAATGTCAAGCTTGCAGTAAATGGTATTTAATATCCAGATAATAAAATATACAAATCATACTAAAATAAAAACAATAAATGTTAAGCTTGCGGTTAATTGTATTTCATATTCAGATCATAAAAGATACAAACTTTACAAAAACAAAAACAATAAATTTATAGGCTTGCAGTAAATTATTTAATATTCAGATAATATAAGATTCAAATGTTACAAAGGTTCTATGAAACAAGATAATATAAGATTCAAATGTTACAAAGATTCTATGAAACAAGATATTATAAGATTCAAATGTTACAAAGATTCTATGAAACAAGATATTATAAGATTCAAATGTTACAAAGATTCTATGAAACAAGATATTATAAGATTCAAATGTTTCAAAGATTCTATGAAACAAGATAATATGAGATTCAAATGTTTCAAATATTCTATGAAACAAGATATTATAAGATTCAAATGTTTCAAAGATTCTATGAAACAAGATAATATAAGATTCAAATGTTTCAAAGATTCTATGAAACAAGATAATATAAGATTCAAATGTTTCAAAGATTCTATGAAACAAGATAATATAAGATTCAAATGTTTCAAAGATTCTATGAAACAAGATAATATAAGATTCAAATGTTTCAAAGATTCTATGAAACAAGATAATATAAGATTCAAATGTTTCAAATATTCTATGAAACAAGATATTATAAGATTCAAATGTTTCAAAGATTCTATGAAACAAGATAATATAAGATTCAAATGTTTCAAAGATTCTATGAAACAAGATAATATAAGATTCAAATGTTTCAAAGATTCTATGAAACAAGATAATATAAGATTCAAATGTTACAAAGATTCTATGAAACAAGATAATATAAGATTCAAATGTTAGAAAGATTCTATGAAACAAGATATTATAAGATTCAAATGTTTCAAAGATTCTTTGAAACAAGAGAAGATACAAGTGAATAATCTTTAAAATCAATTATAATAATGTTATTACATTATGAATAAATTATTGGACATTAAGTAATAATTAGAAGTCCTAACTACATGATGTATACAATACAAGAATTAGCAACAAGAGCAACTAAATGTTTGCTTAAATATAGAAGCCTACGGACGTGGTCGACTCGCCGAGGAAAAACTGAAATTAACCCACACTGTTTTGGGAAAAAAGCAGAAACCTCCGGCTGTTTGTCAGTGTCTTGTACCAATAGATGTCAGGCCTCATCTCCCGTAAGCTCCTTTACAACAGTGTAAATAAATTCAATTACTTAACATAATGTTCCAGACATTGCAAGGAACAACTATAATGTTAAGAGTACTGAATTGTAAGTTACAGTTAGTGTATATTGGGTAAAGTTTTAACAATTAAGGACTCTTAAGGGACCGAAGCTAGACAAGAGACCGTGGTTTCTCAATTGTTTGAACTTCACTTATTATACCCTAAACTTAGTGATTGTCACAATTTTACCTAAAAAAAAACTATCGAATATTAAGTCATAACCTTATGAATAATCAGTACTTAACATAAATGAAATGGTTAAGTTGTATAATATGTAGTTTTAATTTATAGGTAGTGTATATTAAGTAAAGTTTTAACAATTGAGAAACCTAAAGGGAATGGAGCGCAGACATGTGATCGTGGTTTCTTAGTCGTTAAATCTTCACATAAAATACACTTAATAACTTAGTGATCACAATTTGACCTTTCGACTATCAGATAGACATAATCTAATGAATATTCAGTACTTAACATAAATTAAATGGTTAAGTTGTTTAATATGTAGTTTTAAGTTAAAGGTAGTGTATATTAAGTGAAGTTTTAACAATTAAGAAATACGAAAGGAACGGAGCGTAGCGAAGTGATCGTGGTTTCTTAGTTGATCACCAGTCCTGGAAACTGCTTTTGGCACCCACTGCACATCAGAAGCTGAAAATATCTGAAACAATAAAAAAACTCATTAGTAGTGAACATCAGTCTTTGAAGCTGCTTTTGTCACCCACTGCACATCAGAAGCTGAAAACATCTGAAACAATCAAAACACTCATTAGTAGTGATCATCAGTTGAGGATGATGCTACAATACTGGCTACTCGGCTGACATCTTCAGATTATCAATATTGGAACAATGAAACAACATCTCATGTAACAATGACAGCTATTGGCAAGTGGTAAGCAGA
Source organism: Corbicula japonica (assembly GCA_038501625.1). NCBI lineage: Eukaryota > Metazoa > Mollusca > Bivalvia > Venerida > Cyrenidae > Corbicula > Corbicula japonica. The sequence goes on along the minus strand of JAZAYU010000001.1, from coordinate 3,382,149 downwards.
TGGATGTTAGAGAAGACATAGCTTATCATTGGAAGACATCAGCAAGAGGTGCCCAGATTAATGTTAGGAAAGATATCGGGTATATGTGGAAGCTGTTGGCAAGTGGTGAATAAACATCATCTGTACACAACTTGCACATGCCTTTCATTTATAAGCTATGGCTTCCCTAACATCTATCTGCTGCCCATTTGCCAATGACTGCCTTTGTGACATGATATGTTGTTTTCATTCTTCCAATCCATGTAACCTGAATATATCAATTAATATCTGAAACAATGAAAACTTTCATTAGTAGTGAACATCAGTCCAGGATGCTGATTTTACCCAAACTGCACATCTGAGGCTGAAAAAATCTGAAAGAATCGAAACACTAATAAGTAGTGAACATCAGTCCAGGATGCTGATTTTACCCAAACTGCACATCTGAGACTGAAAAATATGTGAAACAATCAAAGCACTTAAATTAGCAGTGAACATCAGTTAAAACTTCACTTAATTTACACTAAACTTAGTGAACTTAAAGCTAGTTAACAAATATGGAAATGCATTTGACTACAAAGCTAGTTAACACATACGGTAAAGCATGTGAATGTAAACAAAAAAGTTAAAAGCATGACCTTTGCTATTTGTCAGGTTTAAATATTTTATAGATAATGTATCATCTGCCGAAACAATGAATACACGCAGTGGTGATAATATACATGATTATATTTCAAAAGGAAGTGAGCACTTTATTTTCAGTGATTTTCATTTACTGCTTTTCTTAAGGCCTAAATATTTGGTATCAAAATTGAGATTAGATCACTTAAACCCTACGATCTAATCTCAATATTGAAATCAAATATCTATGCATTAAGGAAAACAGTCAATGAAACATCACCGAATACAAAGTGCACACTTTCATTTGGAATAGAGTATAGGTCTTATAGTAAGCAATCAAGAAAATAATATTAATTTATGAATGAGAAAGTCCTGTGCTAAAGGTTATAAAACTGAGCATGGAAACCAGTCTCAAATCACAAGCATCTGATTGGCTGAAATGGCGACCAGTCGCCATTTCAGCCAATCAGATGCTTGAGATTTGAGACTGGTTTCCTATATCAGCTTTATAACCTTCAGTCCTGTAAAGGAGAAAAAGCTAGAAAATGCTGCACATTTTCCACTGTATGAAGTGTTTATCGATAATCGTTTAAAAACAGACTAGAATGGCCAGCTTCCATTTGTATTGGGAATGTCATTACAATGTATGCACTCAAAGCTTGTTTTACATGTAGACCAGCCTCAAATCCCGAACATCTGATTGGCTGAAATGGCGACTGGTCCAGCATGAGTTCATCCATTGTATCAGGGTAAAGTTGCACACTACGATTGTAGATTTCACATTTTGAACCGTCTCTCGGATATTTTTCAACGTCGGATGGCTTAAAAGTCACTTAAATTATTCGTCCAGAGTAATGCCGTCTCCGTTCAAAGTCTTCTAGAATAATAGTATTATAATCAATTCAGTTTTTTTCACTTCCCAGTCTCAAGTTTCATTCACCATGCGGAGTATTTGTTACAACTGGTCGAACCAAGCCTCCTTATGTCCTGAACTCTTATCCTTCATCACATCGAGTAATCCTGAAATGCAATATTAATGTGTTCATAAAAGCACATGCCTAGCTATGCAAAATGAAGAAATTGTCGAATATGGTTGCCAATCATCCTTTATATAAATCTAGAAAATAAATAATTCATAATTTTTATCGGAACTATGTACAAACAGTAAGACCTAGAAGTGAAAAGTCGCCGGTCTGTAACCATAGTTATCTCTGTTGTCTACCATGGAACACATCTGCATTAAATGTATCATATTGAATTCATTCAGTTTACCTCCATCTGGTCGCAATTTCAGCCAATTGAGACTGGTCTCCAATCTAAGTTAAATTATCTTGAGCCTTAGCTCATATAAGACATGTCACGTGGGCAACAATAGAAACTAGAATAAGACTTTCTACATCCTACCGTTGTTGGCGTGGTTAGACATCACTACTGGACTGAGGGTGGGGTATCCATCCACAATCTTCGATCTTGACTGAAGGTCTCATCAACCTGGTAACAGTTTTGGCTATCTTTCCCACTGCACAATGTTGCCAGTCTCAAAAACCAGTTTCCTATTGTAAAGACAACTGTTTAAAATATTGTTACTAGTTATAAATCTCAAACGGCAAATATTTTAAAAGGTATTCTGGCAAACAGCCATGGTAACTTTATTCTACCCAAAATGTTTTTTTCTTCTTAAATGGTAGACTTGCCAGATTTAATAAGTGCTGTTGCATAACGACACTTATTCTTAAATTTTCAAAAGTGACTTAACATTATATAAAACATTTAAAAAAAACTTGGTCCCATGGTTACAAAAAAAGAGAATGTTTTACTCAGTCGCCATTTCAGCCAATCAGATACAGAGATTGGAGACCAGTCTAAAATCTCTGTATCTGATTGACTGAAATGGCGACTGAGTAAAACATTCTCTTTTTTGTAACCATGGGACCAAGTTTTTTTAAAAATGTTTTATATAATGTTAAGTTTAATTATCTTGAGCATTGGCTCTGAAGGCAGATTTCGGTCTACGACAGTCATATAAGACATGTCACTAGGCCAACAATAGAAACTAGAATAAGACTTTCTGCATCTAACCTTTATTTGCGTGGTTAGACATCACTACTGGACTGAGAGGTGGGGTATTCATCCACAATCTTCGATCTTGATTTAAGGTCTAGTAATAGTTTTGGCCATCTTTACCGCTTCACAATGTTGACAGCCTATAAAAATCAGTTTTACATGTTATTGTAAAGACAACTGCTTAAGGGGTCGCAAACATTGCAAATGGCGAAAACTGGCTAAACTTTCAAAAATGAGTTTACTTTTGTTTTAGTATGTGCTTAGTAATTAGAACATGAATTAGACTTAATTGAGTTTGCAAACACTATCTAGATCCTTAGCTAAATACATTTATTTATTAAAATCTAGGTGGCAATGAGTATTTCCCCAAAATTCATTTTTGAAATTTTAGTCAGTTTTTGCCATTTGCAATGTGTGCGACCTCTTAAAACAATGCTACTAGTTATAAATCACGAACGGCAAATAGTTCAAAAGGTAACCTTGCAAGCAGTCATTGTCAATTTATTCCACCAGCAATGTTTTTTTTCTTCTTAAATGGTAGACTTATAAGATTTCATTATTGCTGCTGCATCGCCACACTTATTCTTATATTTTCAAAAGTGATCAAACTGAATAAAGACCAGGTCGCAAGATTATAAAACTGATATTTGAAACCAGTCTCAAATCTCAAGCAACTGATTGGTCTAAATGACTTCTAGATTTAGCAGTTGGGGCTCAATGGCAATACTTCAGTGAATACAGTCACAGCTGCTTTACAGTTACTCGGCATGCATTCCTCGTGCCTAAATTCCCCACATTCCCAACGTCAACCAAGTTTGCTGATGTCTTTAATGCCAATTGCCTGAAACAAACTTTATAACTTAAGATGAGGCTATAAATCATTGGGAAAACAAATCCTACACCAAGAAAAAGCTGCCTGCTGGATTAACCGATACAATACTGCGCCTATTTTAATGTTGCAGATCTGTTGGCCTCTTCTTTCTGTATGTCTGCAGCTGGTATCTGAAAAACACAAAAAACTGACCAGGTTAGAAATGAATTCAACAAAAAACAGCAAACAAAGAAAATGGAAAAAAAAGAAAAAAATTCCCCAGACTTTTAAAGATTTAAAGAAGAAAACAAAAATATTTATCTTTCAAAGTTTGACTGCGCCTCTTCTTTCTGTATCTGTTGCCGCCGGTATCAGAAAAACACTAAAAGAACTGACCAGGTTAGTAATGAATTCAACAAAAAAAAAGCAAACAAAGAAATGGGAAAAAAGGGAAAAATAGAAAAAAATTCCCCAGACTTGTAAAGTTTCAAAGAAGAAAACAAAATACTTATCTTTCAAAGTTTCACTTATTATACACTAAACTTAGTGATTGTCACAATTTTACCTAAAAAACTATCGAATATTAAGTCATAACCTTATGAATAATCAGTACTTAACATAAATGAAATGGTTAAGTTGTTTAATATTTAGTTTTAAGTTATAGGTAGTGTATATTAAGTAAAGTTTTAACAATTGAGAAACCTAAAGGGAATGGAGCGCAGACAAGTGATCGTGGTTTCTAAGTTGTTAAATCTTCACATAAAATACACTTAATAACTTAGTGATCACAATTTTACCTTTCAACTATCAGATAGAATCGAAGACATAATCTAATGAATATTCAGTACTTAACATAAATTAAATGGTTAAGTTGTTTAATATGTTGTTTTAAGTTATAGGTAGTGTATATTAAGTGAAGTTTTAACAATTAAGAAATACGAAAGGAACGGAGCGTAGCGAAGTGATCGTGGTTTCTTAGTTGATCATCAGTCCTGGAAACTGCTTTTGGCACCCACTGCACATCAGAAGCTGAAAATATCTGAAACAATCAAAACACTCATTAGTAGTGAACATCAGTCTTTGACGCTGCTTTTGTCACCCACTGCACATCAGAAGCTGAAAACATCTGAAACAATCAAAACACTCATTAGTAGTGATCATCAGTTGAGGATGATGCTACAATACTGGCTACTCGGCTGACATCTTCAGATTATCAATATTGGAACAATTAAACAACATCTCATGTAACAATGACAGCTATTGGCAAGTGGTAAGCAGATGGATGTTAGAGAAGACATAGCTTATCATCGGAAGACATCAGCAAGAGGTGCCCAGATTAATGTTAGGAAAGATATCGGGTATATGTGGAAGCTGTTGGCAAGTGGTGAATAAACATCATCTGTACACAACTTGCACATGCCTTTCATTTATAAGCTATGGCTTCCCTAACATCTATCTGCTGCCCATTTGCCAATGACTGCATTTGTGACATGATATGTTGTTTTCATTCTTCCAATCCATGTAACCTGAATATATCAATTCATATCTGAAACAATGAAAACTTTCATTAGTAGTGAACATCAGTCCAGGATGCTGATTTTACCCAAACTGCACATCTGAGGCTGAAAAAATCTGAAAGAATCGAAACACTAATAAGTAGTGAACATCAGTCCAGGATGCTGATTTTACCCAAACTGCACATCTGAGGCTGAAAAATATGTGAAACAATCAAAGCACTTAAATTAGCAGTGAACATCAGTTAAAACTTCACAAACAAAGAAAATGGAAAAAAAGAAAAAAAATCCTCGGACTTTTAAAGATTTAAAGAAGAAAACAAAAATACTTATCTTTCAAAGTTTGACTGCGCCTCTTCTTTCTGTATCTGTTGCCGCCGGCATCTGAAAAACACTAAAAGAACTGACCAGGTAAGTAATGAGTTCAACAAAAAAACAGCAAACAAAGAAAATGGAAAAAGGAAAAAAAAGAAAAAAATCCCCAGACTTTTAAAGATTTAAAGAAGAAAACAAAAATACTTATCTTTCAAAGTTTGACTGCGCCTCTTCTTTCTGTATCTGTTGCCGCCGGTATCTGAAAAACACTTCAAGAACTGACCAGGTTAGTAATGAATTCAACAAAAAACAGCAAACAAGAAAATGGAAAAAAGGAAACAAGAGAAAAAAAAATCCCCAGACTTGTTATTTTTTAAAGAAGAAAACAAAAATGCTTTACTTTCAAAGTTTGACAGCGCCTCTTCTTTCTGTATCTGTTGCCGCCGGTATCTGAAAAACACTACAAGAACTAAACAAGGTTAGTAATGAATTCAACAAAAAAACAGCAAACAAAGATAAAGGAAAAAACGAAAAGGAAAAAAAAGAAAAAAACAATTCCCAGACTTGTAAAGTTTTAAAGAAGAAAACAAAAATACTTATCTTTCAAAGTTTGACTGCGCCTCTTCTATCTGTATCTGTTGCTGCCGGTATCTGAAAAACACTAAAAGAACAGACCAGGTTAGTAATGAATTCAACAAAAAACAGCATACAAAGAAAATGGAAAAAAAGGGGAAAAAATAAAAAACAATCCCCAGACTTTTAAAGTTTTATAGAAGAAAACAAAAATACTTATCTTTCAAAGTTTGACTGCGCCTCTTCTTTCTGTATCTGTTGCCGCCGGTATCTGAAAAACACTACAAGAACAGACCAGGTTTAGTTATGAATTCAACAAAAAACAGCATACAAAGAAAATGGAAAAAAGGAAAGAAAGAAAAAAGGAAGAAAAAAGGAAAAAAAATCCCCAGACTTGTAAAGTTTTAAAGAAGAAAACAAAAATACTTATCTTTCAAAGTTTGACTGCGCCTCTTCTTTCTGTATCTGTTGCCGCCGGTATCTTAAAAAACACTACAAGAACTGACCAGGTTAGTAATTAATTCAACAAAAATCAGCAAAGAAAATGGAAAAAAGGGAAAAAAAGAAAAACATTCCCCAGACTTGTAAAGTTTTTAAGATGAAAACAAAAATACTTACCTTTCAAAGTTTGACTGCGCCTCTTCTTTCTGTATCTGTTGCCGCCGGTATCTGAAAAACACTTCAAGAACTGACCAGGTTAGTAATGAATTCAACAAAAAAACAGCAAAGAAAATGGAAAAAAAGGGGAAAAAATCAAAAAAAAATCCCCAGACTTGTTAAGTTTTAAAGAAGAAAACAAAAATACTTAACTTTCAAAGTTTGACAGCGCCTCTTCTTTCTGTATCTGTTGCCGCCGGTATCTGAAAAACACTAAAAGAACTGAACAAGGTTAGTAATGAATTCAACAAAAAACAGCAAACAAAGATAAAGGAAAAAAGGAAATGGAAAAAAAAGAAAAAAACAATCCCCAGACTTGTAAAGTTTTAAAGAAGAAAACAAAAATACTTATCTTTCAAAGTTTGACTGCGCCTCTTCTATCTGTATCTGTTGCCGCCGGTATCTGAAAAACACTAAAAGAACAGACCAGGTTAGTAATGAATTCAACAAAAAACAGCATACAAAGAAAATGGAAAAAAAAGGGGAAAAAATAAAAAAAAATCCCCAGACTTTTAAAGTTTTATAGAAGAAAACAAAAATACTTATCTTTCAAAGTTTGACTGCGCCTCTTCTTTCTGTATCTGTTGCCGCCGGTATCTGAAAAACACTTAAAGAACAGACCAGGTTAGTAATGAATTCAACAAAAAACAGCAAACAAGAAAATGGAAAAAAGGAAAGAAAGAAAAAAGGAAGAAAAAAGGAAAAAAAATTCCCAGACTTGTAAAGTTTTAAAGAAGAAAACAAAAATACTTATCTTTCAAAGTTTGACTGCGCCTCCTCTTTCTGTATCTGTTGCCGCCGGTATCTTAAAAAACACTACAAGAACAGACCAGGTTAGTAATGAATTCAACAAAAAACAGCAAACAAAGAAAAGGGAAAAAAAGGGAAAAAAAGAAAAAAAATCCCCAGACTTGTAAAGTTTTAAAGATGAAAACAAAAATACTTACCTTTCAAAGTTTGACTGCGCCTCTTCTTTCTGTATCTGTTGCCGCCGGTTTCTGAAAAACACTACAAGAACTGACCAGGTTAGAAATGAATTCAACAAAAAAACAGCAAACAAAGAAAATGGAAAAAAAGGGGAAAAAATCAAAAAAAAATCCCCAGACTTGTTAAGTTTTAAAGAAGAAAACAAAAATACTTAACTTTCAAAGTTTGACAGCGCCTCTTCTTTCTGTATCTGTTGCCGCCGGTATCTGAAAAACACTAAAAGAACTGAACAAGGTTAGTAATGAATTCAACAAAAAACAGCAAACAAAGAAAATGGAAAAAAAGGAAATGGAAAAAAAAGAAAAAAAGGAAAGAAAAAGAGAAAATTCCCCAGACTTTTAAAGTTTTAAACAAGAAAACAAAAATACTTATTTTTCAAAGTTTGACTGCGCCTCTTCTTTCTGTATCTGTTGCCGCCGGTATCTGAAAAACACTAAAAGAACAGACCAGGTTAGTAATGAATTCAACAAAAAACAGCAAACAAAGAAAATGGGAAAAAGGAAAGAAAGAAAAAAGGAAGAAAAAAGGAAAAAAAATCCCCAGACTTGTAAAGTTTTAAAGAAGAAAACAAAAATACTTATCTTTCAAAGTTTGACTGCGCCTCTTCATTCTGTATCTGTTGCCGCCGGTATCTTAAAAAACGCTACAAGAACAGACCAGGTTAGTAATGAATTCAACAAAAAACAGCAAACAAAGAAAAGGGAAAAAAGGGAAAAAAAGAAAAAAAATCCCCAGACTTGTAAAGTTTTAAAGATGAAAACAAAAATACTTACCTTTCAAAGTTTGACTGCGCCTCTTCTTTCTGTATCTGTTGCCGCCGGTATCTGAAAAACACTACAAGAACTGACCAGGTTAGAAATGAATTCAACAAAAAAACAGCAAACAAAGAAAATGGAAAAAAAGGGAAAAAAATCAAAAAAAAATCCCCAGACTTGTTTAGTTTTAAAGAAGAAAACAAAAATACTTAACTTTCAAAGTTTGACAGCGCCTCTTCTTTCTGTATCTGTTGCCGCCGGTATCTGAAAAACACTAAAAGAACTGAACAAGGTTTGTAATGAATTCAACAAAAAACAGCAAACAAAGAAAATGGAAAAAAGGAAATGGAAAAAAAAGAAAAAAAGGAAAGAAAAAGAGAAAATTCCCCAGACTTTTAAAGTTTTAAACAAGAAAACAAAAATACTTAACTTTCAAAGTTTGACTGCGCCTCTTCTTTCTGTATCTGTTGCCGCCGGTATCTGAAAAACACTAAAAGAACTGAACAGGTTAGTAATAAAATCAACAAAAAAACAGCAAACAGAAAATGGAAAAATGGAAAAAAGGGGAAAAAAGAATCCCCAGACTTTAAAAGTTTTAAACTACTGAAGAAAAATTGTAATCTTTCAAAGTTTGAATGCGCCTCTTCTTTCTGTATCTGTCGCAGCTGGTATCTGAAAGAATTAAAAGTGTTAACAATGAAATAAAACATAAAACAATGCAAACAAGTTTAAGATATGGAAACAATGAAATAAAAATCTCAAACATGAAATTGGATATTGCAATTATTTAGTTTTTATTAATTTTCATGATTATATTTTGATACTTCATAATTATCGAATAATTTTGCTGACAAAGTACTTGTTTCACAAAATAAAGTATGCCAACAGACATGACATATTTCCAGCTACCGGTATTCATACAATCTTATCAAAACGATTAGTGAACCGGAAATTTATCCACTGCACGGTTTTCATTCAACAAATAAATTACATATTTTGATATGGATCTTATCCCAAATGTTTCCTATGTACTGGTTTACAGCATGACCCTTTACCGTTATTCAAATGGCTTATAGATTCAGCGCTGTTCCACTTTCACTTGACAAATGTAATTTATACAACCATATTCGTTTTCAACATTTACATTTAGACTTGTATTGGTTACATACCTTTGGCAATACCTTTGGCAATGATGACAAACATCAATGTGTTTATGAAACCAACAATTTTCATCTGTTTACACACCCTTCATCAGCTCACCGATGTTGTGCTGTGATAAACTGAAAATACCAATCACCATTTAATAGGAGTCATAAAAGATTTTAATACAGAAATTGGCAGCGCGAATATGTAAGATAGAACTATGATAACCAGACTGGCGAAAACATGCCACTATGAACCAATATCATCAGAATAACCGACGGAAACGATTTTAATTTGCGTCGCAGGAATTCCAGGGCTAGGTACAGTCGCCGTGACGATGCGGGTTCGCTCCCAGCTAGAGACACTATCATTTGACAAGAATACTTCATTAAGCTGTTACCTTATCATCCATAAATCCTCGTATGAAAATACAAAGCTTAACAACACGTGACCAGAAACTAACTGAAAATCTTTTCTAGATCCTTGATCTAAAAACTACTTTCGCGGAATAATTTTCCTTTCTTTTTCATTACAGGAAATTTCAACAGCTCAGACCATATGACCTATCTAACCAATAGGATTAACTACTCATTATCATATACATGTGATTAAACTTGTAATTCTATACTAAGAATAAGGCTAAAACACCTTTTTGCTACTAATGGGACGCCTAAAACCGTAAAATTCGGCTCTACTCCTCCTCAAATGCACACTATCTGAAACAATCAAACACTCATAAGCAGCTGACGTCTTTTCACCAGGACGCTCAAGCTTTTTTGTATTTAATGGTCGTGTTTTCTAAATATGGCTATTCCTAATATGCCTGTGTCACCGACCTCTTTAATATAGTCACTCTACCAGAAGGTGTTTAGCCTGGTTAAGGGTCGTTTAGTTGGACGATGACTATTATTATTTTGACAGTGTTCCTTGTCAGAATAAATCTCGGTTAAAATTTTGATCTCACTTATAAATGAAAATCATACATCATTTAAAAAAAACAATAACAAAATACATATAGTATAGGTCGACCGAGGTAAATTGGCGATGTTTACAATTATTAATAGAATGTAAATACTGGTTAAGGCAAATTTAGGAATTACCAGTATTATTTTGTACGATCATATTATATCGCCTCGATAGCGCAGTGGTTAACCCCTCCGGTTAGCAATGACGTATCTTTTTTTCGACACGGGTTCGAATCATTCACGGAATTCAGAGATATATTTCGATTTATATTTTTTAAGTTTTATTGCAGTTATTTCGTTTCTTATATTTTTTGCTTCAATTTATTTTATCACATCGATTATCTCGAGGATCTCGAGGAAATAATTATTGTGTAAACAGTTTAAAAAAGTTATTAAAAACATGTTTCGAACCTACAACCTATCGTACCGTTTCTACCATTGCATTTCAACGTATTTTTATTGACTGCGTCTTAGACCACTCCGCTAGTGGGACGGGTGTTGGGAGCGTTACGCTTTGTATTAAACAACGATTATTATATATGTCCATTGTTTACATGCAACGCCAATGTAAACACACCAATGTAAACATTGTCAAATTACCTCTGTCCAATAATAGTTATTTGGGCATAGCGATTACATATATCTAACATATATATGAATATTAAGGTATGTCATCGACACAAGTCAAAATATGTAACACTGTAAACAAACATAACCCGTACATCAGGCACAGGGAATCGGCACATAACTTTTATTTTTTAATCCTTCGAATCTATGTTATAATAATAAACATAGATTCGAAGGATTAGAAACAAGAAATATCTTTAAAAAAGATAAACGGCGTTGATGGAAAAGATTTTTATATATAAGAAAGAAAGAAATAAAGACCGTGCAAAAATTTCGTCTGGTGATAATACGTCGATTAAAGAAGAATGTCTAACATTAACTGTACATTCAGTTTCAATAAAATACCTCTTGTAGAGTTAGCACTAATGATGAATAAATGTCATTAAAATACAATAAATGAAAATAATAACAACTTGTTACAAGAGCGAAATCTACCAACTTTTACGTAAATTAACTTTAAAAGAAAGTGTCCCTCCCGAGTATTGAACCCGGGGACTCCGCTTGAGAGGCGAGTGTGACAACCACTACACCAAGGCGTTTTGCATTTTTGGACATGAAATTAACAATCAGTATCAAAGGAACTAGAAAGGAACCAGTAAGAACCAGAAATATCTGCACTTCTCTGTCGTTTTACACTGTGTATTGTACTCGAGTGTTTACCTGACACCTATGAATATTCCATATAAAATCGTATTTAAGCCATCAATTGACTTAACTGGTTATTTATACCGTTAATATCTTTTTCTCCAATACAATTAACGCTTTTTAAAACGAAAATGCCCGAACATATAAGAGCCAGGTAAATACTTACACACAATATAAAAATCGTTACGGTAATCATTAACAAGACCCACTAATAACCAATCAAAATAATCTATTTGATTTTCCCGCTGCATAATAAATTTTATTTACAATGTTTCATTGGTCGAAAAACTAGGTCAAAAGTGAGCTTAGACAGCTAACGCCGAAAAAAGCTATGTGCCGATTCCCTGTGACATCAGGTGATATAAAATAAATGGTGCATAACGCGCCAATAATTTATACAGGTAAAAGTATAATTGTTTACATATTAACCTAAATCATATCAAAACTTAGTATCGCTACGAATGAAAACAATCAAATAAAATTGTATTTACCAGAAAAAGGTATTAAATATTCCAGAAAAATAAATAATTGCCATTTACAAAAAAACCTGTCCACCTATATTGTTTGAAATTTAAAAGTGCAGTGATTGGGTGTTAGTGATCACGTGCAAAGACAAAACAGAAAAATCATTGTGTTACACCGGTCTACTGACGATATTTTGAGACCGGTGACGACACAATGCAGAAAAATACAAAGCGAGTTGTCTCCCTTCGACTTTATCACCGTGCCCAATCGTTACCTCGCGAAAACGGCAAAGTCGCGTCGGATCCCGGAATTTCCGGTGAGTATTTTGTTGATTTTTGTGAGAAAATCGTTGTTTTTATTTTCTTATAAATATTTTCAGAGAACAAAACCTAGTGCAGGATGATCTCCTAGGAATAGGCTATAATGCTCACTAGTCGATTTTCTCCACATTTCTACCGTTTTCTCAATCATTCGGTGAAATCTACGAAATTTGCTGAAAAAGTCGACAAAGGGTCCGGAAAACTCATGTTTCAAACTTCTTCGCATACATGTATTCGCCTTTCAATGTGTTAATCTAGTAACTGATCTCTCTTGTACCCGATAAACTTGTTTAACATTTCAGAAGTCGTGGCTGGTAGATAGAGGTCATTTTATGCCAACATTTTGGGGTAAAGTAGGGTAACCCGGAAATCCACTTTCGTTTAGGGGAAACGCCGGGACCCTGGATAAAAAGTTTCAGCATAAAACGTGATCGTTTCTTTCTTTGCCGACCTTAATTTTTTCGTAAATTCACTTAGATGTTAGTCTTGCTCAAGTGTGGAAGTTTCTTTATTTTATTATTGTTGTTTATTGAGATAACGTGATGCCGTTTATCAATGTACTTTGTATTTATACATGCATAGTTATTTGTCGTTTGGCGCTTGAATCACTCAATTCTTCTTAAACGTGGATTTGAAATATAAGAAATACTAAGTATTGTTATCTGCTTTGAACAAGTCATTGTCTCGTCTTTTATATCTTTACAGAAGGGAAAAGGAATATATATTTTTTATCTTAATCGCAAGATGTAGCTTTCATGGGCGCATAGAGAAGCTTTCACAATCGCACGTTTTAACTTTCACGTTCTGGCGTAGCAGCCGCTACGTGCTCTCGTAGAAGCATCAATGTTCACAAAAAGTATACTTCACGAGCTCAGTAAGAACCTTTAAAGTAGCCCGCTCACCAAGAAGTGAAGGCCAATGATTGTCACGACTAAAAAAGGGCTCTGGCCCGACCATGAGGCAATTATTGAAATTGTTTCATATATAAAAATAACGATTTTCTCACAGAAATCAACAAAATACTCACCGGAAATTCCGGGATCCGACGCGACTTTGCCGTTTGCGCAAGGTAACGATTGGGTACGGTGTTTATTACAAAGGGAGAGGTATGAATGGGAGTGTGGCACGCCAAAATAGTAAAAAGTATACAATTTGGGAAAAATATAAACGAAGTCAATTGACATAGAGATTTTAATATATTTACTTAGCAGTGCGTTAGCACTGCGATACATATTTCACTTTTTAACTCCTTACAAAACTCCAAATGTTGAAACAAATATTTTTAACTTCAAATCACGGTAAATGTTAGTATTTGCATCAAGATTCCCATTACAGAGGAAGACATAGGTTACGGACCATGCATTATTATAGACGCATTTTTTTTTCTCCGTACGAACTTCAATTTTAAATTGTGGTAAAATAGCCAGATTTGTCAAAGTGAAGTCCCAAGTTGTCTGTTTGACAATTTGATGTCTAGTTAAACCATTATACTTTCTTTGAAATGCATATTACTGACGTTCGGTTGGTAAATTCTAGATCGTAAGGGTAAAAATAGGTCTCTAAGCAATATGACTTTCGCAAACAACTATACCTCCATCCTAGCGAAACAAGCCGCGTGGCAAGGTTTTATGCCTGTACTAATTTAAACATATTTTATTCCCATCATTCTTTTGCATGTGACCATAAAATCATGTAACAGTACACATTATGGTAATAGGGTCGAACCACAACTTCTTCGAACATTAGTGACGGTTCTTCCCTAAATGGTTCTAAATTACACAGGAAATTTATGACGGGTGGTTTAACATGGTCGTCACTTTGTAAATTATTGTTTAAGTATATAATGGCTAAATTGATTACAGAAATTGTGTGCACCAGTGCTTGATCCAGGAAAGTATTCTTGGAAGCGGTAATTCTGCCTGTGAGTTTCTGGTAATCAGTTTACAGAGATGCTCATATGATAAATCTGGCATGGTTTAATTCCTTTGTAAAGCACTGGTGTGTGAAAGTATGCCTGTATTCCAGGTTCACTAACATAAACGTTCTATGGAGTTTGGTTATATTGTTTGTGTAATTTACTACAAGTTTTAGCTTTCCAAAAAGCTAGTCGGTCATTAGCAAATAAATTAATAGAATAAGTAGGTATGTATTCGTGCTTGTATTTACTTTTGGACTAATGGAAGTCAATGATACGGCCAGTTTTCTGTCGATCAATGTCACACAGACTGTATCTGACAAACTATTTGTGAATTTAGTTGATGTTTCAAGTTTCAATTTTATTTCCATTTACATTTCTCTGTATGTACAAAACATAAACAACAGAACATATATACATTGTACAATTCTGTTACTTTAAAGCATGCAAACAAAGTTGAACGGCTGATGTTTGAATTATTGAAACATGAAGAAGACGTGTACCGGCAAAAGGCATCAATATAAATAATCATGTCTCTAGTAGACGTAATTTATTATTTTATTCAGGACGTGTAGAAATAATTACGTTGTTTAAGCACCAGCGAATCTGATGAATATGTTACATTAACGCGAATGCTCAAAGAGGTACCATAGAACTTTCCGCAGTCGATACTTATTTGTACAACATTCATAAAGTGTAGTTTTAGTTGGTTCAGCAGATCTCGTCAAACTTGAAGTTGACGAGCGTTAGATGACAATAAACAATAAATTAGGATGCTGTTGCATTTATTACTTTCACTTAAGCTTTATGCTGCTCATATCTTTTGTTTTTGTTTGAACGATTTTCTCTGAAACTATTACAGAAACTCAAGAAGCAATATTTGTATTTAAATTAATCTATCATCAAAGAACTTGTCGTTACGCCACTGTTTTGAAAATTCTTCACAACTATTTCTCTACTTTAAAGGCTGGTTTTGCATTGCTTGCAGTATATTCTAGTAGATCGCCCTTACATAGAAATGACAGTGCTTGTGTTGTCTACCTTACTGTACTTGTCAAAATAATGTTATTGTTTAGTATCCCAAGACCGAATTCAGATCCGTTATATTGCATGTGTATGGGGAAGCAGACATTGGGGTCAGGGGTATCCCCGGAAATCTTTTACAAGTAAAACTCAATTTGGATTGCAACTGCGACGAGTCCAACCGTTCACTATAGACCCCAAGAAGAGAACGCATGGATAGATGCGGTTTTGAGAGGGAACAGGGGAATCAAAATAATTCGATTCGTATTTCGTTAATAATGCATATATTCAAGGGCAAGTTTTGAATATTATGGCGGCGGAAGTTTTGTAACATAAATTAAATAGTTAAAGTTTAAATGATAAAAATACAGATGCACGTATAGAATGGTTACCAAGTTTCTTTTTTAAAACAATCGTTTAAGTTTTGTTTTCTTAAAATAGATGAAAAGTTCACTTTGAAAACCACCGAAGACGAAAAATGTGAAGATATTGCAGGCTCGGTTTCATTGAGCCCGTTAAAGACTTTTAAGCATATCAAAAACATAAAATACCGCATCGTAATTAGTGCTCCAACTTGGATATCAAAAGGACAGGGAAATAGATAGATCTAAAAAACCATGGCAGTTTTTGTGCAACAAGCTCAAAACTAGGCACTTTTATGCAAATCTTTGAGAAAGAGCATAATACATGTATATAAATGTCCCTCTGAATGAGTACTTGCGAATAAAAGATAAAATGTAATGTTCATAACTAATGAAGAGATGGGTAGTCATAAAACCAACTAGGTTTAAACTCTCGCAGCTCGGGTTATTTCAATAGTGCGCTCGTGAAATGCAAAATTGTGAGGTTGATTATCTGATAACAACTACATTTGTAATTATGGATTGAAATGATTTTTCAACAAACTTGACTAACGAAGTACTTGTAACTGAGGTAACGTGTCGCCATTTATTCTATAAATTGATAATAGACAAGTTCAATAAACAAAATCATTATTGATGCTTTCACGCTGAACGTATTATCATAAAGTGCAATTAACCTCCTGTGGCCATTCTAGTCGTTTATCTCTGTCGTCCGCAGCTATTTGAGCGTATTGATGACTGTCTTTTAGCGTACCGTCGCCCCATTGACTACGCTTGTGATATTAGATAAAAATATTGCCCATGCTGATCTCCTATGTTTACTTTAAACAATGGTCATGTCACATTCGCTAATACTCCGGTATCTTCTGAGAACGTTCACCGAAATTGAACTGGAAATCGCAAACAAATTGCAAAATCGCTGATCCCCCTATTTTTTACTTTAAATAATGATCACCTCACTTCGCTATTCGCTAAACTTCCGTTAACTTCTGAGAACATTCGCAACATTTGCACTGGAATGCGCAAAAAAGCAAAATCTCTCTTTAAATTACAATATTTTGACAATTAAGCAAAGTTCTGAGCATTCGTTTCCTCCTAAATGCGTGTTTAAAACATCTCCTCGTTTGCTATAAGCCTCTACTATTTCACGACCGTTTGTTTGGTGAATTATACCACAAGTAAGAAAATTTTTAATGTTAACACATGGGTAGAAGTTTTCATTAATTTTCAAAGTCAACGCATGGACATGAGTTTTTTTGAAACCCGCATTATGTCATCTAACATGGCATACACTGAAATTGACATCATTAAAACAAACAAACAAAAACAGGAAAATGTGCGAGAACCAGCAATATTACATGTTGAAGTTCAGCATTCCAACAAAATTGTTGAAGATCAGAATATTAAATATAATAATTTGAGTCCCTGTCAGGCTTCTCATCCCCCCACCGTAGGACAGTGACAAAATTTTGTTGTTGAACTCTAGATTTTGGAATACATTTTGGGTTAAAAGTGTATGCTAATGACCGACTAGCTTTTTGTAAACTTTTGTTTACAGACAGCCTTTCCCGCCAAACTCGGATATTCATTAGTCTCTAAGAAAAACATAAACGATGTCTTGCTTTTGACCAACAAAATCAATATAACGGATCGAATCTATTTCATATATGGGATCATCCTGAACAGTTGTTTGATTCAAATAAAGTATCAGTTCAATTTGTAAGCAAATAATATTTTGCAATGAAGGTTTGCATCACATGACTTTCTAAAAAAAGACGCATAACATTATTTCTACACCCTGTAGAAAATACATCACACGTATGTTTATATGATTTAACATGTCGTTATATATCAGCTCAATTTAAGATTTGATGTTACTATAACGTCCAAATATTGTTTCATCAACATTTAGAAGACTTTTCTTGCAAATAGGGGGAACGGAATAGCATTCTCAAGCTCTAGACGGGCGGCTTTGTCTAAAGTGACCACGTCCGGTGCCGCTGTTAACCGGTGTTACCCTTCAAAGGTCAAGTTTGGTCCATTATAATATGTCGGTCATCAGGATGACCGACAACAGAATGGACTACAATAACGAAATAGTAAACACATATGGGCTATACCACGTCACTTTTAGAATTTCGTGCATACACAAAATCACTCGCTTTAAGATGGTTTCAAGTTGGTTTTTTGCTGATTTCTCAGTAATTTCGGAACCGATTTTGACCAGATAAAGAGCACCGTACTCTTGCTGAAAAGCATTGTCATCAACATTTAACCTTTATTATTATATATCTAATAAATGTAACCAATCGACAATCTGCATTTGTACCACGTGACCGTCCAATATATTCCCGTATTGGATCCAAAAAATATATATTAATTTCATATTGGACGGTTGGGTACATGTGCACTAAACGATGCTAGTCTGGTTTCCGATTTCAATCCTTAACGAATTAAAGACCGGGAACCATGCGCGCATAAAGACGCTTGTTTATATATGTTTAAACTGCTTGTAAAGCGTCTAGCTGACCACGATGATGATGATGTATATTTCAAATTAAACGAAAGTTATATAATGAAAAGGTTATTATACATTTAACTGTACAAAACGGAATATATTTGGACTCATACACAGCTTGAAAAGTCATATTAGACTCGCCTATCGGCTCGTCCAATATGACTTTTCAAGCTGTGTACTCGTCCAAATATATTCCCGTATTGTACAGTAAAATGTATAATAACCTATAAATATCAGTCGGCTGCCGTTTTTTCTAACATTCAAAGACATTTCAAACAAAATTTGTCTTAAAATTTTAGAAGGAAAAATTAGCATAAAAAACCATACACGTGTGATTTTTTGTGTGCACGACATTCTAAAAGTGACGTGGTATAGCCACATTGATACAGTGTGTCAAAGCATATTAGTGAGAATGCTGGTTTATTCAATACTATATATTTTAACAATTTCTTTATCACCCTGGGTGACAAGAAGCTTCTTCTCACGTGGTTCATATGCCACAGCACGAGGATAGGAGATTGTCTCCCCTGTTACTAGAACTTTTACACGCTCTCCGCTAGGGGACACCACATGTACGCTATTTGACGTATTCCCACACACGTAAATATTCCCCTCTTTGTCTAATGTGATCTCCGCGGCGTTACCCAGTTCCATCGCAGAATAGTTGAAATTCAACTCCCCCGTTTCCTTCAAATTAACAACGCATCCCAGTCTCTCGTCGGAGACGTAAATCTGTGTCGCCTTTGGTGTACTAGTGACATAAACCGGCTTAGAAAACAACTTAAAACCGTCATCATCGACGCAAACATACGTCAGTTCCTTTCCCGTTGGGGATAGCACCTTAAGATTTGGAGGATCACCATCATACGTGACGGTTAAGATTTTACCATCAGTGTAGATGAGTCCAAAACACGGCTCGTCGGTGGATATTGAACGTGTTTGGGTTAGGTATGATCCGTCGATGGTGACAAACTGGATCCTACATTCTGCTGGTAGCGTGACGGCGACTTCCTTGTTCGAGATGAGCGTCACGTTCCACGGTTTTGAGGACAGCGCAAGGTTCGTGATTGGCAGAAAGTTACTGGTGAACATCTTTAGTTTTCTACTGGTTCTGTCAGCAAGCAGGATACGACCATCAGGTAGAAATCTGAAATATCCCAAACATTTCATAAATGGTTATCCTACAGAAGTCTTAAACAACGAGCATTTCTGTGAATGCACTAATATTCGTGTGCATAATTTTTCGTGGTTTTTCGTTAGACAGCAATTTCGTGGGTTCTTAATTTCGTGGAACTTATTTTCTCAACAACGTTTGTATTTAATTATTTATTTCGTGGTGGTTTTAAATTCGTGGATCGACCTGCCCACCAAGACCACGAAAATTATTTCACTGAGTATATTAAAGATTCTACAGAAACTACAAAAAATGCATTGTATGTCGTCACCGCAATTCTAAAAAGACGTGATTCTTCGTCGTACGATAAAGTTTTGCAAATTTGTTTTTCTTTAACAAATCAGATAGTCCATACAAAGCATGTGGGGGGTTTTCGGTATACTTGCCACTGGTCGTTTCGTTTATTTCATTCTGATTTTCAAAATTTCATATAATGTCTTCTTAGAATTACACGTACATGTAAAGCGACGATGTATTATTCCTGAGTGTACCGTCTAAAATGAATAGTCTGAAATGAATATTACAGTTCTCTAAGACAAAAATTTCCCCATTTGTAAAATTTGCTTGAAATCCAAATACATGTAAACATATTAAAGCTTCCAATCATTTGTTTATAGCACCGGCAGATGCTATAGTTGTTTGCTTGCGGGAACCGTCTAGTACCATCATTGACGTCAAACGATGTCAGTTTTTGCGATCTGCTGTGCATCACTAAAAGTTATGAGGCCAGTCAGCGTACCCCAAAATAGCATCGAAGTGTGAAGAAATTGCAAAAGAATTGATTTGTATGTTTTTTGTTTGAATAACATGTCTACTTTAAAGGGTAAAAAGTTGCAATTTGAAAACTGATGGGAAATTTGGAAAAAACGCATTTGAACTGACTGACCAAAAAAATCTCCAAATTTTAAACATATCAATTTTTTGGATAAAATTAAAGCATTGATCATAGTTTTAATAAAACTATTGCAATAGATTGCTGGAGAATGGCGTTATTGAACTAGTAAATGTTTAAAATTTGCCATAGTTTCATTTTGGTTTGCAATCTTGCGAAATCCGAACATTTTTAGATGTTATTTTACCCCACCCACTTAAGTAAAAATTATCAAAATGACATGAAATTTTGAGAAAAATGCAAAAGAATTCATTTGTATGTTTTTTGTTAGAAGAATATGTCTACTTTAAAGGGTAAGAAATTGCAATTTGAAAACTGATGGGAAATTGTGAAAAACCGCGTTTGAACTGACTGACCGATAAAAAATTGCATATTTTCAACATACCGATTTTGGATAAAATTAAAGCATTGATCAAAGTTTTAATAAAACTATTGTCATAGAATGCTTTAGAATGACGTTTTTGAACTAGTAAATGTTTAAAACTTGCCATAGTTTCATTTTGGTTTGCAATCTTAAGAAATCAGAACATTTTTAGAGGTCATTTTACCCCACCCACTTAAGTAAAAATCAAAAAAGCATCAACTTGTAAGGAAAATGTAAAAGAATTGATTTTTATGTTTTTGTAAGAAACACGTGTCTTCTTTAAAGGACAAAAAAGTTGCAATTTGAAAACTGATGGGAAATTTGAAACAAAAAGCACTTGAACTGACTGACCGATAAAAAGTGCAAATTTAGAACATATCCATTTTTGGATAAAATTAAAGCATTGATCATAGTTTTAATAAAACTTCCGTCAAAGAATACTGGAGAATGTCGTTATTGAAGTAGTAAATGTTCAAAACATTAGTTTCCTTTCGGTTTGCAATCTTGCAAAATCAGAACATATTTAGAGGTTATTTTACCCCACCCACTAAAGTAAATATTATTATTTTGATACAATATAAATTTGTTTTATTCTTTTTCATTTTTTTTAAATACTATGTAAAACTGCATAAATATGATACACCTAAGTTTATTATATAATCATTGTATATCAATATAATTAAGAAAACGAAAACTGTACATGCATAGTAGGTGGTCAAACACGTTTAAATTCGTATATTTGGAGAAAAAGGTTGTTCAAGTTCATATGTATTCATCAATACCCAATTCTGCGCGAGTTGGAGAATTTGAACACCCAAAGCAACAACACTCAATTCAAAAATCTACAACTCATAACATTCCAAGCCATGTTTTCTAAAAGTACTACATTGTTACTTTAATAAAGGCAACGGTTGGCATTTAAAATATTGTCATGTGCATGAGGCAGAGAACAAATACTTGTTACCAGTCAAATCCCACCCCTGGTCTTCAGGTTTAAGCATTGTATTTCCAACCAAGATCTGGCTCTGAATATAAACGTGTTTATAATAAAAATGCTGTGTCTAATGTTGGAGATAATGTATGAACTTGCACAAATAACGTCCTTTTCATCACCTTCACAGTAAATTTTTGATCTTGTCGTATCTAGCGATATAGATGGAGATCTGTCTTATAACATGAGGATAGTCTTTTCACCTAGTTTTCCTACATCTTTGTCTGATTGACTCGACATGAACTGTTTCTCAGCTTCTTGCGTCTATATTAACAATCAACTCCTTCATGGCAGTTGACTTTCCTGTTCTAAATATGTGAGAAGTTAAATCACAACCAGTATTGGCATGAAAAGAAGTAACAGATCACATTTATTTCAGAAAACACAGACTGCATATTTTGATGTTATAGATCTTTCTTGGTGATGGTCTTTTATGCCTCATATCGGATGGCACGTACACTTTCTGTGCTGAGTCTTCTTCAACGATACATGTTATCTCTTGCTCACCACGTTCAGTGTCTGTCAAAGCACTTCATGGAACCATTAATTATTCTGTTTTGTACATTTCTGGTATATATAGTGTCTTGAAGTTCGATGGGTCTGACAGAACAAACATCTGTACCTCTCTTCAGATTTTTAATTTTAGTATGCTTGTCATAAAAACTACAGTCAAGTATTACGAAAATCAAATGTGACAATTGAACATGTGTCGCAATTGTCGTTATTACATTGTTATTGTAGTCACAGTGGTTTTTGGGTGAAGAGAGTCTCAAATATGGTCTGTGTAACATCGTGAATACGCAATATTCTATCCTTGCTGGTTCTGTTGACGGTGCAATAGCCTTTACCACGGTGTGTCACAGCCTTTAAATAAAGAATAAAACTGGCCTTTATGATTTGCAAAAAAAATGTGAAAGTGAGATTTTAATTACAAAATCCAAGTCAAATATATATATAAACGTAACAGCTTAAAAAAAAGAAAACCATTAATTTTACTCTTACCACCATTTCAGAAGTTTATGTTCACATAAGCAGAAACAAAAGGAAGAGTGAAAACCATAGTCCTGATGATGCAAAACACACTTTACTTGTTCAATTTACGTTTGCAAACTAATATCGATTTTCTAAAACGTGTATTTAAAAATATCATGCATGTCAGGATTTGGAATAAACAGAAAACACAGCCTCCCCAAGCAGCCAAATCTTAGAGAGGAAAAGAGAGCGTGTGTTACAAGACGATCGATTTCAAATAAGACACCACAAAAATAAACAAAAAAGAGATCTATTAGAGTTTCCGCCTAGGAACGGTCAGTGATAAAACAAGTTGTCACTGGGGGTATAAACCAGGTTCTAGGGTTCACCAACCTCACACCTGCCCCAACAAGTTTCCATATGAACAAACACGTAAAAGTTGTCTTGGTTTAATAACTCCAACCCACCTAAAACTCGACAGTGTTGCACGCAAAAGCACATAAACATATAAAACATAAGAAGCTAATAGCATGGTAATGCAAAAAGGCAGATAGTCAATGATCTTACCGAGACCAGAGTCTGGAGTCAAATCAGCAAGAACAAGATGACACGGATAAAAGAAACAAAAATCGAGCATCTAGGTTCTTTTACACGATTTCATAAACTCTTAAACCCCTGTCACCGTCGTGCAACCAAAGAGGTGCATTTTATTTTCTTAAGTTTATGAATAAAATCTCGATGTGAAAGACCTGGATGCAATAGTGATTATAAACTGAACCTGTACTTAATTTAAATGACATTTTTCTGTTGTCATAAATATCTGTTTTTCAAATATATTATTTAGTCATAAAGATACAGATACACCCTATTACCTTGGGTTGGCATTCACAGTCGAGTGATGATGATATGGGAATTCCATATGACTCTGTAAATAATGATGAAAAAATTAATAAATAAGTGTTACATTAAATATACGTAGCGTAAAATATGTTTACATTATGAAATGGCTGTTTTTATAAATATTTTTTTTAATATATATTGATGTCAAACTTATTTTTTACCGTTATCGTGTTACTTGTTAAAGATTAATGTTAATATTGTTTATACACTATACTTTCATTTAAAATAAATTTAGGTACTCCATATTAGCCGATATTGACTGTAAAACACGAATAAGAAAATAACACCTAGTTAGTTATGGTTTTGCTGCGCATTTGATTTGCTTCCGTAGTTTTAAAAATTTGCGAAAACCTTCTTGTGAAGGTCAAAACCAAATCTACGGAAAGTAGTCTGATGCAAGTAAAGCCCCATCATGTCATCAATATGTTACATTTATATTTAAATACATAAACATTGGAATGCCAGCTCAGGCAATATTCAGTATCCTTGGCTACTATGACCAGACTGCAACATTTTTAAAATTGACTGAATCATCAGCTGGTTTATATGTCAGTGTAATCTAAAAATCTGGTCAAAGTGTGTACAGAAGGAAATATTTCAACAGTAACTTGTATTGAATAATGGCTTTGTTACTCAACTTGCCTTGAAATTTAAAATATTTTAATTTGTAAGATAATAGAAAATGGGTTTACTTTAGTTAATTTCTGAACAGTGCAAATATTATGAAAGTGTAAGCCAGTAAATCTTTACCAAACTGTTGATTTTGATTCAGATATTTGACAAACTAGTAAAAAATGTTCCTATGTACATATTTTTTTAACCATTCAGGGCATTTAAAACTTAATTCATTGGTATAAAAAAGAAATTATTATTCCTTGCTACCCAAAATTTAGGGAAGGACAACAGTACTGTAAACACAAATTTTGAGGTTGGCCTTACATTATACATGCAGTATTTAAATAAGTATCCCCTACACACATAAACATTCACTTACAAAAACTTAAATTACCACAAGTTACCTCAGCTACATATTTTACCTCTTACAATGAACATTCAATTTTATCAACCTTTACAGGTGCTGTGCAGATAACTGCATCATAGACAGATACTTGTACTTGGGCATCCCTAGATGAAGAGTTATTAATGGTATGGCTTTCAGTTCTGTCCTATTATTTTAAAATTTCTGATTAAAATTGATGGTTATGTTCTTTTAAGGGTATTCCTTTTCACTACAGAAAAGTAGAGTGCTTATTGTATTTTGCAGCATGCTTAAAAATAAATATTAAAGTTTTGCTGGTTTTAAGAATAAAATGTAAAGTTAACTGTTGTAATTGTTTTAAATGATAATCATTGGTTATTTAAATATGTGAATAGTTATTATGCGTTTAACACATATCATTTTATACAACAATTGTTTATCATTTAATTTTTAGCCTACGGTAATTTTTTTCAGCTCCCATGTTACACAGAGGAACTTGCAGCCAGTAGTGCATCTTTTCATTCAAAAAGCACTGACATAGAACTTGGAATCTGCTGGTGACTTGCATTTTGTTGGGATGAGAATTAATTTACAGCATTGAATAAATAATGAAATTGTGTTCATAAGTTGACAGATATTTTAATGCTTTACCAAATCATCCACAAGTAAAGACAATCAGTTTTAGTGCTTACATGAAATAATGATAAAACTGACTTATAAATGACAGCATTCAACAAATCACATGCAAATTGTGGGTATGTTGATCAATGATGTGATGCATTTAGTGGAGATTTATAGAAGCTATTAACTTAATGAAAGCATATCTTTTTTATTATAAAAATACTACCAAAAAAAGATGGAAAATTTTCTGAAAACAAGATTGGACCAGGCATTAGGTTATGAAAACAAACAAGACTGGCTCATTTTGAAGGGTTGCATCTGAACTAAAAGAAAACTGTTAATAATATATTAAGGAAAACTGGAATGAAAAGTGATATAACATTCTTTTTATCCAAATATTAATATTAATTTATTTAGTATCTAAATTGCAATATCTTGTAAATATATAAATCATGATATCACCTTGTCTTGTTTTGATTACTGTGAGGATGTGATTTAATGATTTTAATCCTGAAACATGTTTTTTTTTAATTTTGGCATTTTATGGAAAGTGTGTCATATTCAAGGGATGCACTGATTTTATTATACAATGCTATATTTATTTTCTTGGAACACCTTTTTTAAAATAAGAAATCAAGAAGTATTTCCATAACATCTACCAGTGCAGAATCTCATTCAGAAATATCAAGATCAATTTCTATAATGATGAAATAACAAAAAGTGAGTGGAAATCTAAAAATGAAACCTATTACCTGATTTGAATTTAATAAAAATTTTCTAGTGGTACACAAATTTTCTAGTGGTCGACCTTAATTTTCAAAATGAGAGTCTGAAGCTTGAACCTCGTGATAGATCTCTATAAAATGATCCCAATAAAATGGATTTCTATGAGGAAAGTACAATTTCAAGCTCTGTTGAACAAAAATATTCCACTTTTTATATTCCAGACTAAAGATTATGGGCAGCAATAGATTCTACAATTCTATTGAATAAGAATATTGACTCCTCTCTGTTCAATCAAAATATTCTGGCCCCGTCACATCTCGGGAGGTGAAGTGGGGGGGGGGGGGGGGGATCCAGAGAGGGTTCATTGATGTAGCTCGAACCCCCTTTTCTGGGCAGATATATTTCATATTCATGTGGATTTCGGCAAGAATGTTGGAAATTTTCATGAAACTAAGCTAAGACTGCCCAAAACAAATCTCCTTTCAAGAAATCTTGCATCCGACCGACCGAGCATCTACACTCTGATAATCGGAGCTGTGTTAAAAGAATTAAATGAATATTGTATGTAAATGTAGGCTTAATCATATTGATGTATCAAATATCTGATTCAAATGTTAATTATGTAATAATGTTTGCGTTATCTTGTAAAATTAACACGAGGTTGGCTCATCAAGTTCACCTCACCCACCCCCTATATTCTGCAAAAGTTAAATTCGACAGGCCAATTCTTAAATTGTTGGTTTTAAATCAATCATCATATCAATTTGTATCAAAACAATAAGTACTGATGGTAGTCAGAAAAGAAAACCAACGAAATCGTAAATTATCAGTGTTTATTTGAACATTTTAAACAATCGCGGTTCGTCATCTTGGTCGCTAAGGTAAACAAAACCAATCGGTTTTATTTAGCGGAATGGATTTCGGCAAAAGATGCGGAAGGGGAAAATATAAAAACAAACAGGCCTTCTCATTGAAATAAATTTATAATTTTTCTGACTCTTCACGTTAAAGAAAATCTCCGTTAAATTGGCAAACAAATTATGAGCAATTTTACGTCGCTTCCACCGATTTGCCACCCGGAAGCATTTGTGCGCATGTGTGAATAAATTATGGAAAGGGTCTATTCTTGCAATAAACACTCGACCTTGTTCGTTTACATGCTTCCGGAAGTTCAAAAATGGCGCGTGCAAACTTTATGTGTTCGAGTATGGCGTACCATCACAGCCATAATTGTTGAATCATTAAAGCCGAAATTTAAATGGTCAATTAAAACGATTTCCCCCAACCCACCGGAGTGCAACTTTTTGTTGGATGTATATCTATGTCTGATGTTTCGCAGATGACACTTAGTGAAACTTTTGCAATTAGTTCAAGGTGATATGCTACGTTGACTGGACTATATTGTTTCAGCGTTGTTTAATTCATATGCGTAATTAAGCGTTATTTAATTTAAATGTATAACTTGCGTTATTAAATGTATATGTGTATGTCGGAGTTGTCACTCAGTTGCCCGAGATAATTTGGACACCTATTAGAATTGTTAAACATGTCACACGACATTCGTGTGTTTGAAGTAAAATAGACGCTTTATTTTAATAGTTCGAATGTGGCAGTTATCTTTATTGACAGAAGAGTGATTAAAACTGAAAATTTAGAAACAAACTCACATGGTTCCAGTGAACCAGCAGTCCTCCGAATCCTCTTCAAATCTAGCGCAAAATTCTCCAACCTCGTTCGCATTCTTCCCGGCCAACGTAAACTCCGGCTTGACAGCTTTAGCCTTGGTTGTCGCACTCTGTAAGCCCAAGGTAGCGGCAAGCTTTGGCGCTGGCGGGAGCTTTGCAGCAGTCGTAGTGACGTCGATTCTTCCAAACTGACTCAAACGTTTCATAACTTGTTGCAGAGAAGCGTCCAATGCGATATCGTTATCCACTGTGCGCATGCGCGAGCACAAAATGGCGATGCTTTCTTCATAGTATTCACATTCAGCGCGGACTTTTTCAGTCATTTCAATTATTTGTAAGTTTGAGCCATGATTATCAGCAACGCTGAGAACCTCACTTGTGTTTGAAACTGCTGACTGAAGTTCGTTACATCGGTCGACTTCCTGTTTGATTTTCTTTGTCTCTTGGCGGTGAGTCCAGGATAGTTTGCAGATCCTTCTCCATCTTCTTCCATTGAGATATGATGTGGTTCTTGACGTTGACGAACTCTGTCATCAATTTAGACTTTTTGGTGTCCAATGTTTTCAGCAAGTTTGATCTATCTTTTACCATAATATCTACGTGGTCTTTGTACTTGTCCAGTGCACCCTCGAGGGTTAAGATATGTCCAGTTTCTTTATTCTTTTTTGATAACTTCGGCAACAGCTACAACACGTGGGCAAGTTCGGTGGATTTCGGTCAGACACTGAGAACAACACAGCTTTGAGTGCGTGTAACAATAATGCTCATTCGGTTTTCCCTCGTGCTCGGCACACAAATCCTCCTCGACGTTTAGAGAACTAATGGCTTCTGCAAACTGGGCTGTTGTAAGTACCTTGTGATTCCGACAGCTTCGTAAACCTTTGTGTGTTTTGGCACAATGCTCGCACATGGCATCCCGGCATATCTTACAATAAGACTGCACCTGTGCGGTTGTCTTGTTGCATTAAGAGAGCAGTCTCGAAAAAAAAAGCACAAGCATTTGTTTGCTGCGTTTGGGGCTAGTCTCTATTTCAGCCAGTCAGACGCATGATATTTATGACTGGTCTATAGTCTCAGTTTTATGACATTGGACCCAACAAACATCAAGCAGTGTACAACAATGAGATAGGAAGGAGATTTGATAGATAGGACAAGACAAAGCGCAGGGCCAAATATCATAAACCTGAGTTATGAGATCAGTCTCAAATCTGAAGCATCTGATTTGCTAAAAGGGCGACAGGCCGACGTTTCAGCAAGTCAGATGCTTGATATAACCAGTCGAAATTTCAACCAATCAGACGCTTCAGATTTGAGACTGGTCTCCAGTTTAAGTATTGTCATCTTGAGCACAGACCATCTTATTACTCATCAACATTTTTTGCTGCTTTAATAAAAGTCCAGCATAAAATGTTTGACACCGTAGACAATATCTGTGTTTTGTTTGCCAAGTAACACGAAGCTAAAATATTCTGATCCATCAAAATTGCTAAGAGCTCGTTGTTGTTCGTATTTACATTAAGGTGGCTGCAGCAATTTAATTATATAATTAATACTTTAGTTCATTTTTATACATGTCAACACTAATAAGTTTGCTTAATATTATTTCCACCATTTTGTTTGAAATGAATGTAGGCCAGGGCCCAAAATCATAAAACTAAGTTTGGAGATCAGTCTCAAATCTCAGTCGCCATTTCAGCCAATCAGATTCTTGAGATTTGAGACTAATCTCCTGATTTAGTCTTATGATCTCTGACCCAGGGCCCAAGGTCATTAAACGAAGACTGGAGACCAGTCTAAAATTTCAAGCTTCTAATTGGCTGAAATGGCGACTGGACCAAATAACCCCTATTCTTGAGATTTGAGACTGGTCTCCAGATTTGATTTTATGATCTTGAGCAAAGTATTAGGCAGTAGTGTGGCCTTTTTCGTTTTAAGCACGTTTCACGTTTTGCTATACATCTATTACAGGGTTTACCAGGTCAACGGGGTTTAGTAGGATTTACTGGTTATAAAGGTGACACAGGAATAAAAGGAGATATGGGGCAACAGGGTATTCCTGGTCTATTGGGCCCAGCTTGAGAGACCTGGGCGTGAAAGGCCTAAGTATAACACCTTGCCATTAGAAAAGTTGACTTTGACTTCATACTGCGTTCAACAGTGTAGTTTGTAAATATTTCCAGCTAAGAAACGTTCTACGAGGGTTGATCAATGCAGATTATTACTCGGATGTAAGAAAAAATATCAATAAGAAAAATACGATAATAGTATAACTAATAATTTTAAATAATAACGATAAATAAATAAATATTATAAGATTAGGAAAAAGTATAGCAAATCACGCAACATTTGTGTAAACGATTGTTGTTTTGTTTTTTTTCAGATTATCCACCGGAACCTGCTTACGGCGATACGGAAAAAACGCCCGGATGTGTACGCGGGCTTGGAAAATATAATTCTTCACCAAGGTAATGCTCCAAGCCATCGAGCCTTGGAGACCCAGACCACCATCACCATCCAGCTAGAGGCCGAAGTCTTGGAACATCCTCGTTACTCTCCGGATCTATATATATTGAATAATATATGGTTGTAGTAGTGACAAAACAATTCATTACAAAATATTTTTAAGTATTTATTGGCAGTTTAAATCTACATGTATATGCAAAAATATATATTAATTAACATTGAAAATAAATAAGCTTTAGACCCGAACATAAATCTACACATAATTGAAAAGAAATACACATTCATACAAATTAATACTACAAGTGTTAAACAGTTTTACTTTAAATTGACTATTTCATTTCAATTCACACAAAATAAATATCACAGCTTAGTTTGATCTGCACATTTTTATCATATTTTAAGAAATATTATTTCTGTCCATGCCATTTTTCCAAATGGCCTTACTACCTATTGGATACTGTTTTTAACCCTTTCCTGTATAGACACACCTTTATTGCTAGGGCAATCTGTTGGCTTTTTCATTCATAAGGTTATTTCTGACCAAAATTGCGACCAGTGCAGATCCTGATCAGACGGCTGATCTGGATCTACACTGGTCGCACATGCATAAAAATGCGTATATATCAAGGAAAGGGTTAATAGAAAGGAAGCATGAGTAAAGCGCATGTAACCAGTGGGTTGTAATAAGTTTTGGAAGTAAGGACACGTGAGCAGAGTAAAGCAGATGTAATCTGTTGGTTGTATAACATTTAGAAGTATGGACACGTGAGCAGAGTAAAGCAGATGTAATCTGTGGGTTGTATGACATTTAGAAGTAAGGACACATGAGCTGCAGCATAAAGCATGTTACCAGCGGGTTGTAAGAAGTGGTTAAGTATCATAAACCCTGTATCTGTTCTACAATACAGACAAATAGCTTATTCTTATTTTAAAAAACAAATTAACTACTATCTTGAAAGCATTCTCAACATTACCCAATGTTACCTTAATGACAGAAATTTTTATCTTGTATATCTGAGTAGGCAATGATAACATTCTAATTAAAATATTTTTTCCCCACAATGCTTCTTGTTAATGTATAAAAATGTCTTTCACAGCTGATGCCAAGCAAAGACTAAAAATCTCCATTAAACAACCTAATGGCTTATTTGTCAAGATTTAAAAACATAATTATTTTATATATACCAGACAAAGTAATCTTGCAAAATGAGAATGGACTTATAAAGTATTGTAATAAACCATTTAAAAATATTAGATTTAATACAGTTACTAGTACTTTTTACACTTGTCACACACCCGTGCCATCTGATCAGAATCTGCACTGGATGCATTTTGGTCAGAAATAACCTAAGAAATCAAAAAGCGAGCAGTGCAGATCCTGATCAGACGGCACGGATGTGCCAGCTGATCTGGATCTACACTGTTTGCCCATGCAACAAAGGTGTGTCTATGGAGGAAAGGGTTAATCTATGGCAATCATTGTGATCTTTTTCCCATCTGTGATCTCCAACTTGAGATGAGAGTCTTGTTTGTAAATACCACAATTTCTCAGATCAGAAGGTATTTCACATAAAATGAAATATAAACCACTTCTTTGTGCCATATTTCTTTCTCTGACTATTGATTTTCAAAGTAAACCACCATATGCACAAGAAAAGCTTCACATGTATGATTTTAATAAGATGCCTGATTGCAAAATGTTTCACAACAATGGCAGACACTACTTTTAACATCAAAGCATGATTATAATAATATTATAATAATATTAATCTTCCTATTTTTTGTGTTAAGTTTATCTAAGCATCACAACTGATCAGAGGTGGTGGTTTTCTGTTTCGGCTTTCAGTTGCCAGTCTCTCACGTAATCTTCGAACTTCTTTTAAAAGGCTCGATTCACGCTCGTCAAACCCTCTCCGCTTTGTTTCCAGTGAAACTGCAATAAACAAAATATACATGTCTGTAATTATGTAAATCAATCTGTGAAATATGGCATTATCCCTTTACTCCATGGGGAATGGCTGTTATCCATGGGCGAACAATCTAGAAATTCTTTACTGTTTCTGCTGTTTTTACTTCAACTGCTTTTTTTACACGTAACTTATCATGTACGAGTTAAAATAAAGCACACTTGTATGGCTTAAACTTTTTTTCACATTGTTCCATGTAACATTTTTGTTGTGCTTGAATCTATTCCAGTGCCCAAGATCATAAAACTAAATCATGTAGACCTGTCTCAAATCTCAAGCATCAGATTGGCAGTCAGCATTTCATCCAATCAGACGCTTGAGATGCTGGTAGCCATATCAGCAAATCAGATGCTTGAGATTTGAGACTGGTCTCCAATCTTAGTTTTATGGTTGTGAGCTCTGGGCAAGACTCTGACAATGAGCACACATTGGTATGCTGTGACTTACTGGTATGCCGAGACTTACTGTAATGCAGAGACTTACTGGTATGCAGAGACTTACCGGTATGCCGAGACTTACTGGCAGCCGAGACTTACTGGTATGCCGAGACTTACTGGTATGCTGAGACTTACCGGTATGCTGAGACTTACCAGTATGCCGAGACTTACCAGTATGCCGAGACTTACCGGTATGCCGAGACTTACCGGTATGCAGAGACTTACTGATATGCCAAGACTTACTTACTGGTATGCCGAGACTTACTGGTATGCCGAGACTTGCTGGTATGCAGAGACTTGCTGGTATGAAGAGACTTACTGGTATGCCGAGACTTACTGGTATGCCGTGACTTAATGGTATACCGACACTTACCGGTATGCTGACTCTTTCCGGTATGCCAAGACTTACTTACTGGTATGCCGAGATTTACTGGTATGCAGAGACTTACTCGTATGCAGAGACTTACTGGTATGCTGAGACTTATTGGTATGCCGAGACTTACTGGTACGCTGAGACTTACCGGTATGCCGAGACTTACCTGTATGCCGAGACTTACCAGTATGCCGGGACTTACCGGTATGCCGAGACTTACTGGTATGCAGAGACTTACCGGTATGCAGAGACTTACTGGTATGCCAAGACTTACTTACTGGTATGCCGAGACATACTGGTATGCAGAGACTTGCTGGTATGAAGAGACTTACTGGTATGCCAAGACTTACTGGTATGCCGTGACTTACTGGTATGCCGAGACTTACTGTTATGCTGAGACTTAACGGTATGCTGAGACTTACCTGTATGCCGAGACTTACCAGTATGCCGAGACTTACCGGTATGCCGAGACTTACTGGTATGCAGGGACTTACTGGTATGCCAAGACTTACTTACTGGTATGCAGAGACTTACTGGTATGCCGAGACTTACTGGTATGCCGAGACTTGCTGGTATGAAGAGACTTACTGGTATGCCGAGACTTACTGTTATGCTGAGACTTACCGGTATGCTGAGACTTACCGGTATGCCGAGACTTACCAGTATGCCGAGACTTACCAGTATGCCGAGACTTACCGGTATGCCGAGACTTACTTGTATGCAGAGACTTACTGGTATGCAGAGACTTACTGGTATGCTGAGACTTACTTGATGTAGCTAAGGAATCTGTATCTGCTGTTGACAGAGATTCAAACGACTTCAACAATTCTGACCTAGATGTTCCATCTAAATACGACTGTCCAAGCCGCGATTCTGGAATCATTTAACACAAGTTTATTATGAGCAGACAGACCAAATCTATTATATCCAACACAAATGAAACCTATTTTGATATTTAATACTGACATGGTGCTAGAATTATAGCAGAATTGAATATCTCATTAATTTCTCATATTTTTTCGTTTGGCAGCAGCTCTCTAACTTTAACTTATCATTGTTTGGGGGGGGTTACAGATATTTTGGGGATATGATACAGAGAACTCTGGGATGTGACAGAGAATTTGGGGTAGTTTTACAGAGAATTCTGCTATGTGTTATCAACTGAGAATCAGGGGACGTTTTACAGAGAATGTGAGAAAGTTTTACAGATAATTCACTTGACAGGTACTTTTTACAGAGCATTTGAAGATGTTTTACACAGAATTATGCAATTTCCCCCCCCCCCTCTTGTGTTAATAACAGTAAATTGTATGAAGCATTGTTTTAATTGCAATCAGCTACACTTATTTACATAGATCTGTCCATCCACAATTGTGTTTATGTGTGTTGTGTTCTACTCACTGTATGTACTGTTGATGGCATCTTCCGTCAAGTCTCGGCCATGTTCCTGAGCATCCTGTGCTTCCTTAGCAACAAAGTCCAGTCGACGTGCATTGGCCTCATCAGCAAGTTTCCGCTGTGTCTCACGCTCATCCTCACCATCAATATTTTCCTGAAGCTGTTCATATGTAACAAATTTGTTATATCTCATAAAATTCCTTTGATCTATGCATAAAACTGCTATGTGATGGAAATGTTCTTGATATAAAATACCCGTTATGTTCATATATTATCCCAAATGCAAGTCGTTCAGCAAGTGCAATTTATTTCTATTGAGCAGAGGTGTGCACAAAAAGAAGCAATGAACTAACTTTCAACTTTGCTATTCAATCTTTTAACAACATCTTCTTGACAACACAGTATCAATCAAGGGGTGATAACAAACATAAACTTTGAATAACAAAATGAGCTTGGTTACTGTTCTTGCAAACAATGGGGCTCTGTCTTGGTATTTGATATGTTTACCAGTATTTTAGGCTAGATAGATATATCCAATCGAATATTCTAAGACTTGTATCGATCTTTACTGAAGAAAATAATGTCAACACCAGAGACAAACAATTACTATAACAGTTCTTTTCAGAGAGATCACAACAAAAACCAAACAGATATCATTCATGGACAATGCTAAGTCATACTCTATTCAAAACTTGAGATCCATCTGGCAAACTCACAATTGTTAATAAAAATTTCATCTGAAAAGTGCTATTCACTATATGTGAACTGATGAATCAATGAATTTCGCAGAATAATACGATTTGAGTTTTTTAATTACAGAAGCATTTATATAAAGATAACAATTCAATAATTTTACTGCTATCAACTGCAGTGGCCTTCTTTGAACTGGGACAGAACTGAGAGCAAGCACAATCTTCTGAATTACTCAAACGTACATTCTAACAACAAACCCAAAGATTCATAACTATTTGTTTATTGTTCCAACCACGAAAGTTCTAACCTATAATAATAAACCTGTAAAGGAATTTGTATCGATTAGGGATGGCTTTCTTCACCTTCATGGATTTTACCATTCAAATGTTCGAATCACTTTGCATTCGAACGTTCGAATTTTTCGCAAACTTTCACATTAACTGTGAAACCTTCTGTCTTAAATCTCCACATTATAGAACAAAACTGTCATACAAATAAACTCTGCCAAGAATTTCCGAACGTTCCAAAATTATGATAGGCTGTTTATTTATTGGAGCACCATCTGTCTACGGATTTACCTCTGTAACTTTTTGTAAGTATTAAGCAAACTATCAGAGAAAAAACTCCAAATCATTCTTTGAAGATGATCACATAGATAACTTGGAGTATGAAAGTGTTTTATTACAAAGAATGCACGTGAGGCTCTTGCGATCGTGTGAGTGTTGAAATTGCTTCCTAACATCCGAGGAAACTGAAGGTGGCATAATATTGCGTGTAAAAGATGATGACAGTAAAATAAATTTTGTGAAAATATTATTTCTTCGATTTGGAAAAAAAATATCAAGCAGAGGAAATACTGACATAATGTGTTCAGTAATTGATGGTTTCCTGGTACACAAGCATTCTGTCTCCAAACAGGACATGTGAAACTCTTACCCATTGTAAATGACATGTGTTAAATAAACATGCCAGTCTGAATACTGTCACTTAACTTGCACTCCAGATTGTTATGTTTCACGTGTCATAGAGTAATTGATAGTAACAATATGCATGAATAATTTAATTTTCATTACTGAATGGCTCTATTGATTAACTAAATTGAATCATTATTAAAATGTGCAGTAAATAATACACTATTTTAATAATTATTTTATATTTTTATCACATTCGTATTCTAGTAATATCTTCTACCTTTAAAATTTGATTATGCATGTGTACCACAATTCATTTCAATCCGCATTTTACATTTTAGCCGTATGTTACAAAAGAACGCGCGCGTGCATACAAGCCAATATACTGACATGTTATCTACATGTATTTTGTTTACGGAAAGTCAATTATCTTGATGTATGTGTGTCATAGCGTCTTGATTGCCATTCTTGATATAGATAATTAACTTAAAAAAAGAATTTTCAAACTATCATTATTGAATTTTCACGAACATTCGAATGCTTCAAATGCATTCGAATGTTCATAATCTTATCTGAACGTTTGAATGTTCGAACGTTCGTTTACATCCCTAGTACATCCCTGGTATCAATCTAAAACATTTAATGATTTTGGGGAAAAAAATTTCCTGAGTTTGCATCATTCCAGATATTTGGACCCCTGTATACACATTTAACATATTTACCCTTTGCTCCTGACATCTGCCCATCAGATTGTGCACTTCTTGTTCCAGTCCTCGGTTCACAGCATTCAGTCTTGATAACTGTTCACAAACATACAACATTCAGTTATTTATCTTTTTATAAATCATTTGCAATGACAAATTATTGAAAAATTTCGTAACTAGACCCATCTTGTAAAATCATGGTGACATACATGTATAAACAATAACTTAATCAGCAACCAATTAAAGTTGTAAGATTCACCTAGTAGAAACTAAGCATTTGCATTTACTAGAGCATACCATTTTATTCAATCAGCAAGCCCAAGGTTATAATACTAAAATCAGAGTTTAGAGATTTCAGCAATACCATAACTGAACCAATGGGAAGCTTCAGATCTGAGACTGGTTTCCATGCTCAGTTTAAGACCTAGGAACCAGTACAATTCATACTTAGTATGAGGATCTATGAAACACACAAATGCTGCCTAAGTATTATAAAGTTTATGTAATAATTAGCTATGGATACTACAATCTCACCTGTACATTTCTGACTTCTCTTTGAAGATCCTCCAAGCGATGTCGTTGGTCTATTTCATTTCCTGCCCAGAGGTCAATATTCTTCTGTGATGCCCTGGCAAGGTTCTCTTCCATAGTCTGCAATCAATTTAACCTTTAAATCCATATATACCCACTTTGCACATCTGTGCCATCTGATAAAGATCTGCAACTTTTGCTTTTTGGTTGAAAATAACCTAATAAATCAGAAAGGGAACAGTGTAGATCCTGATCAGATAACACAGATGTGTCTGCTGATCTGGATCTACACTGTTTGCCAATGCCTTAAAGACATATATTTTCGGGTTATGCTTGTGTCATACTGATTTAGAATCAATCTTGTTTTAGTGGTCATCTGGATTAAGCAGCCCCTTGCTTAAGAATGCTGGTAATCAAAGCTACATAAAATATAATTTACAATAAATATTACTGTATTATGAAAAAAAGCCTTCATGTACAAACAGCCACTTTTCCAAACTTTGCTTTGGGTAGCTGGTTTTGACAGGCTTCATTATTTACATTAAGTTACCTTTCTGGCCTCCATTTCTCGTTCCCTCTCACACTCCTTTAGTCTCTGTTGTATTCTGTCTTCCATTTCAGCCTGCTTCCGGTGCATATCTTGCTCCGTACGCAAGTGGTGTGATGATGTTGCATATTCTCTAAATAACTCCTGAAAAGAAAATGAACTTTCTATAAAAAATTAGAAGCTTTTTTGTGTTTTGTTTTAGACTGCTTTTTAAAACTATTTTTCAGTGATCACATTAACATCCTTGCAATTCACCAAAAACAGAACAGAAACAAAACCTTACAAATTTTCTTGTACTGGTATTCTATCTGAGGGCTTCTGAAATTTTAAAGTTTCTAATTCAAGCTTGATATGTGAGCATACCTTGTATGATACCCATTCTATTGGAAGATATTTTATAACCCTATGCATTGCTCTACTTAAGATCAGAAGACCAAATTATTGTCAGAAAAACAGCTGCATCCCAGATGAGAAGTGCCTAAACACACCTCCTACTCCAAAGATTTAGACAGTCCTATCATTGTTCAATAATCCTTTACTCCATTTTTACAGCTTTTATTGCATGTGTGAACAGAGAAGATCCAGATCAGCTGGCACATCTGCCTTTGGTCAGAAATAACCTAAGGAATCAAAATGCAAACATTGTAGATCTTGATCAGACAGCAAAGATGTGCCAGCTGTACGTCCACGGGCTAACAGCCATCTCATGAAGTAAGGGATTAACCCTTTCCTGTATAGACACACATTTATTGCTAGGGCGAACAGTTTAGATCCAGATCAGCCGGCACATCCGTGCCGTCTGATCAGGATCTAAACTGTTCGCTTTTTGATTCATTAGGTTATTTCTGACCAAAATGCAACTAGTGCAGATCCTGATCAGACGGCACGGATGTGCCGGCTGATCTGGATCTACACTGGTCGCACATGCGTAAAAATGCGTATCTGTACAGGAAAGGGTTAAGCAACATGTGAAAGTCGGAGTATCATACCAGGTTTTCACTTACAGAAATGAATGTCTAAGTAAACAAAAACTACAGGTCTACATACTTGTTCAAACATTTTCTTCTTTAGCTGTAGTTCCATGTTGCGTATTTCAGCTTCCTCAATGGCCGCCTCCGTCTCCTGATCTCTCATCAACGCCTGCAAACATACCAAAATGTTTTTATAAACAATCACTGTTAAATGTAACAGAATATAATATTCAACATCTGCAAGGCATTTCATTTAATGATGTCCCTTATTTTGAGACATCAGTATATTCAAATTTTCTATTATCTCTTCTGAACTCAACAAATTAATCTGATCCTTATTACTGAATTTGTCCATCATTGTTAGCAGGGGCGTAGGCAAGTTCTAAATATTGGGACGGTGGAAATTTTGTAATATGATTTAACTAGTTTTGTTTAAAAGATAAAACTAAAGATTAAACAAGAGATGGACGTATAAAATGGTTTCATGGTGACTAAGTTTGTATATTTTAGAACAATAGCTTTTGAAACCCAGGGGTCATCTGTTTTCAGTGAACTTTACTACTTATAAACTTCAATTTAACTTATTTTCATGGTTAAAATAAACATTTATTTAATATTTAAAATGCAAAAGACACAATATGTATCTTTATTCTTGAAAAATTTGACCACTTTTCCTAAATTCACCTGCATAAAGTTGACTCAAAGCTCAGAATTAGGTGGGGTCTATAGTTGAAAAAATCAAATTTGCTAGCATCAAAATGCAAGAATCTGCATCAATTACTGAATATTTAAAGTTATTTTTGTTAAAGATTTTGAAGCATTTCAAAAACATATTAAAAACCTCATCGTAAACTAATTAAGACATGGATAGTCATCAAACCAACTGGGTTTAAATGCTAGCAACTCGTGGTTTTTCAAAATTCTGAGGCTGATTAGAAATATCCATTATATCTGATCACATCTAATTATGGATAAGGAATTATTTTTCAACAGATACGATATACTACGTACTTGTTAATATTGGACATCAAAACTAATGTAACATGTCGCAGGTTATCTTATTAATTGACAGATAAATACAATTAACAAAATCATTATTGATAATTTTCTGGCGCTGTACGTGTCATAAAGTGCAATTAACATCCGGTGGTCATCTTTAGTCGTTAATCTCTGTCACGCGCAGCGTATAGATGACTGTCTTCAGTGTACCCAAAACTAAAGGCGACATAAAAATACTGGAGCGGCAAAGTTAAAAAATAATGGCGGCTGGTCAAAATATTGGGGCGGCAGCCGCCGCCCCTACCGCCCCATTGACTATGCCTATGGTTAGATATGTTTGGAATGTTTAAATACTTGCTCTTTCTAGTTAATAATTATGATAAATAAAAGAAAAATAATCCTTGGGTTGAATAATATTGGTAATTATGATGAGATATAAATTAGCTATTGTGGTTAAAATCCTGAACTATGGGTATTTAATTTTGTTAATTAACAAAATTGTCTTTAATCAACTGAATATGCCCAAAATGACTGTTCTTGGCCAAACAAAAAAGGCCAATACCATTCACTTGATTAATAAAATTGTAATATAGGAAGTACATGTACACAATCAGCATGGGAAGTAATCCCAATGTTTTATAATATTCATGTACATGTATATACAACTTATGATATGTTCTAGGAGAATTCATAACAGAAAGCTGAGATGCATAAGGATGGTCATAGTGCTGAACTAAATAAATCAAAAGATCAAAAACAAGATTGACTATTAATATTCTGGGATCTTAGTCTGAGAGTATTTCAATTTCAACACAATTTTGCACTGTTCTATTTTAAGCATGGTGAATTTGTGGACTTTGTAAAAAGTACGGTGAATAAGTGGATTTTGTTAAAAGTATATCATTTTATCATGTCATGCACTGGAGAGATAGACCAGCAGATCATTCCACATTTGGGCAATGTCTTATTTTAAATGGGTACTGTACGGTATTTTGGGAAGTACTTTACCTTCCTCTGTACTTCGTCATCAAGTCTCTTTAACTCTGCCTCCCGCTGAGATTTCTGGTAGTGCAGGAACTTGCGTCTTGCAGCATCCAACAACTGAAGCTCCTTGAACTTTATTTCTCTGTTCATGGCATTAAGTCTGAAATGTTATACCATTATCTTTTAGCAGCAATAGACTTTTATTCCATAAGCAACCAGTGCAGATCCAAATGAAATTGCTTGCCTGTGCCATCTGATCACTTTTAGATTCATTGGCTTTTTTACTGACCAAGAATCTAACACAGCAGATCCAGATCGGCCAATATGGATAAACCAGCTGATCGGGAACTATGGTGGTCCTATGAGTGATAAAAAGGGTATCCATCGAAAAAAGGGTTAACCTCATTTGAACATAGAAAGTTATCTTCAAGTAAAATTTGTTTGGCGCATATTGACCAAATAATTTTATAGTGCAACTCCAGGTGCATTGTGCATGTACAAAATAATTTTACGTAGCATTATACTATTTTAGAACCATTCTAGGAGCACTGCGGCTTTTTAATTTTTACAGTAGAACAATGTTATATCCTTTAGATAAAGATACTTGAACTGTGCCAAAACATTTTATATGTATTAATACTATTCTAGGACATGTTTCAGACAGTTTTATTGAGCATCATGCTATTCTTGGTTTTATAAAGGAGATCTCAGCCAGCTGATCTGGATCTACACTGTTCGCCCACACAATCAAGTTTTCAGTGAAGTAAAGGGTTAAACAGTGCTTAATAGTTCCTGGTAAAATAACTGCTTTTTGAATGTTTAACCCTTTCCTCCACAGACACACCTTAATTGTGTGGGCAAACAGTTTACATCTAGATCAGACGGCACATCCGTGCCATCTGATCAGGATCTAAACTGTTCGCTTCTTGATTTATTAGGTTATTTCTGACAAAAATGCGACTAGTGCAGATCCTGATCAGACTTCGTGGATGTGCCGGCTGATCTGGATCTACACTGGTCGCACATGCGTAAAAAGGTGTATATATGGAGGAAAGAGTTACGATTCTGACCTTTTTCTCTGATCGGAGAGTTTTTGTTCCTCCTCATGTATCATCTTCCTACGTTTGTCTTCAGCATCTAGCAACAGTTTCTGCTGCCGGTACCAAGCTTCTTCTTCCTGTTGTCGACGCTGTGTCTCCTGCTCCATGTCCATTGAAACTTGCCTACAATGTCCAGGGTTAGAGCTGGTCATATCTTTTATAATGTATATCTAGGGGATGAATACAATAAACTATCAAAATATTAAATAGAATGGTATCACAGCTTATTTGGTGTTGGCTACACTGTTGTCCTATGGATAACACCCATATCCAATAAAATAAAGGGTTAAAGGAGCCAGTGAAACAGCTTAAGAAAATTTATCCATTTCTGATTTTGTATCCAGGCCATTAATAGACAAAATCAAACTTCATAACCGGAGAAATCAAATCATGCACTTTCAACTTGAACTTCCAGCTGGTCATGTAATATAGGGGTGAGAAATGAAAAGTAGTCAATAATGGATCAAAATTTTTTTAATATAAATGTCTTGATAACCTGAGTAAAACAAACATGGAGCAACATGTACCTTTGTCTGAGATAATCCAGTTCCTCTAGCCTTATCCTCTCTCTTTCCTGAACCTACAAACATTAAAACACTTATAGAATGTAAAGGTTTGGTTCTAATCTCTGGAAGGTGTTTTATTTGTCCATTCCTCATGCAACTCCCTGAACTCTAAGGCTCTCAAACTTACAGACTAATACAAATGTTTACATTCTAGAGCATACTTTATATTTCATGTGAATTTGTGAATCAATGTCAGCACAAAATCCATGCTATATAAAACTCAATAAATATTCATTAACTTGCAGTAAATTTATTTTATTTCCAAAGGTTTACCTGATAGTCCACAATGAACTTTGGATATTTGTTAAACACAGGGTACTGTCCCTTGGTGAGAGGTTTGAACTCATCGAGGGTGTTACGAGGATGGATGTCATCCGGTGTGGCCTCCATGATGCGGTATGCCTCCTTCAGCACTTGCTTCAGGTCCACAGCATTACGATGGTGGAAGAAATACTGGGAACAAAGTTATATTGTGGTTACTTCAGATTGGGGTTTCAGTATATGAAACTATTATATCATCAATCCAACTGCTGATTATCCCTTTCCCTCATAAATATGCATTTTTATGCATGTGCGACCATTTTAGATCCAGATTAGCATACATCCTTGCCGTCTGATCAGGATCTGCACTGGTCGCATTTTGGTCAGAAATAACCTAATGAATCAAAAAGCAAACAGTTTAGATCCTGATCAGACGGCACAGATGTGCTGGCTGATTTGGATCTAAACTGTTGGCCCTGCAATTAAGATGTATCTATGGAGGAATGGGTTAAATGCCAATATACATTTTCAAAATATCAATGAAAATATGTACATTGCACAAGAACAGAATATACACAAAACTGTGCCATTTTTATGAACAAGTAAGCACAAGTAGGAGTGCTACCAAATGATCATGTCAAATCAGAATATATCGTGATGACTTCTCGACAACTTCTTTGATGCTGGCTTAAGCATGGTCGTGTCACTGTACAGCGGATGTTTATTCAATACTTATTAAAAACTTTTTTATAGACATATAACATATACGCATTATATTGCATGTTTGAACTGTTCTAATCAGGATCTGCTGTGTTTGCTTTTTGGTAAGAAATGACCTAATAAATCAAAAACAGTGTAGATCCTGATCAGGCAATGTGGATGTGCCAGATGATCTGGATCTACATTGTTGGCACATTCTATAAAATGTATATATATGAAGGAAAGGGCAAACACACATAATCAGTATGTCCCCTGTAACTTGTGTATTTTACTGAGTTAACCAATGTGTTAAGCTAAGCATGTTTACCCTAAAGTCATCCAGTTCTACACACTGCATCAGTGGTCCCCTTGCACACATGGCATAGGCTGCCACCACCATCAGGAGAAAAGATGGATGGTTGCTGAATACATTGTCAAACAACATCATCCACTCTTCCTTAGTTAGCACCTCAGAAAACAAAGTCTCCAGTAATGGCCACGCATAGATCTGAAACAAGAAAGACAAACTTATTAGAAGTAAAAACTAACTTTCTACACCCCATATCATAAACCCTTTCCTCCATATATATGGGTTTTATCAAAGGATCTGCACTGTTTGCTTTTTGATTTATATAAGTTAGTTCTGACCAAAAAAAACAAATAGTGCAGATCCTGATCAGACAGCACAGATGTGCCAGCTGATCTGGATCTACACTGGTCCCACATGCGATAAAATGTGTATATAT
This sequence comes from Corbicula japonica, assembly GCA_038501625.1. NCBI lineage: Eukaryota > Metazoa > Mollusca > Bivalvia > Venerida > Cyrenidae > Corbicula > Corbicula japonica. The sequence goes on along the minus strand of JAZAYU010000001.1, from coordinate 3,338,236 downwards.
GAAGTAAAGGGTTAATCAGTTACTCTTACTGTTATATCTAAGCAGCTAAGTGGTAGAAATTAAGAGCAGTCTTCAAACTGACCAATCACAATCCAGAAATTTAAGACTGGTCTTCATAATTGGCAATTTCTCAAACAATCTATGTGATTCACCTTTAACCCTTTCTTTCATATACACACCTTTATTGCGTGGGCAAACAGTGTAGATTCAGATCAGCACCATCTGATCAGGATCTGCACTGTTCGCATTATAATTTGTTAGGTTATTTCTGACCAAAAATGCAACCAGTGCAGATCCTGATCAGACGGTACTGATGTGCCAACTGATCTGGATCTTCACTGGTCGCATATGCATAAAAATGTGAACAAATGGAGGAAAGTGTTAACATCATGAATGCATTCCTATTTGGCTGAAAATATCATTATTATTTCATAATGATAGACAAGTTTCTAAAACTTAAAACTTCATACATTAAAGATATGTTCTGCAAGAAAAGTAGAATTTTGTGACACATGTCTCGTGTAGCTCAGTCCATTTTATTTTGTAAGGGTACATGTATCTTGTGACGCTAAATACTTGTGCAGTTTTCAAGAAAACCTTTAAGATATGTTTGGCTTAAATGGTAGATATTCATGACATATATTTCATGTGACTTAGTCCATTATTTGTTAGTACAAGCCACAGTTTTGAAAAACATTGCATGATGTGAATTACTGCTACAGTACTCAGGATATTGACTGCAAACATAAAACTTATGTTTAAACCTTTCCTCCATAGACACACATTGATTGCGTGGGCAACCAGTGTCGATGCAGATCAGCCGGCACATCTGTACCATCTGATCAGGATCTGCACAGGTTATTTCTGGCCAAATTGCAACCAGTGCAGATCCTGATCAGATGGCACAGATGTGTCGGCTGATCTGGAACTACACTGGTTGCACATGTGTAAACATGTGTATAATATGGAGGAGAGGGTTAACAGCAAGTGCAGATAAGTTTTCTGTGTCTCAGTCCATTATCTGTGTAAGGGGAAAGTACTTGAAATGTTGCAAGGCAGAACTTGAACCTGAACTTGAATCAAGAAAAGCCATTAATGTTCAGAACATTTATTCAAACCTTGAAAAAAATCTTTGAATTTACTCGCAATGTTAGAGCACAGATGATAAGGTCACATTTACACCAGAATAGTGCATTCCTGATTTCAAAAACTAAATCAAGTGAAACCTTACTCAGGCTGGACTAAAGTGGTCTTTATAGTGGGTGGTCTTCATTTTGGAGTGAAAAATAGTGCAAAACTGTAACTAGATGGATGTTCAGTTGAACACTTGTTTCGCCCTCTGGTGCCATGTCGGAATAAAAATGCAAGTACAAAAAGCGGCATAATTCCATCAAATGTGTCCATGACCTAAAGAATTTGGAATCATCACAAGCGTGTTGTCATATGCAATATAATTTGAAAGTTTCATGAAGAAATATTGAGAAATGGCTCAGTTATAGCCATTGTTAAGTTTTCGTGTCAAAATTCAAGTACAAAAAGGGGCTTTACTCCATCAAATGTGACCTTGACCAAAAAAAATTGTCATCATCACCTGTGTGTTGTCATAAGCAATAACATTTGAAAGTTTCATGAAGAAATATTAAGAAATGGCAGTAATAGCCAATGTTAAGTTTTCTAACGGACCGACCGACAAAGCAATACCTATGTATCGCCTTTTCTTCGAAAGGGCGACACAAAAATGACAATGAAATAGTGGTCTTACTATCAAAATGGTCAATAAGGGGTTTTACTGTACATTTATTCCTTTGCATCTTTCATCCAGCTTTAAATCTCCACAAAACTAAATTCTTCCTATTTTCTTGTGCAGCCGAGTGATGGATTGAGACTGAAGGACCACTGGTTTGGTCATGATCCTCAATAGGTTGGTCATTTTTTTAACAGAAAGTGTGGGAACCAATTTTCAGGATATTCCCTTGAAACTTTAAACATATGTTTGGCATTAAGTGCATATGTGCATGACATAGTTTTCCTGTAAGTCAGTTCATTGTTTGTGTATTCGGGTATTGGTGGAGGACAATTTAAAAAAAAAAATTTAATGTGAATTTCTTCTACTGTTATGACAACAAAACAATTACTAGAAATTTTAAATGTATGTTCAGCACGAAGTATAGATTATTGTGATACAGGTTTATAATGACTCAGTCCATCTGTTACACAACATCTGTTAGCTCTATACTCCATAGCTGTGCCTTTCTACTACATCTGCAACCAGTGTATGTTTACATCAACCAGCACATCCGTACCATATGACTAGGATCTACACTGTTTGCTGTTGGATTCTTTGGTTATTTTTGACCAAGAAGTGAACAGTGCATATCCAGATCAGATGGCACAGAATGCAAGGATGACTTTTACATTTCAGCATTGTCTCTGTGACAAATTTTTCACGAGACCATTACTCTATAATTTTAATTCAGGAACATGGGAACCATATTAGTAACTTTTCCATCAAAATCATGCATCCAAGAAGACAAACTCTTCATTTTTGCTATCCTTTATATTTCATGTACCAGAAACATGTTCCCAGTTTCTGGTATACCCCTTACTTGGATGAGACAGGTTATATTGCTAGATTTCATGATTAGCATGATTTTAGAATTGGAGAATTAGTCAATAAAGTAGATAAAATACAATAAACTATTATTTTTTAATATTTACAAATCATGACAAAAACAAATCAAGTTATATATACAAGTCTTTACACTGGTTTCTTAGTGTGGTCATATTGATAATGTAATTTTATCTGTTTAAATGACAACTTATGATACATGTTACAACATAGCACTAGAACTGTTTTCTTAAAAACAACAACAAACATATTAAAAATAAGAACAATAAATAAGGACAGTTCTCTCAATCAAAGTTACTCATTGTATGTATTTTCCAGTTCATCGCCACTAGAGTTATAAGCATCTGACGTTCTGGCACCAGGGCGGTTAAACACCTGAGAACAGTTCACAATGTCCGACAACTGCTGAATAATCTGTCCATACAATCTTGGGGTACTCCTTGCATTATCTCCAGACAATTCTGTACAAATACTCAAAAGTTTCTTCTCTACTTGCAGTTTCTGTTTCTTTGGTTTGGTATTATTTGATCTGTTTCTCTTATTAGCAAACCAAGCTTTCACCTGACCCAGAGAAAGTCCGCCAAGTTCAGCCAATGCTTCTTTCTCCTCGTCAGTTGGATATGGATTGTCAATATGGCGTTCATACCAGTCAGTCATTATTTCTACAGCACGGCCATTCAACTGACGACTTTTTGATTTCGAACTGGACGAATCGGCAGCAGCAGGCATGCTGATTTTCAACAGTTGTAGACTCGCCGTCACCCGATTAGTAAGGTGCATTCTCTGCTCGTCATGTTGAGTGTGAATTACGTGCAGTTCTCTTTGGTACTGGGATACACTGAGCATGTTGTTGTTCTTCACCTGTTGAATAGCTTCATTTCTATTGTTCTCTATCACAGAACACTGCTGGTTGTAAAATGACTGCAGTTCCAAAACTTTGGGGTTCCCTGATGGTAGAATCTGTTGAAAATCCGACTGAAGGTTGGCTTCCTGTACGGCTACAATTGCAGGATCCAGACTTGACTCCGGCATTTCCTCATCCTTCACTTTCATCAAGGTCAGAGGAATGCTTGATGTCTTCTCAACGTCTTTGATTAACGTAGCTCTTAATGCATCAAACAATGGATTCGAATGAAGTTTCGCAAAGTCTCCATTTGGTGCTTGAATCTTTGCTGCTGGCTTTAAAATTGCTGCCATTATAAAACTGATACTCCAACTTCTATGAACAGTAAATCAACTTCCACTCAAAATGTCACTCTGCTCTTTGTATAATGTCAAAGTCAATCTATGAAGGAATACTTTTTCTGAGCTTGTATTTCCTCACTAAAGATCACTGTTGCATATAATGCTTTCCAATGTAATGAATGATGCAAATGATCAGTTCAACTTTTTATACAAGTTTCTAAAGTGCCAGACAAGTGTGAAACTTCCCACACAAAATGTCATGAAATTTCCCACAATATGCCAGCTATATTGCAATAAGTAATCACCAATTGCTAGTTCATAGTACACCTATCACTTTCCAATAATGTATAATTACTCAATCAATAAAATGATTCAATCACTTTTCAAACACTATTCATTCATTGTAACAGTAAAACATTGGTCACACCATTCAATTAACATGTTTATCTCACTCAAAAGTCAGGAATACACACAATCCCACAGGAAAACATAAAGAGCAATTTAATTGTCCACCAGGCATTGATTAACCAATCAGAAACAGCCTTGTATATTAAAGGTGTCATTAAGCTTTCACTTAGTTATTGAATAAAATGACAATGTTACAAGCCATTGCAAACTGTTGAAAACTGAAACATAATGTGAATACTGCCAAATGTCATTTGGCAAAACTTTTATTTTTGCCAACTATAGCATTCTTACATGATTAAAATGTATCACATACAATTTTCAATATTTCATATAGAAATAAAAATTTTAATGTAAAGTAATAATTTCTAGTGGTTTTCATGGGAGGCTCAGCTGTGCAACTATTTTATTTTTGTGGGGTAATTATCTGTCTGGTAATGATGATTACAACAAATATGTGATGAAGCATCTGCTAAAAATCCCACAAGTGAGCAAACTATATATTAACCATATGTATTGCTAGGTTGCATTCCAAATACAAAATTTTAACAAATGAGTGGCTTTAATATTTTGGTAAATTGTAATTTAATGACTGAAATCCATTTTCCAATAAATGAAAATAGTAATATAAAATAAAAATGGACAACTGATAGAATTTACTTTTAACTCTTTAATCAATTTATACTCATTTTAACGCATGTGAGACCAGTGTAGATCCTGATCAGCCAGCACAACCATGCTGTCTGCTTAGGATCTGCACTGTTCGCTTTTTGGTCGGTAATAACCTAATAAATAAAAAATAAAGCAGTGTAGATCCAGATCAGATCCAACTGTTTGCCCACACAACAGGTGCATCAATAGAGGAATAGGTTAAAATAACATCATCACCACCATTAGGTGTTTAAAAAAAATGTTTAAATGTGATGTTTCTAAGAGGTATGTTGAAATGTGAACACCACAATGAAGATTAAATGGGTTTAATCATTCATTTATGTGTCAGCCGAATACTGACTCATCAATGAACACATGGTGCAAACACCTTTTTATCATACTTTAGTATCATTTCATTTTGCATGTGAGAATTGTTCACAAAAGACGCAAATTAAATTTTTTGTAGAAAGCCATTTATGGAATGGTGCCATTTTGCAAGGTTTTAAATTTATGCTTTTTCTTTAGTGCAAAATTTAAACCTGTGCGAAATATAATGGTACCACAATATGTGAAGCATGGTACATATCCAGCCTGACAATACATCTTGGACATGCATCATGCAAACCCACATATTTTATGCATGCATTTAATCCTTTACTACATATATACATGTTTTATCACATGTGCAACCAGTGTAGATCCAGATCACCTTGCACATCCATGCCACCTTATCTGGATCTACACTGGTTGCTTAATGCTCAGAAATAACCTAATGACTCTAAAAAAGAACAGTGCAGATTCTGATCAGATGGCATGGATGTGCTGGCTGATCTGGATCTACTCTGTCTGCTCTTCCATGCAATAAAGGCATGTCTATGAAGTAAAGGAATCTAATCAAAATATCCCTCATCACCCTGATTATGATACTTACTAAATACCTGTATGCATATGATATATATATTTGTAAACCTGACTGACACAGCATCATAATTGATTATGGCGGAGACTTGAACAATGTGTTCACAGTTGAAAAAGAAAACAGTTCAGGATGGAATATCTCAGCTATGGTTAATATTAACTGTACTACTATACAATGCCTAAAGATAAATGAAGAGAAGTGGAATTCACCAAAATGTTTTCTAAGTCAGAACATTTTAGAATCTGTTCTGAGTGTATTTTACTGCATCTGTAATGCTATAACAATCTCACTAAAGTCAGATCTAACAAAAGGTTAGATCTGATTACGGCCTGTAGACACCGTACATAAGCTATAGCGGTTTTCCCCCATTACTAAATGCCAAAATGTGTCTACAGGCATTTGACAGCATAATGTTAAGTTGGCAAAACCGACTTATTATGCTTTTTATGGGAATACATATTTACTGCAAACTAAATCTGTAACAATATTGTATAATGTTTTGTAACAATTAAACACAAAATGTTGTTCTTTCTAAAGTATTGGAAAGGTTATGTTTTCGATGCTTAATTGCGAATTGACAAATAAATCTGTGCAACGATCATGAGATTTAGCACAGTCCATCCAGCAGTTTGGAAGTTATGGAGCAAATACAAAATACATGGTTTAAACCTTCAAAGACAACTAGTGACCTTGACCTTGAGCTGGCCAGGTTGTAACATGGGTTCTGCATATCATCTTGATGGAATGAACATTTGACTTAAGTTTGATAAAATTCATTCCAGGGGTTCAGAAGGTATGAACTGGACACGAAATACATGGTTCAAATCTTCAATGACCTTGACATTGACCCAGCCAGGTTGGAACATGGGTTTTGCACGTCATCTTGATGGGGTGAACATTTCCCTTAAGTTTCATGAAATTCATCCCAGGGGTTCAGAAGATATGAACCGGTCACGAAATACATGGTTCAAACCTACAAACACCACAGGTGACCTTGACCTTCAGCTGGCCAGGTTGGAACATGGGTTCTGCACATCATCTTCATGTGCTGAACATTTCTCTAAAGTTTCACGATATTCATTCCAGGGGTTCAGAAGATATGAACCGGACACGAAATACATGGTTCAAATCTTCAAACACCACTAGTAAACTTGACCTTGAGCCAGCCAGGTTGGAACATCATGGGTTGTGCACATCATCTTGATGGGGAGAATATTTGACTAAAGTTTCTAGAAATTCCTTTTAGGGGTTGAAAAGTTATGGACCGGACAAAGCACGGACAGACAGAAGGACAGACAGACAGCAGACTAAGACCATTCCTATATCCCCCTCCCTCTATGCGACAGGATATAAAAAATCTTAAAATGATGAAAATACCACTAAAGGCACAATGTTCCATATCAAGGCTCCAACTGTTGTGAACCCACATAGGTGTGGAAAACTGATCATCAACAGATTATTTCCAAATACATTTTACTACTGTCAACAATCTGTATTCAGGAGCATTTCCAATGTATTGTGATACATCATTTCGCTACTTCAATTGTTTTTATACACTATTAAGCCTTAGGCAAATGCATCTACACCTTAGTTTGAATTCACATGAACCATCACAACAATTTGATCTTCAAAATCTTTGACTGTTGGGGTTGATGCCATTCAATTATGATGTAAGATGTTACATTATAAGGACACATTTTCCAGGATTCAAACACTGAACACCTGGACAAATTATATTAATCAAAGGGACACTTCTCTTCTTTTAATCTTTACTGCTTTAATAAGGTTAATAATGATACAGGCTCTGTACTACAGAGATAAGGGGGAGGGGCAGGCACAAAATTCACATTTTGTCTTCAACAAACCGACAATAAGCCAGCACATCTGTGCCATCTGATCAAGATCTAAAGGTTTGAGTCTTGGTCAGAAATAACTTAATGAACCTAAAGGCAAATAGTGAAGATCCTGATCAGATGGCATGGCAGTGCTAGCTGATCTGGATCTACACAGTTCACCAATGTGACAAGTCATATCTATGAAGGAAAGGGTTAACTAGATCCAAGTTATATAAAAGGGAGTTAACCCAGAGGTGTTAAAAGGAGTTGAATATAAAATACCATATACATGTACTGGATTATCATACTATAATACAAACAGTGTGACTAAGTTTGAAAATAACTGAATAAGTTTGATTATTGGTTTTGAGAGGTGTAGGTGTTGCTTATGTTCAAATGATGAAAGTAGTAGAATACTTTTGCTCAGCTGTATTAACCCTTTCCTTGATATATACACATTTTTACGCATGTGCGACCAGTGTAGATCCAGATCAGCCGGCACATCCGTGCCGTCTGATCAGGATCTGCACTGGTCGCATTTTAGTCAGAAATAACCTAATGAATCAAAAAGCGAACAGTTTAGATCCTGATCAGACGGCACGGATGGGCCCGCTGATCTGGATCTAAACTGTTCACCCTAGCAATAAAGGTGTATCTATACAGGAAAGGGTTCAAACATCAACAATTATTTCTAAACTTTTTACTGGCTAAGAATTCACTGAAGGAAAACTACACATCTTATTTATTCTTGTTTCCTTTTGGTTTTAACACAATGTTATTTTCCTGTTGGCCTATCAGTTAAAAATGTTCATAAAAAAGGGGGAGTACTTGTTCTTTCTTTTCTTGACAACCATATTTGAAATGAAAGGAAGAAAGGCTCTAAACTAAAGAACATGGTGATGATGATAAAGAGTTATTTATCTGACATTTTCTCAAAAAGATGGGAAAATAAAAGGTATGATAGAAAACAGTTTGATGTGTACGTTGCTTACCTGAGAAGTGACATTGTATTTGACAAAGTGTTGTAGGAGGTATCTATCATGATGTCCGATGACATTCTCCACCATTCCCAGAATGTTGATTGGCGGGTTAGGGAAATACTCAAACCAATGCTGGGAATAATTCACTGAAACAAAAACACAAACGATTTTAATTATAACCTCTCTATTGTATTTCTCTGAATCACATAAAATTAGAGGTTAAGAATTAACCTACCAAAGTGTTAAAAAAAACGAAGAGTGTAATGAGCCAATTCAAAAAATTGAATGAAGCATAATTGTTCTCTTGCCTTTATTTATGCAATTAAAGTTAAAGATTACTAGTGTGCAAGGCTTTCAGAGCCAACCACTTTATGAGTTAATAGACCAGCATATTAACCTTATAACTCCATAGATACACCTTTATTGCCTGGGCGAACAGTCTAGATCCAGATCAACTGGCACATCTGTGCCATCTGATCAGGATCTCCATTGTTCACTTTTAGATTTGTAAGATTATTTCTGAGCAAGATGCAGCCAGCACAGATCCAGATCTGACTGCACACATTTTCCAGCTGATCTAGATCTACCTTGATCACACATGGATTGAAACATGTAGATATGGAGTAAAGGATTAAAAGACAGGTTGGTGCATCATATAGATGTAAGAATGAATAGGTAACAATTCTAATGGTTTGTTTACTTACCAAGTATACTGGCTATGATCTCGAAGCAGACCAGGTGGTTATTTTGGAACAGCTTCACAAAAGGAAATGCTAACACTGGTAGATACTGGGTCTCTCCAAAGATAGGCGACCAATTTGCTAAGGCTGATAAGATCCTAAAAAGACAAAACATATCACTACATTAGCCAGATTAAACAAAACTATTCCAAACAACCATGTGATTTTTAAAGTATAAATACAAAATAATAATTGTACATGTATCCCTTTCCTCCACAAATGTGCCTTTATAGTTAGGGCGAACAGTGTAGACCAACATAAGCTGGCACATCCATGCTCTCTGATCAGGATCTGCACTGTTTGTTTTTTGATTCATTAGGTTATTTCTGACCAAAAACCAGTGTAGATCCTCATCAAACAAAACAGATAAGCCAATTTCTCTGGATCTGCACTGGTCACAGATGCATTAAACTGTGTATAATTATTTGAAGGAGAGTTTTTTCCTTAGTTTTGCAGTTTGCAGAACACAGGCAAAAATAATGAGGGAACCATCAGTTAGATGTGCTTGTTAAATAACAGGCTCCTATGCTAATCCACAGTGACAGCCCTGACTAGTACGTACATGTACATTTCATTTACCTACATTTCATATCACTTTATACCTGTAAAAGGCTCAACATATTGAAAATCTTTTGTGGTAAAAATCAAAGAAATGAGTCACATTTTCAGAAGATTCGTTTAGGAGGTATTTTGTACCTTTGTAAAATTCTTAAAAGACGTCGGCTTTTGATGGGATATTCCTCATTGAGTTTCTCGAATGCTGGATGAGTACCTTTGTCCACCAGGGCAGCATATGCTGCATGATTCTCCGGTAACCGCAAGATAGAACGCCAGATAAACATTCTGCAACCAGAAACAAATATTATATTATTAAATCTTATTTCTCTATTAACTCTTTACTTCATGGACACATTGTCAAGTCTGATCTGGGCCTATACTGTACAATTAAAGATTTATTTCTGATCAAGAAGTAAACAGGATATAGATCCTGATCAGACTGCACTGATTTGCAAGCTGATCTGATCTACATGGTAGAGCATGGGATATTAGCTATATCCACATAGTGAAGATTTAAAGAAGTTTCCCAACAACATCTTTCAGCAAAATGCATAACTATGTAAATATAAATAACCAATGATGACCTGTTTGCTATCACAAAATAGATATGGAAGACATCTTTGCAGTATTGGACAACAAACTGATGATGTGACAATCATACAGACATAACACAAAGTAACGAATTCTGCTGCATTAGGAATCTCTATCAACATTTTCATTGACAGTATCAATAATGCTAAGGCTCGTTTTCATAGCATATAGATGAGGTCTATGCCCATATAATTTGGCGGGTGAGGGTGATTTTACTTTTTCATGGGAATATGAAAACCTGATGTAAATTAATTTTTGGCAAAAATCTGCATGAATTTTAATAAATAATTTTGAGAGTGGTGGGCACCTGTTAACCGTCACACAAAAGATGGCAAATATCCCCTCAAAGATAAAAAACAGTGAGCAAAAGCAAGTTTGCTGTATTTGGCTCATAAAGAGACCCATACAGTCAAGAAGTCTTTAATATTATTGTATGCAAAAGTCCTACTTTATTGTCTGATGTGGAGTATTTGAAATAGAGAACGGTGATTTGAAGACACTAAGAATAGATGGTAAGCATCTTTTCCATTTCAAAATAAAACACAATTTTGTGACAGATCCATATAATCAATAATTATTTATACATTTATAATAACTAAACTGGTTTTAATTGCGAAAGCCCTTAACTCAATTTTATTTCAGCAGCAAAACAGTACGACATCTTAGAGCTTGTCAAAAAATATTTAGATTTGTTAAATTTGATAAAGGCCGTAAGGCCGAAACATCATATAAAAAGAGTGAAATCAACTGTGTAAAAAGATATTTAAACTGACTCAGAGTAAAATAAAACAGAAAGGAGTGTACCTGTATTTAGCAGGATATTCGAAGTAGCCCTTCAATATAGCCTGTAGCCTGTCCATGTTCAGCCCTTCTGGTAGATCTCTCTGTTCAATAAATACATACAAAATTAATATTTCATAATCACTTTTTTTTCATTACCAAAACTAAAACAAAAGCCTTTTATCAATCATTGATAATTAATCTTGTATATTAAAACCAGAAAACCATAATTATATTTTGAGGATTGCACGCAAGACTGTCATAACTGCTTCTTTACTTCAATGTAGTAATGACAGTCTTGTGTGCAACCTCAATGTTAGTGATCTGGTTTCCGCTCCAACAAACATAGCAAATCAGGTACTCATTAAAGAGACGAATCATTAATAGAAGATTCTAATTGTTATAACTGATATCTGATACCCAATGTACTAAATGCCATAAAGCAACCGGTGGGAGTGGGATCAGGGGAAAAAACTCTTACCTTATGATATCGTAAAACATGGCAGATATTAAAGCTTTATATTATTAAGGAGTTTTTTATTTTTTAATTTCAGCAATCAGGCACCTATGGTGTTATCTTGGACTAATAAACATAGGCAACAAAATCATCATAAAAATCACACAATGTCTCCCATAAACATTTTTCAAACTGAAACTCATGAAGGAACCCACCAAGTTCATTTTCCCTTATATAGGCACCTTACAGTCTATATTAACTACCAAATCTATCATGTTCACTAAATGTCACAATGGTATCGTTGGCATTTCTTTGTTGATATTTGGAAAGATAAGTCAATGTGTTGCCAGACAACCAAGTACAGGGCCCAAGATCATAAAACTGAGAATGGAGACCAGACTCAAATCTCAAGAACCTGATTGGCTGAAATGGCGACTGGTCGCCATTTCAGCCAATCAGATGCTTGAGATTTGAGTCTGGTCTCCAGCTTAAGTTTTATGATCTTGGGACCTAATCACAAAAGCTCACCATGACCCTCTGGCTCAAAGAGCTAAAACATTCAATGTAAATAAAACAAACTTTTACCCACCTCACCGGTGTCTTCATCTTGAGGTCTTGATCTGTTTTCTTTGCCTCTCCCAACTGGTGCTGAGACAGGTCTTTTCTTCTGGCCACCTTTGCTTGACCGTGAGGTGCACGTCTTGTCAGAAGATACAGTATCACACATCTTGTTGTCTGTAACCACCTTGACTAGAGGGGCTGGAGGCTGTAAAGTCAATAAAATCCTTTAATCTATATATAGGCATTTTATCACATTTGTGACCTGTGTAGATCCAGATTGGCCATCTCATCCATGCCGTCCAATCAGGATCTGCACTGTTCGCTTTTTGGTCAGAAATAACCTAATAAATTCAAAAGCCACATCATGGATGTGCCAGCTGATGGCTTAGAGGGAGTCTTGGGAAAACAGTCTCCCAAATTTCCTAAACCTCTCCCTCGACTGAACCAAGAGAGAAGTTTTTCCCAATAAGTTTCTTACAGAAAGCTGAAAACGTCCAAAACTTCTCCTTAAATTGGAAAAATTTCTCCCTGTTCTCAGCCTTAGCCATCCCTGCCATTCTTATTACATTGGGGTTATTTTCAGGAATGTAATATCTGATTGGCAAGCAGTGTAGACCAAAATAACGCCGATCTAGGTCTACAATGGCAGCAAATATGACAAATGATGTGCTCTGCACTTATATAGATTAATGTCATGGGTAACATTTTTAAAATGTTAAAACATTATGCTGATAATATGTTCATATGTATTTATATGTATTTATTGTATTTATATGTATTTATTGTATTTATATGTATTTATTGTATTTATATGTATTTATTGCACAAACTGCAATACAAATGTGGTGGCATGCAAAAGAGTAATAGAAAATTTTCTGGGAGTCAAAATAAAGCAGAATGCATTGCCTTGGGTGCATATGAAGGAATGCATTGCCTTGAGGGCGTATGAACTAGAGTTTATGGTACTTGTAGGTATCAAACTCCTTGAAAGAGCAGTATTTCCTGGTGACACTTCTTTCTGCTACACACCCCATACCATATCTGATATCAAAACCACCAAATACCTTTGGCATTTGGGTACTTTATCTAGTAAATTGGTACAAACAGGAGTTTATACAAGGTAATTATTTTTGCTGATTTTGTATTCAAACCTTACTCCAGGAATACAGCTTATATTCCGTGTACGACCATAATTATCAGAGCATTCTGATTTGGATCTGCACTGTTACACTTTTAGTTACAAATAACAAATGATTCTAAAAGAGAACAGGGTAGATCAGGATCAGACTGCATGGATTTTAACAGGGCCACTGATGTGATATAAGCCATACTCCAAGATGAAAAGAGTTTTACTCGATACAAAATGTTTGTGTCTTTACTAGACCAACACGTTCCTTTTATTACCACTTTCTGTATCTTTAGGAAAATTACTAGTAAATTAATTATGTACCTTGTTTAATTCAGCAGATAATGCTTGCAGACTGTAAATCCCCATGGTTCCATCTTCATTCACAGTTACCACATAGCGACCATTAGGACTGACAGATATGTTGTTGATCTTGTTAGATATTTCTCCCACATCAAACAACAACTTGCATGTGTGAATGTTTATAAATCTGGCAATTCCATCCTGGCACAATACACCCAGCACCTGAAATTTTAATAAAGGAGATTTATGACCAACAGGAATCTGTATTGACTATTTGGAGGTAGAAAATATTTTACCCAGCTCCAGCAAGTCAACATGTTTTCTGTCATACTTGTCTGTTAAATTTCCTCAGAGTTTCATTTACCCTACATCCTTTAACACTGTCTTCCCTCTCAGGCATTATAGAAAATAGTCATAATTCAACCCTTTACTCTGAATATGCATTTAAACACATGTACCATCCGTGTAGATCCAGAGCAGCCTGAACATCTGTGCTGTATTATCTGGATCTGCAATGATTGCATCCTGGTCAGAAATGACCAATTGAATCTAAAAGCAAACAGTTTAGATGGTAATCAGATTGCACGATTGTGCCAGCTGATCTGGATCTATGCATGTTGTCCATGCATTAAAGGTATTTAATATATGGAGTTACATGTATGTCCATGCAATAAAGGTATTTATATGGAGTTATGTCCATGCAATAAAGGTATTTATATGGAGTTATGTCCATGCAATAAAGGTATTTATATGGAGTTATGTCCATGCAATAAAGGTATTTATATGGAGTTTTGTCCATGCAATAAAGGTATTTATATGGAGTTATGTCCATGCAATAAAGGTATTTATATGGAGTTATGTCCATGCAATAAAGGTATTTATATGGAGTTATGTCCATGCAATAAAGGTATTTATATGGAGTTATGTCCATGCAATAAAGGTATTTATATGGAGTTATGTCCATGCAATAAAGGTATTTATATGGAGTTAAGCGTTAAAACCAAGTATGAACAATCATACAAGTGAGAGGTTACCAGG